>CM024725.1:15527967-15619943 GCA_014182545.1 Eucalyptus globulus | reverse complement strand
TTACTCAAACACTCTCTTGGTGTTTCCCAAGCCCTAATTACACCCAATAACGTACGTAGTATTTAGCCCAGAAATTCCTCAAGAAATAATCTCTCAATCTCATGAAGGAATTACACGCAAATCTTACCACAAGATTTAATTGGCTTGAACGCTAAATCTATCTTGGATGTAATTCACGGACAAGAATGACAAAGAAAATCCCTCCCAAACACTCGACGACAAGGCGGTGCTTCAAGACCAATTCTTCATGATCAACTTTCTACCACCCACGGCCACAAGTCTTTATATATATATATATAAGTGAGATCCTTATTCTTTTGCCAACTTCTCATAGGATTCTGTATATTTTAAACAAAATCTTCTTTTGCCAACTTCTCATAAGATTCTGTATATTTTAAACAAAATCCAAATCCAAGTGAAAGTTGGACTTTCCTATTTTAGCGGCTAAATTCTCCAACGCAGATTCGAAATTTGAGGAGTTGATCTTTGGATCTTCTTTGCCCAATTTCGAACTTCCACAACATATCCAATTCGGAATATTCAGAACTTCACATTGGACTCAAACTTGAGACATATTTTAATAATCTCCACCTTGGCTCGACGTTTGAGCCAAGTTGCAATCGCTTCACAAAAATTCAAACTCTGCTACTACTTTCCCATAGCCCCTGATGGGCACAACCGTTACAGATATTATTCAAGTCCAAGCTTCGCTTGAACTTTGCCATAATTGACGACCTCATCATAGTACCAACTCCACATGCACCTTTAACTGCTCCGCAAGGATTTTCCGACGCAACCTCCTCAACCGCAGATAAAGCAAAACTATTGTTGCATCCATATCTATCAAGAGATCGAATACGTACCTTGTTAATTTCAGTAGTTACAGCAACCATTAGCTCTATAGGCTCCACCTCGCTACAAGCACCATCTGTGTTGATTACTTTGCTAGTACCCGTATATGCTACCTCAGGAGTTTTTGGTCGCAACTCCATCTTAAGCTGAACACCGTTCAAATCCGTTTGAACACTGCTATAATCACTCCTAGCCAGGAGTACTGGAGACTCGTCAAACGTAATTTCTCTATTGATAATAGGTGAATTTAACTCTGGGCACCACAACTGATAACCCCTTTCACCTCATGCATAGCCTAGGAATATGCACTTTCTTACCCTTCCATCGAGCTTACCATCACTCGCTCAAACATTACATAGGCAACCAAATATTCTAAGAATAGAATAATGAGTAACATTACCTGACCATACTTCTTCAGGAATCTGTCATTCAATAGCAGTTGATAGGGATCTATTCACCAGGCAGCTTATTGTTCTAAGCACATTAACTAGGATTCTCCTAGCAACACCAGCACTAGAGATCATTTTACGGGCCGTCTTTAGTAATATTCTACTCATCAATTCTGCAAATTGTTGTGGTTTACTAGTACTAGTGTGGTGTTTCACTATGCCCTCTTTCATGCAGAATTATTTGCCAACTCTGAGCAGAACTCCATGCTATTGTTAGTCCACACATGCTTGATCGACTTACTAGTCTCCGTCTCAATTAAATCTCTCAACCGCGTGATCCTAACACTAGCATCAAACTTGTGCATCGGCACAAACTCTCACGTCTTCCTTGAGCAATCAAAAGACTCTCGAACAAATGCATCCAACGTCTCTAGGGCGAAACCTGTCATTGTCTCACCTTGAAGTTTATACAGGCCTCCATGCTTGATTCCTTTCATTATCACCAGGGCACCTCGAACAACTTTCAGAACTCCACCTTTTGAAGAATACCTACAAGCAGTTGAAAATAGGGCACCCAAGGAAATTAAGTTCTTTTTCAATTTTGGAACGTGTCTTACTCCAGTCAATGTCCTCACAATACCATCATGCATTCTGATTTTAACATCACCAATGTGACATCCCGATTTTCCAATTCTGGTTTCAATTAAATAAGTCGGGCATTTCATCTTCGCATCTATAGCTTTCTTCTCTGAGTTGGCCACTCACGAGATAACTAGTTTATCAGGTGAAGCCGTTAAGGAATCTAAACGCAATAGACTTGAGAATTCGACCGAAACGGCGCTCGGCCGTACTAATCTGCAAGGGTCATTACGGCCTGGGCCACCGATTAGAGACCGGAGATAGGTCGATTCAACAGAACCATGTAATTCAGTATGGGTGATTCCATCTAATTGCACAATTCTTGTTGATCGGCACTAGACCGATTTCTCTATCGTTTTGGTACCCTGTGTCCGTATTTGAAACCTCGAGATTTCTACGACAATCAAGAGTCGCCAATGTGTCGAAGATGCACTTTGTGGCTTGAGAATAATCAACCACAGGTCAATTGCACAGAAAATTCCTAAAACCTACCCGGTAGATTAGGACGTGCTAAAGTCGCGCCAGATTGAATTTAACCGTGAAATTGAACCCGATTACAGAAATTGGAAGTTCTATCAAGTCACAATTCATTTTAGGAATGTCGACTCATCTCCAGAAGATTTTTCTACAAACCGAGATTTTGGCGGAAAAGCAAAGTAAGGCCGTTTATGTTCGGGGCGTTTCGTCGAGGGCCGTTTTTAATCGAATCTTCGGGATCCAAGTTGGATCATTTGATGGGAAATGTCATGAGAAGGTCGAGGACACATGGGTTAATTTAATTGAGCTTCAATTGAATGGAATTGATTGAGAATTAATTAAATTAAGTGTACAAGAATTGGACCGGCGGAAAATGAAATTGATCCCATTGGAATGAGGTTGTGGGAGATAGTGGAAGGTGACATCACCCATGAGGTCATGGTGGGGCCAAAAGAGAGAGAAAGAGAAAGAGAAAATAGAGATAGAGAGAGAGAGAGAACCGGTCTTCTTCTTCCTCCCCTTCTCTCTTCCGTCGCTTCTCTCCTTCTCTCCCTGCTGTGCGAGACCTCAGCAACCGAAGAACGCCGGAGCAGCAGCTCCGCTCGTCGCCGTTCGTCCCAGCCGAAGGCCGTCGCTTGTCTAGCCTGCACGCCTCCGTTTCCTTCTCCCTCTCCCGTCGCTGCCTCTCTCCATCTCTGTTCTTGCTGCTCGTGTTCTTGCTGTACGAAGAACCTAGCAAGTCGAAGAAAACCTCGGCAGCTTCCTCTTCCGTCGTAGCCAGCTGAAGGAACAGCGGCTAAGTAGCGCCGCTCGTCTCCGCGCGCCACCGCGGCGCCGTCGCCCTACCGCGTGCATCTCTGTCCGTCTCGGTCTCCATCTCGCCGGCTCCTCTGTTCCAGCAACCATTCCAGATGGGAAAGCTCGGCGGAGCCGTCCAGCCCCATCTCCGACCACCGTGAGGCCCCGCCGTTGGCCGCACGGCACCGCTGCAGCTCCTCCGCCCATTCCCGGCCCTAATCAGCCGGATCCACCCTTTCCCGGCCTCAACCAGCGGCAGCGAGAGCAGAAAAATGGGTATGGCAGCGGCTATTTGGCCCGTTTTGGCCGGCTTCCCGACCCGGAAGCTAGGCCCGCCTTTGGAGACTATCGATCCCGCATCGTCCTTGTCGTTTTGAGCCGTTCGGATCGTTAATCGGGTGAGCTTATCCTCTAATTCTTGCTTAGTGAGTTAATGACGCTTAAGGGGGTGTTTAGATTAGTCTAATTAGGTTTATGTGATTAAATTAGATTATTTTAATGTAAATTAGATTAGTTGTATGATTAGTTTAATGGATGTTTAATTAGGGCTAATTGTATGTTTAAATTAGTGTAATCTAATTTAAGCCCTAATTGATTATTTTTAATTAAATAATTATTTCGAATTTTTTAAATATTATTTTATTATTTTATATTATTATAATATAATATTTAATTATTTAATTTTCGGAATTAATTTAATTATTTAATAATTTCGAAAATTATGCGGGATGGCGGTTGTTAGAATTTCGCGCTGATCGCAAGTAGTGTGGTCGGTTTGTGTTAATTGTATGTTTAAATTGAGAAATTGAGTGATTGATGATTATGGTTAATAATTCCAAAAGTGTGGAATTGAGTGATATTGATGAAGTTGTGGTATTTAACTTGAAAATACCGGTGTTAGCTTAGCACCGTAATTGGTTTTGTGTGACCAGTTTGAATCGATTGGATTGATTGATTGATTGATTGAATTGAGATATGAATTGGTTTATATATGTATCCGCTTAGGCGAGCAATTATGATATACATATATATATATATGGCAGCTTCTGGTGAGCTATAGTATACTATATGAATATATGGCAGCTTCTGGTGAGCTATAGTATACTATATGAATATTGCGGCAGCTTCTGGTGAGCTATAGTATACTATATGAATATTGTGGCAGCTTACGGCGAGCTATTATATTATCTATCGCCTTCTGACTTTGGAAAGCATATGTCGTATTAACGATTTGGTTTGGTAGACGGTATGGAAAGATAGATAATATGATTGAATTGAATCATTGCGAATGATTGGATTGATTGAATTGATAGACCGATATAAGTGTCGGTAGTTTCAGCTTGTGCGAGCATTGTTGAATATGAATTGTGCGCGTGCGGGAAAGGGACGAGAGGCGAGGTAAGCCCGCTATCCTATTTGTGTGGCTAGAGCGCCCGAGGCGTATTTTCTCCCTAATTGAGTTTTATATGGTAGGACTCGGCGAGACGTAGTCTCATCCCGGTTGTGGGATAATATTTCAGGTCCCTAAATGACGGTCGTGGAGGACCGGAAGTCTTGGAGTTCGGAAGGTGGAGGCTGAAGAATTGGCGAACGTGTCTGACAAGTTGGTCATAGGACAGTTCCCTAGTTGTTGAGCCTTTGTCTATTTTGTAGACAATCCAGTGTTGTATATAAACCTATGTGTTTATAGAAAGCTTGTTTGGTTGTGATTGATTGCCCGCTTTTCTATCCCAGGTTAAATGTTGTCGTGGATTTGTTTCGCTTCCGCATGTGTAATAAAAATTGAATGGGTCGGCGACGTGTCCTGGGAAGTCGCATTTGTATCGACCAGAGTGGGATGTTCGCGCGCTCGGAGGATCGGGGCGTGACATCCCCGTTTAAGTGGTATCAGAGCGGGTTTGTGAATGGAGTGATAAGGTGCGATTGTTTATGGGATAGTTAGTAGGAATGGCTTTTATTTCATGCTGGTGCATGTGTCTGATAGTTGATTGGTAATTTGATTGGTGATGATCACTCGAATTCTAACTGGATTAGAGTGGGAAACAGGTTTGTAGAGATCCACGTAGATGAGTGATCGGAGCGAGAGGACTCCTAGAGAGAACCTTTAGACCAATTACTTGGGGTGTTATGCCGACAGGGATCGGTACCCGAGGTGGTCGTGGTGGAGCACTGGCTTAGACCAGTGCGTGTGTGAGAGTACCGCTGTAAATCGATACTAGTGTAGCAGCACCGAGTGATCCTATGTTTGATGGGATTGTTCAGGCGCTAGTGTTCCTTGGAAGCTTGTTAGGTCAGTAAGCTTAGGGCCGAGCCACCGCTGTTGCCGCTATTGCTAATGTTGCCAGTGTTGTAACCGTTGTTATTGTCGTGCCTGTTGAGGCCCAAGCTAGAGTTGTGATATGGGAGCAAGCCGTTGCATTCGAGTCGAGGTTCAGATTTAGTAGAGATGGAAACCAGTTTGGGAAGGAGTCTATGATCGTAGAAAAGTATTCTATTTCCGTCCAAATGGAAATGTGGGATGGTTAAGTCAGCAATGGATCAGGATGAATCAGATTGGAGTGTGTCATGCTGATGGAAGCCGACATGGATTAGCCCCGTGTCCTAATAAGACGGGTGCTTGTTTTGTGTGTGACCATCAGAGTTACCTGGCTAGAAACGGTCTTAGAAAGCCGATGAGATTAATTGAAAGGAATGCGCCATAGAACGCATCGTGGGGTTTGTAAAGCAGGCCTTCAATACAAGAAAGAGTGCATGCTGTCATCTGACAATAGGTAGGGGACTCATTGATTGTGTGTCGAGTTTGTGAAAGGAAGCCTGAGTCAGCCCAGTGTCCGAGTATGACGGGAGCATGCTTTGAATGCGGCCAGCACGATTGTCGGGATAGGAACTGTCCGTGTAAGTCCAAGAGGACTCGAGCATCGCTACCGCCGACATGACGCCACTAGGATGGCGAAAGGAATAGGAATGGATTGACCATGCATCAATCAAGAGAAGAATGTTTTGAGGTGTTTTATCAGAGTAGCACAGCTGGATTTTGAGTGAAAATTGTGAAGTTTCCGTTGTTGTAATAAAGTAAAATGAAGATGAATCTCTGACTATAGTTGTACCTGAAGGGTTTGCTTATTTATGACCTGGGAGTCATTTATAAAAAGATTTGGCTCGAGGAGCTTTCTGCTGTTATGAATTGTGGCAGTGATATAATTCAATTTGTTCAGTTAGCGTACGAAAGTTTTGATTTACTGGAAGTCAGAAAAGACCTTCGATCCCTGTTGTTCGTCACTGAAGACGACCTAGTTTATGGATGTAGGTTGCCTAATCTATATGGCAACTATAGTGGATGCGGCAGTTGAGGGACCAAGTAAGGAGAACTTAGTCATGGTACAGAAGTTTTCTGAGGTGTTTCTTGAAGATTTCCAAGTTTGCTGTCATAAAGGGAAATAAAGTTCGTGATTGAATTAGCACCTGGAACAGAGCCAATCCCTAAGGCTCCTTACTGGATGGCTTTATCTGAGTTGAAAGAACTGAATGTGGAGATGCAGAAATTGTTAGATAAGGGATTCTTACGTCCTAGTGCATCACCTTGGGGAGCATCAGTCTTGTTCGTGAAGAAGAATGATGGTTTGTTGCGTTTGTGTATCGATATTCTCCAAGATCGACTTGAGGACAGAGTATCATCAGTTGAGAATCAGGAAGAAAGACATACCGAAGTTAGCATTGCGTACTTGGTACGGCAATTGTGAGTTCATAGTATTATTGTTCGGTTTGACAAATCCTCTAGCTGTTTGTATGAGTCTGATGAACAGAGTGTTCAAAGGGTACTTGGATCAGTCTGTGATCATGTTCATTGAAGTTATCCTAGTGTGTTCAAAGAGTGCTAAGGAGCACGAGAGACATTTGAGGATGATACTTCAGACCTTGAGGACTCTGGAATTTTACGATAAGTTTAGCAGATGCGAGTTTTGGATGACTCGTGTTGCATTCTTAAGTCACGTGATTTCAGGTGAAGAAATCTTCGTGAACCCCGTCCAAGATTGAAGCAGTGATCAGTTGGCTGAGATTGACTACAGTGACAGAGATTAGAAGTTTTCCAAGTTTAGCAGAGTATTACAGAAGGTTTGTGGAAAGGTTTTCAGTAGTAGCTTCGCCGTTAACTCGACTACTAAAGAAAGAAAAGAAGTTCGTGTGGACAGACAAGTGCAAGCGTAGTTTCCAAGAGCTTAAGCAGAAGCTGACTACCGCACCTATGCTGATCATACTGTCTAATCCTGGAGGATGCGAGATCTACAGTGGTGCGTCGTTTAGAGGATTGGGTTACGTGCTAATGCAGCATGGCAAGGTTGTTGCTTACGCATCCCATCAGTTGAGACTTCATGAACGGAATTACAGATGTATGACTTGGAACCGCAGCAATAATTTTCGCTCTGAAGATTTAGAGATATTGTGGGTGTGAAGAAAGACTCCAGATCTTCGCTGACCGTTAAAGTCTCAAGGTATTTATTCTCTCGAAAGGAATTGAATATGAGATACCGCTGTGAACCAGATCGTTTGAAGTACTATGATGGTGGTATCTGGTATTACCTTGGAAAGATGAAAGAGGTCACTGATGCGTTGAGTCGAGAGTCTTCATTTGTGTATATCTTTGGTTAAAGTATGGACCTTACTTGAGAAAGTTCAAAATTCGGTTTTCAAATCGAGGTAGGCCACCTTCGAATTTTATGGCCACCCCGAGAATTGAACCGGATATTCAGGTTAGAATCAGGACGCTTTTCGGTGGACAGACTCAGAAATGCAAAAGATCCTGCAAGAGGATACCGAGAAGAGGGGAACTAATTTTCAGATTTCTGAGGACGATTGAGTGTACCTGATGATACAGAGATTAAATAAGAGATCTTATTGGAAGCTTGTCGTAGCAGCTTTAGCGTTGTCCAGACAATATGAAGTTGGGCCAGAATTTGCATTAACAGGATTGGTAGACCGGTATGAAGACAGATGTCACTAACAGGTCACAAGTGTCAGATGTGCTATCAAGAGAAAGCACGGTTTTGCAATTCGAGAGGACCTTTGTAATCTCTCGAGATCCCCGTGTGGAAGTGGGATCGCATCACAATAGATTTTTGTGATGGGTCTATCGAGGAGTCAGTATGTTAATAATTTCATTTCGGGTAGTAAGTGACAGACTGATGAAATTAGCCCACCTTGTGGCTGTGCTGAAGGATCTTGATTTGATTAAGCATGCATAGGTGTTTGTGCATCAGATGATTCGTTTGCATAGAGTGTCAGTGTCAGAGTTATGTCAGATCTTGACCAGAGGTTCCCAATTTCATCAGATCAGTCAGATAGTTCCTTTTTAGTCAGTGCAGAGTAGAGTGTTCAGAACTTCAGTTGGTTGAGTTGAGGTTAGAGATCAGAAAATCGCAAGTCCAGAGTTGGTTCAGAAATCAGTGATTCAGTTGCAATTATCCGTGACGGATTTGAGACTGCTCAGAATCGCCAGTTTAGCTTCGCAGATTAATATCGCAGACCTTGGAATTTCAAGTAGGGGAAATATATTTTTCCTTAAATGTCGCCTATGAAAGGGACATTGTGTTTGATTAAGAAAATGAAGGTGAAGCAGCATTTAAATTGGAATCCATCGAAAATTGGGTTCAAAGAAGGATTTTGGCTTTAAATGGAAAAAGAAAGCGGTTTGGGACACCGTCGGCGCCTCTAGCCGAGTGGTATGCGGGATTAAGCCGCAGGTCCGAAGTCGGGAGTTCGAATCCCCGACGCGGCAGTTAGCCGCTTTGTGGAAAAAAAAAAAAAAAGAACCAAAAATTTTTGGAGCTTTCATTTTTGTAAAGATGGACAAGTGCTTAGCCTCTTTGGGAATCAAGAATTGGTTTGGCTATTTGGAAATGTTTCAGCAGCACCAAGGATCTTGGATAGCAGTGCGAAGCAGAATGAAGGAGCAGAATTGATGAGACGACAATACCCCACCATTTTGAAGAAGAATTTTAATGGTTTAAATTTCGAGGACGAAATTTTTATAAGAGGGGAAGAGTTGTGACATCCCGATTTTCCAATTCTGGTTTCAATTAAATAAGTCGGGCATTTCATCTTCGCATCTATAGCTTTCTTCTCTGAGTTGGCCACTCACGAGATAACTAGTTTATCAGGTGAAGCCGTTAAGGAATCTAAACGCAATAGACTTGAGAATTCGACCAAGAAACGACTGCTCGACCGTACTAATCTGCAAGGGTCATTACGGCACAGACCGATTAGAGACCGGAGATAGGTCGATTCAACAGAACCATGTAATTCAGTATGGGTGATTCCATCTAATTGCACAATTCTTGTTGATCGGCACTAGACCGATTTCTCTATCGTTTTGGTACCCTGTGTCCGTCTTTGAAACCTCGAGATTTCTACGACAATCAAGAGTCGCCAATGTGTCGAAAATGCACTTTGTGGCTTGAGAATAATCAACCACAGGTCAATTGCACAGAAAATTCCTAAAACCTACCCGGTAGATTAGGACGTGCTAAAGTCGCGCCAGATTGAATTTAACCGTGAAATTGAACCCGATTATAGAAAATTGGAAGTTCTATCAAGTCACAATTCATTTTAGGAATGTCGACTCATCTCCAGAAGATTTTTCTACAAACCGAGATTTTGGCAGAAAAGCAAAGTAAGGCCGTTTATGTTCGGGACTGTCGAGGGCCGTTTTTAATCGATTCTTCGGGATGCAAGTTGGATCATTTGATGGGGAAATGTCATGAGAAGGTCGAGGACACATGGGTTAATTTAATTGAGCTTCAATTGAATGGAATTGATTGAGAATTAATTAAATTAAGTGTACAAGAGTGGACCCCGGCAGAAAATGAAATTGAACCCATTGGAATGAGGTTGTGGGAGATAGTGGAAGGTGACATCACCCATGAGGTCATGGTGGGGCCAAAGAGAGAGAGAAAGAGAAAGAGAAAAATAGAGAGAGAGAGAGAGAGAGAGAGAGAGAGAGAGAACCGGTCTTCTTCTTCCTCCCCTTCTCTCTTCCGTCGCTTCTCTCCTTCTCTCCCATCTTCGTGCGAGACCTCAGCAACCGAAGAACGCCGGAGCAGCAGCTCCGCTCGCCGCCGTTCGTCCCAGCCGAAGGCCGTCGCTTGTCTAGCTCGCACGCCTCCGTTTCCTTCTCCCTCTCCCGTCGCTGCCTCTCTCCATCTCGTTCTTGCTGCTCGTGTTCTTGCTGTACGAAGAACCTAGCAAGTCGAAGAAAACCTCAGCAGCTTCCTCTTCCGTCGTAGCCAGCAGCCGGAACAGCAGCCAGCAGCGCCGCTCGTCTCCGCGCGCCACCGCGACGCCGTCGCCCTACCGCGTGCATCTCTCGTCCGTCTCAGTCTCCATCTCGCCGGCTCCTCTGTTCCAGCAACCATTCCAGATCTGGGAAAGCTCAGCCGGAGCCGTCCAGCCCATCTCCGACCACCGTGAGGCCCCGCCGTTGGCCGCACGGCACCGCTGCAGCTCCTCCGCCCATTCCCGACCCTAATCAGCCCCGGATCCACCCTTTCCCGGCCTCAACCAGCAGCGAGCGTAGAGCAGAAAAATGGGTATGGCAGCGGCTATTTGGCCCGTTTTGGCCGGCTTCCCGACCCCGGAAGCTAGGCCCGCCTTGGAGACTATCGATCCTCGCATCGTCCTTGTCGTTTTGAGCCGTTCGGATCGTTAATCGGGTGAGCTTATCCTCTAATTCTTGCTTAGTGAGTTAATGACGCTTAAGGGGTGTTTAGATTAGTCTAATTAGGTTTATGTGATTAAATTAGATTATTTTAATGTAAATTAGATTAGTTGTATGATTAGTTTAATGGATGTTTAATTAGGGCTAATTGTATGTTTAAATTAGTGTAATCTAATTTAAGCCCTAATTGATTATTTTTAATTAAATAATTATTTCGAATTTTTTAAATATTATTTTATTATTTTATATTATTATAATATAATATTTAATTATTTAATTTTCGGAATTAATTTAATTATTTAATAATTTCGAAAATTATCGGGATGGCGGTTGTTAGAATTTCGCAACGATCGCAAGTGTGGTCGGTTTGTGTTAATTGTATGTTTAAATTGAGAAATTGAGTGATTGATGATTATGGTTAATAATTCCAAAAGTGTGGAATTGAGTGATATTGATGAAGTTGTGGTATTTAACTTGAAAATACCCGGTGTTAGCTTTTAGCACCGTAATTGGTTTTTGTGTGACCGTTTGAATCGATTGGATTGATTGATTGATTGATGGAATTGAGATATGAATTGGTTTATATATATGTATCAGCTTGGGTGAGCAATTATGATATACATATATATATGGCATCTTCTGGTGAGCTATAGTATACTATATGAATATATGGCAGCTTCTGGTGAGCTATAGTGTACTATATGAATATATGGCAGCTTCTGGTGAGCTATAGTGTACTATATGAATATTGCGGCAGCTTCTGGTGAGCTATAGTATACTATATGAATATTGCGGCAGCTTCTGGTGAGCTATAGTATACTATATGAATATTGCGGCAGCTTCTGGCGAGCTATTATATTATCTATTAGCTACAGCTTTGGAAAGCATATGTCGTATTAACGACTGGTTTGGTAGACGGTATGGAAAGATAGATAATATGATTGAATTGAATCATTGCGAATGATTGGATTGATTGAATTGATAGACCGATATAAGTGTCGGTAGTTTCAGCTTGTGGGAGCATTGTTGAATATGAATTGTACTGACGTGCAGGAAAGGGACTGAGGCGAGGTAAGCCCGCTATCCTATTTGTGTGGCTAGAGCGCCCTGAGGCGTATTTTCTCCCTAATTGAGTTTTAGATGGTAGGACTCGCTGAGACGTAGTCTCATCCCGGTTGTGGGATAATATTTCAGGTCCCTAAATGACGGTCGTGGAGGACCGGAAGTCTTGGAGTTCGGAAGGTGGAGGCTGAAGAATTGGCGAACGTGTCTGACAAGTTGGTCATAGGACAGTTCCCTAGTTGTTGAGCCTGTCTATTTTGTAGACAATCCAGTGTTGTATATAAACCTATGTGTTTATAGAAAGCTTGTTTGGTTGTGATTGATTGCCTGCTTTTCTATCCCAGGTTAAATGTTGTCAGGGGATTTGTTTCGCTTCCGCATGTGTAATAAAAATTGAATGGGTCGGCGACGTGTCCTGGGAAGTCGCATTTGTATCGACCAGAGTGGGATGTTCGCGCGCTCGGAGGATCGGGGCGTGACAACCAACACCCACAACATCGCACTTAACGTTGTTCCCTAATTGGACTTTACCACTACCCGTGCACTGATAAGTAATAAACCAGTTCCTATTTGGTGTAACGTGAAATGAACAACTAGAATCCATTATCCATCTGTCAAATGACAAATCCTCAGTGACAGACAATACACAATTGACACAATCAGAATCATTCTTAGCTACAGCTGCAACATTATCTGGAGACTCAACTCTAATTCCCTTATCCTTATCATTCTTCAGCTTAAGGTAATTCCTTCTAAGATGTCCCCTCTAGCCACAGCTCCAACAGACAATATCAACAGTCTTAGACTTACTACGTCTGTTCATATTAGTACTACTCTTACCCACACGTGTTCTAGATCTTCCTTTATTTTCACCTACTGAAGTAGCACATATAAGTTCGCCAAATTCTCTTCTACGAATATTCTCGCTCAATCACCCGTGGTGGCGGCGTCGTTGGTTGGGCGCAGGTTCCTTTCACGAGAGGTCCTGTGTTCGATTCGCGGCATTGTCAAGCGATTTACCCGGGGCAGCAAGGGTGGTGGTGACTCTACTGCTCCTCCAAGGTTTACCTCCACCGCGAAGCGGCGCATCACCAAAAAAAAAAAATCTTGCTCAAAATCAAATCTCGAACCCTATCAAACGTCAAACTTGTTGACCCAGAGAAATTACTAACAACAGTAACAATAGTATTCCAACTATCAGGCAATAATGATAATAGAATCAAAGCACGTACCTCATCTTCAAAGTCAATATCCACTGAACTCAATTGACTAACAATCACATTGAATTCATTGATATGATCTGTAACTGACACACCTTCGCTCATCTTCAAATTAAACAGATGTCGCATCAAATAGACATGTTGATCGTAGAGGGCTTCTCGTACATATCTGATTGGGCTTGCATCAAATTAGCAGTGGTCTTCTCCTTCAAGATGTTCAACGCAACATTACGAGCCAACGTCAGCTGAATAACACCCATAGCTCGTCTATCCAACAAATCCCAATCAGTTTACTCATCGACTATGGTTTCTCCCCATATAAGGGCAAGTGCAGTTTCATCTAGTAAAGGTAATCTTCAATTTGCATCTTCTAGAAACTAAAATCCTTCCCATCAAATCTATCGATTCTCACTTTTACTTCTTCTGTCGCCATCGATTCGCTTCAAATTAGCCAAACCTAGCTCCGATACCACTTATTGTGAAAATGCGAGTGATTGAACAATAATATAGATAGAATAAGAAAATAAATCGGACATCGGATTTACGTGATTCGGTCGTAAAGACCTACATCCACAGGGAGAGCAGCGACGGATTTCACTATAGATTAAGCGATACAAGGAGATTACACACTCAAGTCACTCAAACACTCTCTTGGTGTTTCCCAAGCCCTAATTACACCCAATAATGCACTCTGTGTTTAGCCCCGAAATTCCTCAAGAAATAATCTCTCAATCTCACGAAGAAATTACACGCAAATCTTATTACAAGATTTAATTGGCTTGAACACTAAATCTGTCTTGGATGTAATTCATGGACAAGAACAACAAAGAAAATCCCTCCCAAGCACTCGATGACAAGGTGGCGCTTCAAGACCAATTCTTCATGATCAACCTTCTACTACCCACAGCCACAAGTCTTTATATATATAAAAGTGAGACTCTTATTCTTTTGCCAACTTCTCATAGGATTCTATATATTTTAAACAAAATCCAAATCCAATTGAAAGTTGGACTTTCCTATTTTAGCGGCCAAATTCTCCAACGCAGATTTGAAATTTGGGGAGTTGATCTTTGGATCTTCTTTGCTCAATTTCAAACTTCCGCAACATATCCAATTTAGAATATTCAGAATTTCACATTGGACTCAAAGTCGAGACATATTTTAATAGGGTGAGTCTTGTCCTCCCAGAAATCTAGTGCAAAAAAGTTCATATTATGTAGTTTCTTGTCTTTTCTAATCACTTTAGTTTATTTTTTCTCTATAGAAGCTTATACGGAGAGATTAACCGTATTGAGCCAGTTTTTACATGGATTTTATTTTTTGCTACTTCTTGCTTTTTGTGGTGCCATTTTGTCTATCATTTCTGTTGCTTTTAATTTGACCAGATTGTGAGAGAATGCAATTGATGATGATGCACTGGTTGAAGGAGAAGCTCTAGCCGAGGTGTCGCTGTTTCAGAAAGAAACAGAGTCACTATGTCCCAGTGCTGAGTTTCCCCCACAAAGAACAAGCTCTAATACTGGGAATAGGAAAAGTATTATAAACCCAGAAATTGTCTTCTCCGAGGCAAAGGAATTGGGGTGATTCCGATCTAATGTACATTCTAAACATATTAATCCGTTAGATCTTGTAACGTTGAAATTTTTATGAACTCTTTATTTAAATTTCATTTGTGATTAATTTCCACAATCAGTGCTGTTACGCCTAAGAGTGTGCTCACATATTAAATAAATTTAAGGTTTCTAGTTTATATTTGTATAGAGGATTAATAATTATAAAGAACAACCAAGCAATTTGTCTTTTGGCATCAAGAAAAAAGAAAAATATAAATGAGATTGATTAATTGGTTATCCTTTATGAATAGAGTAGCAGTTGATCTATAAAAATACTTTCTACTTTTGTGTATTCCAAGATTCCTAGAATTGATTAATTAGAATTCTTTATAAAAGGAATATGAATTGATTAAGAAAAAGATTTCATGGTCTTCGTTTAATTCAAGATTTCAACTTTTGATGGTGGTCCTATTAGGCTTTCGTGAACCACTATATGAACTGATCTAAAATAACTTTATGGTCTTTGTTTGGTCCAAGATTTCAAGTTTTGACCATCGATCTCGAGAAACTTTCTCGTCACGTTACTAAGCTCACGTGAATCACCACGTGGACAAACTATTTATTAAGCCACCCCATGCATATATTGAAATTTCTGTGTGAGATCCGTAGACAATTAATCTCAACCGATTCTTATGAGAAAATTAGACTAAATGCTCTAATTGAATTTTCAGCGGAGTGATAATAGAGTTGAAGGATAAAAAGGTTAAGACTTCTCATAGTTTAACTAATTTCTTTTGCCAAACATATTTATCTTAAGATAAATGATATTGAGGAGAAAAAAATTAAAGAGGGTAATGGTTTGTTCTAACATTTTAAGCCGGTAGATCTTATAATGTTCAAATTTTTATGAAATCTTTATTTATTTTTCATTGTGACTAATTTCCATACTCGACCGTTATTACGCTTGAGAGAGTGCTCACATATTAAATAAATCTATGGTTGCTAGTTTGTATGATGGGTGAACAATTAATAACGAACAGCAAAGCAATTTGGCTTTTAGCATAAAAAAGAAAAATATATATAAATGAGACTGATTAATTGGTTATTCTTTATGGACATATTATGAATTGATCTAAAAAAAATTACTTTTTGTTGTTTGTTTGTATATTCCAAGATTCCTAGGACTGATCAATTGGAATTCTATATAAAAAGAATATGAATTGATCTGCACAAAGGCTTTCTGGTCTTTGTTTATTTTAAGGTTTCAGTTCTAACAATGGTTCCGTTGTTAGGCTTTCGTGAACTATCGTATGAACTGACCTCGAAAAGAAGAATATTTTGGTCTTCGTTTATTCCAAGATTCCAAGTTTTGACTGTTGATCTAGGAAAACTTTATGGTCGCGTCACTAAGAGTACAAATTATTTATTGAACCACTTCATGCATATGTTGAAATTTCTATGTGAGATCTGAAGACAATTAATTTCAACCGACTCTTATGGGAAAATTAAGCTAAATGGCCTAATTGAATTTTGGGACAAGTAATAAAAGAGTTGAAGTATAAAAAGATAAAGACTTCTCGCATTTTTAACCAACTTCTTTTGCCAACAATGTTTATCTTATGAGATATAATATCATAAATAAAAAATTAAAGAGGGTAACGGTTTATGCTAACATTTTGAGCCATTAGATCTTGTAATGTTCAAATTTTTAAGAACGCTTCAATTTTTTTTTTCCATTTGTGATTAATTTCCATGCTCGGCCACTATTATGCCTAAGAGAGTGCTCGCATACTAAATAAATCTATGGTTGCTAGTTTGTATGATGTGTGAACAATTATTAACGAACAACAAAGCCATTTGTCATTTAGCATCAAGAAAAAAGGAAAAATATAAATGAGATTGATTAATTGGTTATTTTTTATGGACATAGTATTAATCGATCTAAAAGAAATAATTTTTTTTCTTTGTTTATTCCAAGATTCCTAGGTCTGATTAATTGGAATTCTTTATAAAAAGAATATGAATTGATCTGCACAAAGGCTTTCCGGTCTTTGTTTATTTCAAGATTTTAATTCTGACAGCGGTTCCTTTACTAGGCTTTCGTGAACCACAATGTGAATTAATCTAGAAAAAGAATTCCTACTCTTTGTTTACTCCAAAATTTCAAGTTCGGATAGCTGCTCCATTGATCTAGGAAAAGACTTTTTGGTCTTTGTTTATTCTACGATTTCAAGTTCATACAATTGTCCCGTTGATCTAGAAAAAAACATTATGGTCTTATTTATTCTAAGTTTTGACTGTTGATCCAGAAAATATTTTATGTTGACTAATTTGTTTTAAAATATAAATAATTATTTTTCGAAAAGTATTTTTGAAATCTCTCATTTTCCCGAAACGCCTTAATCATTTGTAAAAAAGTCTTATCTAACAACTTCCATTTGGAGACGAAGTTCACTAAAGAAAATACAAAAAATATGATTTACTAGTAAAATTAGGTCATGAGGTGTATATTAACTAGTTTGCATAATAGGATCATTTGATTAGAATTTATTTACTAGTAAAATTAGGTCATGAGGTGCATATTAACTAGTTTGCATAATAGGATCATTTAATTAGAATTTGTTTGTTAATAAATTTAGGTCATGTAGTTAGAAATGCATTTTATAAAAAAAATCTAAGAAAACCCAAAAAATTGTTAGCTTCATGTGATGTAATTTATTTCATTTGTTGAATTTTTAATAATGATTGAGCACTCGTGTGATCACATTTTTGCATAATAGAGATTTAGGTTAAAATGAATCCAAGCTGCTTGCAAAGACATTTTTTAAAATAAAAAGAATTGTACCGAAATGGTAGAAGTCTACTGTAACCAAGTCCCCATACCTATAGTCTCTGAGTTTGTAGGAGTAAAATAAATCTCCATTTATTTTACTTAGGTGTCTAATCGACCTACCGTAAACCGATTAGTGGCGACTCTTAGTTAATAATCTTTTGCATGTTTAAAAATTTAGACTTAAGTCGCGATTTGGTATGGGCTTGGGAAAGCCCGAGCTAAGTGTAAAAACTTAGTAGTCCATTAACCTAGTTTTAGGTGGTGCACTGAAAAAATAGGTTGCGACAGCTTGGCGACTCTGCTGGGGACTTGTGTTAAAAACACTTAGTGGACTTAAGCCAATTTTTCTTTTTCTTTCAAAAAAAAATGTTTTTGTTTAGCAGCAAGGATACCAGGTACGTCCCTAACAATTCTAAGGTGTTAAATGTTCTTGCAGATGGGAGGTATACGGGGAGTAGTATTTGCTAATCTTTGTCTTGCAGGAAGGTGTGGGGATGAATAATTTATTCTTCATTGATTAGAAGTGTTGTTTATATTTAAACTGTTGTGCATGTTTTATTGCTTTTCGCACTACACTATTGCACGCATAACCTGCGATCGGACCTGGGCTGCGATAGGATTTCTAGGATGGTGTAGAGAAAGATACTTCCTCCAAAGCGAGACTGCTATGTAGAGGTTGATCTTCTCTTCCCCAAAATTTATTTCATGGTGTCCAATTGGTTTGTCCATATCCGCGAGACTGCGTGATTATTGGGCATTCCATTTGACTGAGCCGGGGTTAGGAGGACTTGACACGTTAATGCGAGACTGCAACGGTTAGATCATTGTCTTAGCTCCACTTTGTTAAGCCATTTAGATAGAAATCGAGCCTCACACTTCATGCGTGTGTTTATGCGATTGACATCCCTTCCCGCCGAAAGTAAATTGTCTAAACTCTCACTTTTCAATTCACTTACTTCGCTGCAATTTTCGTCAGTCCATGACAATGTTTTGTCCTTCGTATTGTCTTATACCCTTAGGGAAAGCCATCATACTGTTCATTTCCACTTTTGAGGTTTAAAATGATGCCATATGGTCTTGGAAGAAGGGGTCAAGGCATTCGAAACCCCACTGAAGCCCCTCGGAGGTCCCATTTTGCTGTATTAGGACACCATGGAAGAGGTGAAGAAAATTCTGGAGACAGAGACAAGAAAGGCAAAACTTGCCACCTGAGCAAAGGCGAGGGAGGCAAAGCTCGTTACCTCCCAACAACCGCGAGACGTTCTTTGGCCCTCCAAGAATGACGCAAGTTGGAGTGGAAGTGATGGACACCCTGGGGCAACCAAGTGGCAAATTCGACTATTATGTGAAGTACTCAGCTCCTCCCAACTTCTACATTGACCCTCGGGAGATTGTCCCAAATGGATGGGGGGGCATGGATGACCTGACACCTCTAAAAATAGGGAACCCTGATGATGCACCAGAAGGAATCACGAATTTGTTCAATGACCTCCCTCTAAGCACCGTTGACAAAGGACCATAAGAAGAAATGGGCCCTAACCCACGAGAGTGACTCATTTATTGCTTTCGCACACTTCCCTGCGTGGGAATTTTTATTACTTTCTAGGGAATGTTTTCAATTCATTCTTTTTCGTTTTTCATTTAGGGATTGAGCATTGCATACCATTTAATAAATGTAATTCGATTGATGAATATCAATAAAATTACAAGTTTTAGGGACATGATGGGGTATGCCAAACTAATCCAATGACGATATCCAATCATGAAAAGAAAATATCATTCACGGAGAAATCCCAAGGATTGGGCTTCTTCATGCTTCCTCATCAAAAAATTTCCAAAAAAGAGAATAAAAAAAATCATTTTTGAAGCCATTTCCAAAAGCATGCATTAGGTTAGTCATGTTTAATTTTCTGTCTCATTTACTTCATGTTTCAGAGCATTACTTTCTCGGTCTGATGAGAAAGCATCTGAAAAAGGCACACCAGGTTGCAATTGGCTCAACTGTTAATAACACATCTCTAAAGACTTAATAAAATAAGGGTCAAGTAAAAGAGGACCATCATTCCCTGGTGGAAGAGGTACGTCTCATCCTTGAACATAATTGATTTTGGGAAATGACACTCTATTCTTTTCCTTGCAGATGACAAATTGGGGCATGACAGATTTTGGTAGTGACCTGACTGAGACAAAATCTCCACCCAAACCAAAATGGATATTCCATGTGCATTTACTTTGATGTTGCATAATATCCTATTCATGCACATTCTCTTGTGTAGGGGCAAGAGTGGATTTTCAGTATTGAATAATAGGGATAATCCAAAGACATCAACTGCTGAGGCAATCTTATTATAGAGGAATCATTGAATGAATGCTTAAAACCATTTTGCAGTGTGGAAAAATGTTTATTTTGGAGTTGAAAATTTTTCATGCCTAAAGCTGTTGAGCTCTTTTTAAAAAAGGATTTTGCATGATGACTCTTACATGTTTCATCCACCAATTCCACTAAAGAACATCAAGATAGACTAATTTAATGAATGATGTGGAATTGATTGAGCATACTAAATGAGACCAGTTGGGATGATGAAAGGCAAACCTTACCCTATACACAGTCCCCGACTCATACACTTGTGAGTGAGTGTAGGAAGGTTCATATACACAAGGTAAAGAGTTCTCTCGCAAAAGGTACGGCAACCGAAATGATGAGAGGCAATTCATTTCTCTATCCCAAACATTACAAGTAATTCATTGATTAACCCTTTTAAGCCCATACACTTATAGATATTCTTTTCAAATTACCCCTGTCAAGAATCACCCCACATCAAGGCAACTAGGAGATAAAATGGCATCATGAGGTGAGGAAAATGAATTGAAATTTTCTTGCTCTCACTTGCATCAATCTTCAAGTCGTACTATTACATTGAATTCATGTGTTAATTTAAGTGCTTTAGGATGACGAAGAACATTTCTTTCTCTATCCTACATACTTATTGCATAGCCCACTTGAGTCTGCAATTTCATTTCTTTAAACCCAGTTGGTGACCATCCCCACACTGGGGCAAGGTAAAAGGCAGATGAAAACTCTTGAAAATTTCGAGCGTCATTCAAAGTGTTGCTTGACGCATGCATTGTGCGCAAGGATTGAAATCAAAATAGAATTAAGGGGCATGAAAAAGCAGTGTGCCAGGTAAAAGCAAGACCAATGCCTGTGAAAAAGAAGTGAAAAAAATGAATAAGAACTAGGGGCATGGAAAAAGCAATGTGCCTGGTAAAAGTAAGGCCAATGCCCAGAAAAGAGAAAGAAATCAAACTCTTAATATAGTGAGTCGTATCCCCAACAAGGCGATACTAAAAAACTCAAATGCTGTTACAATCAATGGAGTTGTGATGTGAAAAAAATTTCGACAGTGGAGAAGGAAAGTGGTGGAAATGTCAAGATGATCACCAACTTTGAACCCCCCTAAACACTTTTTGAGCCTAATGATCTTTTCATTTCTCAACCCATGAGCCAAGCCTACGTTACGTCCCTTGCAAAGTCTCTTCAGATTAGGGCACTTGAATTAACCTAGGGGTTCACATGTTTTAAGCATAGCTCGAAGAAGTGCGAGCAAGATTATTTCTTTCTCATTTTGCAAGGTTCTTGACTTGTAAATCCGGAGATGATTGCGAAGTTGTTCTTTCAATAGCCTTGACTCAAAGAGTCCCTTTGTTAAGCCGTTGACGAAGGTCACAATATGGTCCCTGTTAAAGACCTCTCAGATTGGTAAGGTTGTACCGCTTGCAAGAATACTCGGACCCCTGTCGATATGGTGAGATGGAGTGATTCTCTTTTAAATGAGAGTGAGTGAAAGTCCTGTCTAACCGAAAGTCTCTCATTTAGTATTCTTAAGAAATCCATGTCATGAGTGAAAATTATCTTGAACGGTAACTCTCTCAAGTGGAAATTTGGGTGATGTAAAGGTCATTATGCATGAACCTTGATTGAATTGACAAAGACTTCAGTAAATTTTGAAGTGTGCGTTCTAGAATAGCATTAAATGTTTATTTCTTTGGTGAATGCACTTTTGTGCTAATCATGTCTGATAGGTAATGTTTTCTCAAAGACCCAAGAGCTCCTGACATTCAAGTTCCTTTCAGAATGTCTCATGATATTAGGAGATGAGGAACCATCACGAACATTCAAGGTCCATCCTTAATGTTCTAAAATTTTACCAGGAGGTGAAAGACCTCCACAGGATATCTAAATTCCAGAAGATATATCCCCAAGAATCAGAGATATCATCAGGTAAGTATATCTCTACCCATACTCTAAATACTTGTCATTATGCGGGTATTCTCTCCCAAGTGCATCAACACTTGACTCGGTCAAGTTGTCTTCTATATTGACCTGGCGTGCTTTCGTAGCCCAGAGTCCCTTTGATCGACCCGGCGTGCTTTCGTAGCCCAGTGTCTTTTATATTGACTTGGCGTGCTTTCGTAGCCCAGAGTTCCTTTCATCGACTCGGCGTGCTTTCGTAGCCCGGTGTCCTTTATATTGACCTGGCGTGCTTTCGTAGCCCAGGGTCCCTTATATCGACCCGGCGTGCTTTTGTAGCCCGGTGTCTTTTATATTGACCTGACGTGCTTTCATAACCGAAAGTCTCTTATATCGACCCGACATGCTTCCATAGCCCGATGTCCTTTATATTGACCCGGCGTGCTTTGTAGCCCAGAGTCCCTTTCATCGACTCGGCGTACTTCAATAGCCTGATGTCCCTATTTATTGACCCAACGTGCTTCCATAGCCCGGTGTCCCTTGATATGACCCGGCGTGCTTCTGTAGCATAGAGTCCCCTTTATCAAATCGGCGTGCTTCCGTAGCCTGATGTTCCCCTTCATCGACATGATGTGCTTCCGTAGCCCAGAGTCACCTCATTAATTTGGGAGACATATCTCTAAGGTTCAGAGATACCACCATGTAAGTATATCTCTATCCATACCTTAAATACTTGTCATTGTACATGTATTCATCTTCAAGCACCAGCACTTAATGGAGTTGGCCCCCAAACATTTTTCCAGATTCAGTTTGATTAAGGCGACCAAAGAAAGGTTTGAGTCCTGGTCAAATGATCTATACTGCAATGCTAGGCGACCGTAGAAACGTACGAGTCTTGGAAAAGCAGTTTCCCCATTCAAGAGACCGTAAAATGATACGAGTCCTAAAAAATGAATCCCAGTTTAGGCGACCGTAGAATGGTACGGGTCCTAGAAGATAAATCCCAGTTTAGGCGACCGTAGAATGGTACGGGTCCTAGACAACAGCTATTTCCCTATTCAGGCAACCGTAGAATGATACGGGTCTTGGAAAGTGAATCCCCGTTTAGGCGATCGTAGAATGGTACGGGTCCTGGAAAGTGAATCCCTATTTAGGCGACCGTAGAATGGTACAGGTCCTGGAAAAATGAATCCCCGTTTAGGCGACCGTAGAATGGTACGGGTCCTAAACAAAATTTATTTCTCTATTCAGGCGACCGTAGAATGGTATAGGTCCTAAACAACATCTATTTCCCTATTCAGGCAACCGTAGAATGATACGGGTCCTGGAAAGTCAATTTCTTTGTCAAGGCGACCGTAAAATGGTATGGGTCCTAGACACAACCAAACACTGCCATACTGGGCGACCATATAATGGTACGGGTTCTGAGAAAGCAGTATTTTTACGAAGCCATGTTACTATTCTGGGCGACCAAAGAATGGTATGGGTCCTGGACATGTAACACCAAACTATCTTGAGTTACTCTACCCTCCTTGAAGGTAAGTTATTCCAGGTAGATTCCTCTATCATTTGCATTAGCATTTTCATGCATCACATAAGTTGCATCTCAAAATGGGATTCATTTTCCAAAAAAAAAAAAAGTCACTCTGCATGTGCATGATAAAAATTTAAGTCTCAATTTGTCTTTGAATGCAACATCTACGAGCTCACCTTCAAAGAGGGGCAGCTATTGACACCTAAATTTTGGTGACCCAATCATTGATTTTTTGCATAAAAATTAGGGATTAATTTTAACCCCTAAAAAAAAGCATTAGAACAAATAAAATGAAAAAAAAATGGAAAATAAGGGGATGATCAATTATGCATGGAAGGTGAGAATTCTGACTAGCTATTATTGCTTCAATTAGATATTCAATCTTGGTAAATGTGGAGCCGAATTTCCAGCCAAAGATAAAAAAAATCAAGAGAATAAAAGTCAAAATGGAAACCAAATCCAAAATCGGCAAGGATAATAGCCAGATTGATAAATTGAAAGGGAAATATCAAAAAATTTCTACTCATCAGGGCTGAAATTCGGTAATCTCCACAATTAAGGAAGCGTGGCTTCGAGCTTTCTAAAGATAAGTGGAGGTTTTCTTTATGAAAGAATGGCGTGGAAGAAATTCGAGGAGGGGGAATAATTGGAAAAAAATTTGGGAAAAGGGAGAGGCCTTCTTCGGTTTTAGGAGAGAAAGAGAGGAAAAGAGAGAAAAAAAAATGAGAGAGGGAAGTGACCGGTCTGCAGTGAGGGGGGAGAGAAGATCGGTGAGGGGACGTGAGAGAGACGTGAGGGAGAGGAGAGAAAAAGAAAAGAAAAGCAGGAAAAAAACGCCACTGTTCATCTTCTCCGTGGCTTCCCTTTACCGCGTGACCGACCCCCGCACCGCTGGTCTCCGAGCTGCACCGCCGACCTCCGCCACGCCCGCGCCTCCACTTGATTCCCCTTGTCCGCGCCGGCCGTGCCCGCGCCGGCACCACCTCCGCCAGACCACCTCCGCTAGACGCTTCGACACCTGCCGCCGCCAATGTCTGCACACGAGCATCCCTGTCCGCCTACCCTCGCAACGCTCACGCCCGCGACCGCCTCGACACCCGCGGGACCTCCACCGCAGTAACCTACGGCCTGCAGCACCCGCGAGCCCCCTCTCGCGCCAACCCGAACGCCCGCCGTCCCCGCTGCCGGGCCACCGCCGCTTAGTGCCCTCGCCCGAGCAACCACCACCAGCTCGCTCGAGCACCGCCACCGCTGCCACGCCTCCCTTCGCCAGCAACCTGAGTTGATCGCCATGCCTCCGCGCCCCTGCAGCAACTCGCAACGACATTGTTCACTGCCATCGCTGCTCCCGCCGCCTCACCCGCGCCGTACAGCGGCGTGCGTCTGCGCAGCCCGCCCGCTGCGCTTAGCCCGCGCCGCCACCGCCCTGCGACTCCGCTCGTCCATCGCCCGCTGGTCCACCCGCGCCTACCCCGTCGCGCTACCGTCCTCCCGAGTCCCCCTTAGGTGGTTTAGTTTTATCTTTATGTTTCATTTATTTTACTTTATTTATTTTTAGCTTAGTTATTTAAATCAGAACAATGGATATCAATGTTCATTTCATAAATTTTGTAGGAATTATCCGCGGGGATTTTGTCTAGAATTTTTATAATTATTAATTTGATCTCGTAAGACATCGAATCATTTTTTTAATTATATTAATTTTCGGGCTTTTTGGTGGTATTTTTGTTGTTAAATCATTGTAATTATTAATTTGATTCGTAAGATTTCGAATTAGATTTTTAGTTATTTTGAACTCTTTGTCATGATAATTAGGTTAGAATAATCGTTAATTTGACCTGTGAGACAACATGTTATTTTTCAGTTATTTTAATCATTTATTTGTTGACTATATTGATTGTTTAGATTTAATATTTATTTAATAATTACTCATCATAAAAAAACTAAAAAAATCAAAATCAAAATCTTGCATGAGCATATAGATTTAGTAAATCAGACATGTAGGTTTAGTAAATAATTTTTTTTTTTTTTTTTAGGATTATATTTTTAGGATTGCATTTTTAGATAATTCTTTTTAAATAAGTTAGGTTGGACCTAAATAACTTTTTTTTTTTAAATAGGGTTTTAGATAATGGTTGTACATTTTAATTTTCTCATTTTTCCAAAAAATAGTTTTCTAGGATAGGATAGGGTTTAAGTCAAATTAATCCTAAAATAAATTAGAAAATTATTTTCTTTTAAATATTTTAATTAGGATTTTTATTAATTTTGAATTTCATTAAAGAAAATACAAAAAAATATGATTTACTAGTAAAATTAGGTCATGATGTGCATATTAACTAGTTTGTATAATAGGATCATTTGATTAGAATTTATTTACTAGTAAAATTAGGTCATGAGGTGCATATTAACTAGTTTGCATAATATGATCATTTAATTAGAATTTGTTTGTTAATAAAATTAGGTCATGTAGTTAGAAATGCATTGTATAAAAAAATCTAAGAAAACCCAAAAAATTGTTAGCTTCATGTGATGCAATTTATTTCATTTGTTGAATTTTTAATAATGGTTGAGCACTCATGTGATCACATTTTTGCATAATAGAGATTTAGGTTAAAATGAATCCAAGTGCTTGCAAAAACATTTTTTTAAATAAAAAGAATGGTACCGAAATGGCATTAGAGAAGTCTAATGTAACTAAGTCCCCATACCCATAGTCTCTAGTTTGTAGGAGTAAAATAAATATCCATTTATTTTACTTAGGTGTCTAATCGACCTACCGTAAACCGATTAGTGGCGACTTTTAGTTAATAATCTTTTGCATGTTTAAAAATTTAGACTTAAGTCTCGATTTGGTATGGGCTTGGGAAAGCCCGAGCTAAGTGTAAAAACTTAGTAGCCCATTAACCTAGTTTTAGGCGGTGCACTAAAAAAATAGGTCGCGACAAAGGGAAGGGAAGGTAAATAATTAAAGTGGCGACCTCTTTTTTGGCTGTCATGTTGGGGCATATTGTCAGTGTGGGGACCTCTGTTTGTCGTGAATGGTATCCCTTCCATTTTCTTTAATAAAGTTCATGAGAGTGGGGGGACTCTTATGTGCAATTATCTATTATTCTTTGTGGATGTGGTCCCAAAAACTAATTATTATTTTTCTTGTTCTTGGTGCAGAAATGGCTTATGACAAGGATTATGTCGTTGTCATAGTTTGCTACGGTGGGAATTTTGTGATTGGGGAGGATGAGTGGGAGTATGAGGGTGGAAATGAGGGCACCATCTTTGTTGAGATAAAGAAGGCATCTTATATAGGATTTCTTAGGGATATAGTGACTTGTTTGCCTTCTAAAGTTCAGAAATTGTTGCATTGTCTTCCTGGGAAAGACTTAAGAGATGGTTTGAGAAGCTTAGAAGATGATAATGGTTTTAGGGATGTTCTAAACCATTATCTTCATGGTGAAGAGGTAAAAATATATGTTGAGTACAATAGTGAAAGTGAGGACGAAAATGATGATAGAGAGAGTGCCCAAGTAGGATAAGAAGGAGATAGTATTCAAGATAGTACTGACGTTAGGATCGAAGGAGGGCATGATAGACATGATGGAGAGGAGAGGAACACAGATGTAGTTCACCAAAGTGATGATGACATAGGTGATGTCACAATCGTTGGATTAGATTTGGAAGTAGCTGAATCAAGTGATGATGATGATGAAGGGTTGCCTGCTGAAAATTTCATAAGTGATAACGACGAGGAGGAGCTTGTACAGTCAAGAAAAAAGCGAAGGGATTTTTTGACAGATAAGTTTGCAGCTTTACAGGTAGCTAATGAAGTTCCAAACAGGGCCGAAGGCCTTGCAAATGCTGGTGCTGCTGGCGAGGAGACTGATTATGAAGAAAGCGTCGAGAATGCTACTTCCCAAGATGAGCTTGAAGAAGATGAAGGAGCTGTGCATAGAAAGAAAATAAAAAGTAAGTTTCCTTTTTATGATCCATCCATTGCCTCTCCTACTTTGTCAGTAGGTATGAAATTTCAAGATGCAAAATAGTTTCGGAAAGCTATACTGAAGAACTCCATTGCTGCATAGAGGAATATTGACTTCATTAGAAACACTAAGACCTTTGTAAGAGCTAAGTGTTCGTAGGAAAATTGTCCATGGAAGATCTATGGCGCATTTGTTAGGAGAAGTGAATCCTTCCAGATTAGAGCCTACCAAGAGGAACATACTTGTTCCATTAATTTTGAAAATAAAATGGTAACAAGTACATGGTTGTCCAAGCACTTCTTTGATTTGATTAAGTTGATGCCTCAAATGAATAGTATTGAGTTCAGGATTCTGGTGAAAGAGCATGTAGGCATCAATATATTCAAGAATCAATGCAAAATATCGAAGCAAAAGGTGATGAAGATACTCATTGGTCAGTACAGCAGCGAATATGGACAATTGTGAGATTATGCTTGGGAGTGTAAGCTGCAAAATCCTTCAAGTAGAGTGTATCTAGAGGTCGTGGAGAGATCACTTCCTGATATTGGGACCAAGTTCGATAAGTTTTATGTTTGCTTCGATGCATGCAAACGAGGATTTTAATCTAATTGTAGACGGATTATAGGATTGGACGGGTGTTTTTTGAAAGGCCTGTGCAAGGGAGAATTGCTGGCTGCAATTGAAAGATATGCAAATAACCAAATGTTTCCACTGGCTTGGGGTGTTATAAAGGTAGAGAACAAGGACAATTGGTCCTAGTTTCTAAAAAATTTGATGACTAACTTGGAGATAACAAATGGAGCAAGGTAGGCGTTCATGAGTGACCAACAAAAGGTAATGTTTGTTTTTTGAAAAATTTGATTAATTGTTTGCTTTTTAATATCAAAATGTCATTTGCTTACATTTAGGACCTCTATTATTGCAGGGACTGGTTCCAACAGTAGCTAAGTTGTTACCTTATGCCGAACATCGAATGTGTGCGCAACACATATTCTTTCCTTTGGTAGGATTCCTAATGGTGCTTGTGTTTTTTGTAACTCTAGACCGGATTCCATTAATCATCTCTTCTTTGGGTTCCGAATTACTGCTGGCTTGGCTTCGTTTTGGGCTTCTAAATGCAACCTTATATGGCATGGTACCAAACCATGGCAAGATACTATCTCTTGGGCCCTTAAAGCTCTCTCAGGTGATGACTTCTCTCAAGCGATTGCTAGATTTTCCTTAGCTGCACTTTGCCATCTTATTTGGAAAACTAGGAATGGCATTCTCTTTCGGGGCAAGACTCTCGCTGTGCCTACCAGGAAGAACCACCTACTTAAAGTTGTGAGGGACAAAGCCATCTCCTTTAGCTAGGTGACGGATACTCCGAGAAATAGAAGAACTCAACGAATTTGGGGTATTAACCCGGCCATCTTTGTGGACTAAGTGCTTCGGCCTTTGCTGTTTTGTCGCCTACCAGCGTGTCAAGGTCTCATTGCCTTTTCTTTCGGAGGGCTGGTGTTGTTCTTGGCCATTGGCTCCTTTTGGCTGTTTTCGCTTGTCTGGTTGTTTTTTCTTGTAGCTTTTCTTTCTGTTTGGCCTTTTCGTGGATGCCGTTTGGCTTCTTGTTGCTACCTTGGTAGCTTTTGGCTTCCTTTTCCTGGCATCCTTCCACTCGACCTGCCTTGCTGCCTCGTTGAGTGTAAGTTTTTTATGCCAGTTTTCGAGTTGTATAGTTTGGTTTAAATTAATATATTCTTTCCTTACCCAAAAAAAGAAGAAGACTAGATTAAGTTTGAGAGGAAGTGTTAGAATATTTAAATAATAAATCACTCATTTATCTTTATCTAATAATTTAAGCTTTTAGACCAGATGATAATGGACAAAGAATTTTGGGAAGATATGTTACTAGTTCTAGCCTCTAGGGGCCTCTCCCCGGAAGGAGTCCTGAAAAAGTTTGCATGTCAGGTCAATTGATTGTGTGTGAAATATATGTGCTTGATACTTCCAGGTCCACTAGCGGTAGTGAGCCTTATGCTAGAAACTCAACACGTCCTTCTACATGCGTAAGGCTTGCAGCAATAGTTCTGGGTTAGTCTCGTCCTCCGAGAAATGTAGCAGGAAAAAGTTCATATTATGCGTCCTCTTGTCTTAGTTTATTTTTACCCTGCAGAAGCCTATATAGAGATATTAATCGTATTGGGCCAGTTTTCACATGGATAATTTTTAGCTGGTTCTTGTTTTTTGTGGTGTCATTTTGTCTATCATTTCCGTTACTTTTAATTTAGCCAGATTGTGGGAGTATGCAGCTGATGATGATGCATTGGTTGAAGGAGAAGCTCTAGCCTAGGTGTCGCTGCTCCGGAAAGAAACAGAGTCACTATGTCCCGGTGCCGAGTCTCCAGAACAAAGAGCAAGCTCTAGTATTGGGAATAGGAAAAGTATTATAAACCCAGAAATTGTTGCTGCTGCTACTACTTTGTCTTCTCCGAGGCAAAGGAATTAGGGTGCTTCCAATCTAATGTACATTCTAAACATATTAATCCGTTAGATCTTGTAACGTTTAAATTTTTATGAACTCTTTATTTAAATTTCATTTGTGACTAATTTCCATACTCGGCTGCTATTACGCCTAAGAGAGTGCTTGCATATTAAATAACTTAAGGTTGCTAGTTTGTAATTTTATAATGGATTAACAATTATAACGAGCAGCTAAGCATTTTGTCTTTTAGCATCAAGAAAAAAGAAAAAGAAAATATAAGTGAGATTGATTAATTGGTAATTCTCTATGAATAGACTAGGAGTTGATCTATAAAAATACTTTCTAGTCTTTGTGTATTCCAAGATTCCTATAATTTTTTTTTTTTTGAGCAAGCCAAGATTCCTAGAATTGACTAATTGGAATTCTTTATGAAAAGAATATGAATTAATTAAGAAAAAGATTTCATGTTCTTCGTTTAATTCAAGATTTCAAGTTTTGATGGTGGTCCTATTAGGCTTTCGTGAACCACTATATGAACTGATCTAAAATAACTTTGTGGTCTTTGTTTGGTCCAAGATTTCAAGTTTTGACCATGGATCTCGAAAAACTCTCCGCTCGCATTACTAAGGTCACATGAATCACCACGTGGACAAACTATATATTGAGTCACCTCGTACATATATTGAAATTTCTGTGTGAGATCCGTAGACAATTAATCTCAACCGATTCTTATGGTAAAATTAAACTAAATGCTCTAATTCAATTTTCGGAGGAGTAATAATAGAGTTGAAGGATAAAAAGGTTAAGACTTCTCACATTTTTGACTATTTTCTTTTGCCCATGTTTATCTTAAGATAAATGATAGCGGGGAGAAAAAAATTAAAGAGGGTAATGGTTTGTTCTAACATTTTAAGCCAGTAGATCTTGTAATGTTCAAATTTTTATGAATTCTTTATTTATTTTTCTTTTGTGACTAATTTCCATACTCAACTATTATTATGCCTAAGAGAGTGCTCGCATATTAAATAAATCTATGGTTGCTAGTTTGTATGATGGGTGAACAATTAATAACGAATAGCAAAGCAATTTGTCTTTTAGCATCAAGAAAAAGAAAAATATATATATAAATGAGATTGATTAATTGGTTATTCTCTATGGACATAGTATGAATTGATCTAAAAGAAAATACTTTTTGTTGTTTGTTTATTCCAAGATTCCTAGGACTGATTAACTGGAATTCTTTGTAAAAGGAATATGAATTGATCTATACAGAGGCTTTCTGGTGTTTGTTTATTTTAAGGTTTCAGTTCTAACAGCGGTCCCGTTATTAGGCTTTTGTGAACCACTGTATGAACTGATCAACAACAAAAAAAAATCGATGTTCGTTTATTCCAGGATTCTAAGTTTTGACCATTGATTTAGAAAAGCTCTATGGTCGCATTACTAAGCTCACTTGAACCACCATGAGTACAAACTATTTATTGAACCACTTCATGCATATGTTGAAATTTCTATGTGAGATCCGAAGACAATTAATTTCAACTAACTCTTCGGGAAAATTAAGCTAAATGCTCTAATTGAATTTTCAGACTAGTAATAATAGAGTTGAAGTATAAAAAGATAAAGACTTCTCGCATTTTTAACTAATTTTTTTTGCCAAACATGTTTATCTTATGAGAGATAATATCGGGGATAAAAAATTAAAGAGGGTAACAGTTTGTTCTAACATTTTAAACCATTAGATCTTGTAATGTTCAAATTTTTATGAACTCTTCATTTTTTTTTTTTCATTTGTGACTAATTTCCATGCTCGACCGCTATTATGCCTTAGAGAGTGCTCACATATTAAATAAATCTATGGTTGCTAGTTTGTATGATGGGTGAACAATTATTAACGAACAGCAAAGCGATATGTGTTTTAGCATCAGGAAAAAAAGAAAAAATATAAATGAGACTGATTAATTGGTTATACTTTATGGACATAGTATGGATTGCTCTAAAAAAAAACTTTTTTGTTGTTTGTTTATTCCAAGATTCCTAGGACTGATTAATTGGAATTCTTTACAAAAAGAATATGAATTGATCTACACAAAGGCTTTCTGGTCTTTGTTTATTTCAAGATTTCAATTTTGACAGTGGTCCCGTTATTAGGCTTTCGTGAACTACCATATGAATTAATCTAGAAAAAGACTTCCTAGTCTTTGTTTAAGGCTTTCGTGAACTATCATATGAATTAATCTAGAAAAAGACTTCCTAGTCTTTGTTTACTCCAAAATTTCAAGTTCGGATAGCTACTCCATTGATCTAGGAAAAGACTTTTTGGTCTTTGTTTATTCTAAGATTTCAAGTTCATACAATTGTCCCGTTGATCTAGAAAAAAACATTATGGTCTTTATTTATTCTAAGTTTTGACTGTTGATCCAGAAAATATTTTATGTTGACTAATTTGTTTTAAAATATAAATAATTATTTTTCGAAAAGTATTTTTGAAATCTCTCATTTTCCCCGAAACGCCTTAATCATTTGTAAAAAAGTCTTATCTAACAACTTCCATTTGGAGACGAAGTTCAAACAATTGGGAAAAGGCAATGGGCTTAGGATTTTCGAGGACTTCCTCCTCTCCCTCACCATTCACCAATTACTTCCTCGATCTATTCCTTGGATAGGTTGAATCATGATTATTAATTTTATGAATTCCATGTGGGTTCCACATGTGAATCTCACAAGATTAACGTTGGTGATTTAAAAGAAACATATTTCTATATATTCAAGTAAAATTAATTATAACGTGCCTTGGATTCTACATGTGCTTCACCACTATACCTTAAACCCGTTAGCTACTCTCATTGATTCTCCAAGACTTGTTTCTAATTTGGCCTTTATAAAAAAGTATAATTAATTAGAGCTCGAATCTTACCTACCTAATATGGATTTAGCTCACATTAGTGCAATAATGGTGGAATTGGGTTTATCTGAGAATAAAATGTATCGCCTTAACTAATAATTTCCCTCTCAAAGATGAGATTGATGATCAACTAGTGTGCCTTAGGAGATTCAAACCTTTGACCCAAAATTAAGAAAAAAAAACAATAATTACACCAATCTCAACATTTCTTTTCTTGTCTTTTTTTCTTTTCTTTTTTATAAAGGGTTTCAATCTTCCCTTTTCGTGGTAAATAATAATTTAATAGATCAAAAATATTGCGAAAATAGCAAGTGTTGCATTTGAAAATCAAAATTGAGTCCTCTCATGACCCTGTGCTCAACTAATATTTTATAAACCCATCATTTTTATTTACATAATTGAACGTATGACATCCAATAATTATAGCTTGTATGGGTAAGGCGGGGCATGTTAATCGTGACACTTTTAGCTTTCTTTCCTGGCTTGCTCTGGCTTGTTTCGTTCAATTTGTTATTCGTCTGTATATTGTTTGGCGTTGCTCATCATCATATCTGCTACTGCTGTGATTTTGCAAGCTTTCCAATTCCAAAGAACATTATATTTGGTTCATTTGAGTTAGTTTGTGTCTAGCAGAGTAGCATGCTGATGTGTTGGCATTTTGCAGACAACGAGGTGATATTTCCATGTCAAGTAGAGGTAGCGATGGAGTAAATGGTAATTAACTTCTCTAACTTTCTTGAAATAGTGAAATATTAGTATCTTCATCGACTGATATCCAACTATAGTCATCTGCTGTTGGATTACCAAAACATACGAATTGGTAAAGAAACAGTCACAATCAGCAAGTGGATTCCAAGCTACTCATAGGCCTGATGATATTCAATGAAGAAACAGTCACAATCAGCAAGATTTCAGATAATGTTTCACATATTAAAGCCGTGAAAATGCAATCATCCGATGATAAATTGATATGGATTCCAAGCTATTCAGCATATACATGAGACTGACACACGCTAGAAATGACAAGCAAAGAGCAATAAATTAATGTGTTATCATGGACAAACCAACATCTTCCTCCCATGACACCGAAACACATCAAAGTCGTGCTTAATAGGTGCCGGCCACCAAGCATTCCAATGACCACGATCCAAATTTCACTCCTTAAAATGGCGTTTGAACATGCCATAGTGACCAGGGATTGGGCATAAGCGAGTCTAAGATCACTAAAGCATATTTCATTCACACAATACATCAAACATTTGGCGTGTGCAGACATCAACAACTTCATAGCAAACATTCGGCTTCACTTAATACAACAAATCAAGTGAATTTTATCTGCCGAAATATATGCTAGTTGGACAAACCAATGAACATTTCGTAAGCGTAGTCAATAAGATAGTTGCAGTATGTAGAGGAAACATTCAACACCCATACGCATATGTCAATCATGAAATCAACTTAGAGAAAGAGACAAGCGGAGCTTGTTGGAGGAACTAAGCAGGCGGAAGCTACCAAGAGAAAGAAGTTGCTAGACAAGGAGGAACGCGAGAGGAGAAATCAAAGGAGCGCCTTGGGAGAGAGAACTACACACAATTAGACGATTGGAACCATAAGCAGACAACACCAGAATCATAATGGAAATCGGAAACCGAACCGTTGCATTAGAGACGATAATGGACTGAGAAAGGAAAGAACAGGAAATAACTATTAAAAATATATATAAAAATAAACGGGGAAAAAAAGAAGAAGAAGACAAAAATAGTTTGGAAAATACAGGTGTTGGCTAGTAAAGTCTAATAACCAGTTGGCCAAGATCTCCAGAGCCAGTTGCTAACCCAAGTTCAACACACGACGAATCGTTTGCCTTGGTCATTTTGGCCATTTTAAGGCAGGGCGTTTTGGTCATTTCACGAGAGAAATATAAAAGCCACCCTTTGCCAGTCTTCCATTTCCGATCACGGAAGACGCACGAAGCTCCAACCTGGATCCCCTGGATTTCCTCTCCCGCCTGAGGTACATTTCCCGTCGATTCGAGTGTTCAGATGTCTCCGCCTACTCGCCGTCAGCTGCTCCGGCGGCCTGACCTTACCTTGAACTGAATCACCTCCAGTTTCTGTGGGGAGAGCAACATCACGAGAGTTGCGCAAGTAGGCTGATGGATTCATTTGGTGCGAATGTTTCTTCGACATCGGAGACGGAAGCTCGAGGCCTATGACTAAGCGTTCCGTCGTCCGTTGGCGTCGAATTGCGAAGAGGCTTACGTTGCTGAGTTCGACAATCAACTTCGGCTCCATTTCAATCGCTGTGGTATAGACTGCATGTTAAACGGGGAGAGAGAAGGATAGAGAAATCTTCATCGACGGCCAGTCCCTTGGGACGTTCCAGCGATGTTGGAATTCGTCAATCGAGTCGTTTCTTTCCCGATTAAACTCGTGTATCGAATTTCGAATTCATTATTAATAGCCGCAAACGAGATTCACTATTTCTTCGGTCCACAAGGTTATCGGTGCTAATTGGTTCGAGAGTAGTGGTTTGAGTTCAATGTGGTGGTGTCAGAGTATGGGAGGTGCCATGTGTTAGACGATGCGCATAAGTTGTTCGGTCAAATTATCCAAGACAAGGATGAGTAATGTTGCCTTGCAGAATTCAATTATGCTCAGCCAGCAACTGCAGGAATGCGCTTATCTCGGATGGTGGATTCGGATTCCAACAAATAAGCTAAGTCAAACATCTCCTTTTACATATGATCATGTGCGACTTCGCTTCACGTTCAATTTTCGTACGCATATTCCCACCTGTTAATGTTTATTGTTCAGAGTACCTCGTTGCTCCCACCATTTACTTCACTGCCACAGAGACCATTCTTGTTTCAATCAGTGGCCTGGGGTTATTTGTTAAGTTGAGTGAGATAGAGTTGCTCTTCTTCGTTATTGAATGCTGCGACCTGTTATCAATTACCTCGAGTTAGATGTGATCGATTTTCAATAAGATTAAGATCACATACTAATGACCACCAAAGCTCCCTCATATTCTAGGTTCTTGCTTCTCATCTAAACGAAGTTTATAAGTAGTCCACGTATGTCTAAAAGACCGTGACATTCTGGTTGAGTATCCTCAAGCGTGCCTTTAAGTCTGTGTAAGATATCTTGACAAAGTTTATTTTTGAGGAGCAAGGCCCATGTAAGTGGGGCTCAATTCTTGATTGACTTCTTTTTAGTGGGTATCATAGGATTTCACCTAGAGGCCTGGAACAATGGAACATGCCTATGTTATCATTTCCATTGCCGACTGAACATGCTAAATTAAGGGCTATACCTGCAGCGTGTGTTCAGCATATGTTGATTTCTTAGTTATAAGTGCTGTAGATACGTGTTCAGTACATGTTGATTTCTTGGCTATGAGTGCTGCTTCTAGATGTTAAATTGACTGCACTTGGTTTGAATATTCTGGCTTCAAGGCTACTCATGCTATTATATGTTCCAAAATATGCTGAATTCAAAGCAATAGATGCCGTATTTACTTAGAATTTGCGGATTACATGATTAGAGATATGCTGTTCATGCTTAAAACTTGCTGAATTCTCAATCATAAGTGTTGGTCATGCCTTGAATGAGCTGTATTCATGATTATATGAGCTGTCCATGATATGAATTTGTTTGATATATTTTCATGTCGGTGGTTTGCAACCATTTCTATACAAATAATGAAGGTTTGGTTTCATTTAGATATTATCTTGGCTACACAAATAAATGTGTCATTGTGGGAAAGGGTTATTTGGGATTTGTGATGAAATTTTTGTTGAACCATTGCACCTTGATGTCTTGAATACTCTGAATATCTCCTGAATGCTGGATGTTCTTTATTGCATGTGAGATGGAAGTAATTTGGTTTCATTCAATATTATTTCATTTGCCTATGATGTTACATCAACAAACCATTGATCTCTCACCTTTTTGACATGTTTAGGCATAATGCTCACAGGTAAAATGTATGCATTTGCATTGGGTAGATTGCTGAATATTCTGAATTAAATGCCATTTAGTTGGGTCTTGAGATTGTTTGAGGGCTTATTTGGTTTTAAAGATAGCATATAGATGTGCTATTCATTTCTCATCATTTCCAGCAATTCCGCTGTTATTTTTTCACAGAGAAATGTCAATGTGGCCTGTGAATGTTGGTTTACTTCCTGGTAGTTTCCTCAAGGTATAAATTTGGCTTAGTTTGAATGTTGCTTTGCTCATTCATGATTATGGGGCTAATGTGTTATTGATTTCTTAGTCATTGCATGAATGTTTTGATGTCATTTTCTTTATCTAATTCGCAGACTGAAATTGTAAAATGTTGCTGAACACTCCTTAGAGGCTTTGGGTTGACTCAGGGGTGGTTGAGTAATCCTTAGGCTTGCTGAACTTGTTTAAAGGAGTACTCATTTCGTCGCGTTTTGGTATGATATAGTTTAACATGGTTTTCTCTGAATAGAGATTCCTTTGGATAGGATTTCATGCGGTAGATAGGTCTCACTATCAAGCTAGACTTAGACTTTGATTTTATAGCTCATGAGAAGCCACTTTCGCTTTTGGGAAGGAAGTCGACTGCATACATTCAAAGTACATTTATGAACTCATCTAATAACTAACTTCATTTTAATATTGAAAAATTGGCACATTAGTATCTATGGCCATTATAACGAATCAATTCTACAACACTATATACACTCGCCATTTTAACATATCAAATGAAAAATTCAACCCAAAGAAGAAAAACTCAAAAACAATGGAGTCCTCCATCAAAAAATCACAGACAACCGTGGTTGATCCATGAAACTAGACTACCTCAAATCCATTTACTTCCTAACTTCATTGAAACTCTAACAGGTCAATTTTAGAAAATATGAAATTGCCTATACCAAAATTTTAAGGAATGTACAACGAATGCAGATTTAACTAGATATGTTCTGCAAAATTACTTAAGAGGTATTTCTTGAATTTTTTCACAACAATCATTCATGTGGAGGACTTTTTATTGCCTTAAACCATCGTAAGGCAAAAGCAAAGGTTCCATCAACTTCAAAGGGCCAAAGCTGGATGGTAGCATCTTTTTGAGTCTATTCGGCTTGTGAGGATGTGTGACTGCATTCGACTGCTCGGTTAACGCATAAGAAAAAGTTTTGTTTCTGTAGCTCAACTCCTTGAGTTGAGAAAGTTTTGCTACTGTAGCTCAACTCCTTGAGTTGCAACCCGTGATGTATTTTGCGACATGGGTCGATGAGAGAAATATTAATGCCTTCCTTGCTATCTAGAGTTCCGATCTCTTGGTTCCTCAAAACAATTTGGAGTGCCTACTTGGGTATGGAGAGCCTACTTTGGCAGGGGCTTATGTCCGTGGCAATAAATGTCTTCTCGATCACGAGCGTCAATGAGACGGGAGGAAAAATAGACCGTCGCCGCTGGAATACTTTGATTCCCCATTATCGCCAAGAGATGAAGGGATGAAAAAGACGAAGAGCTGACGATCGTGGGTTTTCACAGAGAGAGAGAGAGAGCACGACAGAGAGGGGGCGAGACAAAGGGGAAGAGCAAAGACGTGTGGGGATTTCAACGGACAATAGGCAGTACTTGAAGAAGATGAGAATTTCTGAGTGGAGGAGTCTTCGGATCATCTGTGAGATACGAGAGTTCCAAATTAGGAAATGTTAGGGCAAGTAGCGCTGCTGTTGTATTGTGATGTCTAAGTTCAAGGAGGTTACGAGCAATTATGCTATGAATACAATTTAGTTTATCGATCACTTTATAACTTAACAGTTTACTTTGCAATTTAGCTAGAAAATCATTTTTTCTTTAATTCTCTTACAAGACGAATTTCATTAGTAGATATGTACTTAACAAATTCAATATATCCACGATTACCTCGGGTGTGTACTGGGGATTTTAACAAAACTCTATAGTCTTGAAAGAAAATAGGTATAAGAGGTTCTGAGCTTTATAAAAGAAAAGCATTTAAGGACATTCTGAATGTCTGCAGTTTGGTGGATATGGAAAGCATTCAGTTTGGTGGATATGGAAAGCAAGGGATGTGTGTTTACCTAGAAGAATAATCGTGAAATAGAGGAGTTTATGAAAAAATGGACTAGATAGAGCTGTGTGTGACATTGGATAGAGAATATAGTCTCCTGAAGCTTAAGCGATTACTTAACGTGCGCGATGGGCTCGGATCATAGCCCATTTAGTTGGCATATGGAATCGTGAATCTTCTGCATGACTAAAATGAGAAGGAAAGTCAATGGGTGAATATTCAACATCAAAGGCTCCACCTAGGACGACTCAAGGGACAGGGTGCTCCGCGGGACATGGCTCACTCGAAAAGGTGGGAGCCCCCAATGTCCTTCAATATTAATTTCAAGAAAAGGACTGTATTGTCGTTCGCTACTCGTAAACTAATTTATTATAAAAATAAATCACGTCCATATTTATAACCAACTGTCCTCCGACATTAGTTTCAACGAAAGGACTGTATTGTCGTTAGCCGGTGCCATATCTCCTTCAAGATTAATTTCAAGGAAAGGACCATATTGCTCTTGAAATTAATATTGAAGGACAGTTGGGAGCTCCCATCTTTTGGGGTTCCCCAGAGCACCTAGTCCCTCGAGTCGTCCTTGGTGGGGCCTTCGATGTTGAATTTTCAAACATTGACTTTCCTTCTCCTTTTAGTCATGCAGAAGATTTGCGGTTCCATCTGCCAACTAATTACAAATTAGCCAAATTTGCCACTACACAATCTGAAATTTTCGTTTCTGTTGAACAGCTTTTTTACGTGTTATTATCCAGTGATATGGATACTATGTAATATACCTCTCAGCAAAGCAAGGAAGAAAGTATTTCAAGCATGAATCATAAGAGCACCTTAAAAAAACCTTTTATAATTAAATCCTTATTTGTGTTTCGATTAAGCATTCAATAAAGACGTAATTCCCCATAGATCAAGTACAAACAATCTGATATTTGAGCCATCTCAATCGACTTTAGGCTGGCATCTTATGTGATGGATAAATTAATTAATGTTATTTCATGGAATCATCTTTCCTTGCCCGAAATGCACATTCTCGGAGTAGAGAGAAGGAAATTTAGAAACATAGAAAGTTCAATTGACGAATGGATGGATGCATGTGGGTAGACATCATCCAAAAGTGAGGAAAAGTATCGGAAAAATCATAAACCTATTACATTTGTGTCACTTTGGTCAAAAACCTTTTATTTGTGTTAATTTAGTCATAAACATTTTGATTTAGTGCTAATTTAGTCATTTCGACTAATTTTGGCCATATGTTTTTAATGCAGATGCCGGCCGGCCTACGTGGCATAGCGGCGCTGATGTAGACAATTTTTAATAATATTTTTAATTAGTTAATTATTTTATTTCTTTCTTTCTTTCTTTTTCCTCTTCCTCTAGACTATTGTTGAGGTCTAACGACTGGCTTGGTGAGGTCCTACCGGCCCTCACCTCTGGCTAGTCTTAGACCTCAGCAATTAGTTGGAGGAAGAGGAAGGGGGAAAAAAGAAAGAGAAATAAAAGAAAACAAAAGAAAAGAATAAAAAATTAGTCGAATAATTATTAAAATTTGTTCTCGTTAGCGTTAGCCATGCCACGTAAACCGGTCAACGTTCATATCAGCAATATTCGGCCAAAATTGTCAAAAATGATTAAATTAACACTAAGTTAAAAGGTTTATGAATATATTGATGCTAATAAAAAGTTTATAACTAAATTGATATCAATATAACATATTTATGACTTTTTTGACATTTTTTTCCTCCAAAAGTGTGTTTGCGATAACTTTATATAAAGTGGCCACACACGCTTGTACATTATTACATTACAATTTAAAGCAAAGTCCAACTCATTCGTCTTCTCTTTATTCTTTGTTGCGAACTCGAATTGGTTCAAACCATCGAAGGTGAAGCAATTTATATATTGGTAAGCAAAAGCTCCTCCAAGAAGTATAGTCGTTAATATTCTCTCTATTCTGGAGCAAAGAAAGATATACAAGTACAGGAGAGCAAATATCGCATGCATGCAATCACATATATCTTCTGCAAATTGCACTCGTTCTGTATATATTTACAAGATACCCCATACCCCACTGCGATGTGTACAAACAACATATTTGGTGAAAGAGAGAGAATTTGAAGAAAATAAAATCACTCAATAGCTTCTGCGAGAGAGGTTTGATGGGCATAGGGGAATGTAATTCTTGTGCTATCCTATAATGTTGTTCTTAAGGGGAGTGAGGCATTATCACCAATTCTTGAGGAAAAGAATACTATAAGTGTCATAACTTAACACAAATGGACACTTAAGTGCCATAACTTACGAAAGGTACACTTAAGTGCCACATTTGAAGAAAAGTTGGACATTTGAGTGCCACCTCTGGCGAAACTAGCCGGAAATCATACGTGGCATTTAAATATTAATATTTCTCGCTAAGGTGGCTCGCCGAAGAGTTGAGTCAGTTCTAATTCACCCCAAACGATATTGTTTCGGGTGTTGGCCAAAATAGAACTCTTAAATCGGCCAAAACGACGTCGTTTTGGCATAATTTGAATTTTAATATAATATAAAATTCATTAAATTAAATTAAAAAAATAATAATATAATTTATATTTATTATTATTTAAAAAAAAGGGAAATGGAGGAGGAGGAAGGCAATTGGCCGCGAGGGTAGAGCCCTCGCCACCGCCGCCTCTCCGCCGTCGCCGGAAGGTGGGGGAGGGTCGGGATCTGGGCCGAGGGCATGCCTTGGTTGGGCTCGGCGGCCCCAGCCCTACCGCCGGCTACCTCCCTCCCTGCTCCTTCCCCACCCCCTTTTTTCTTCCTCCTCCTTAGCTGCCAGCTGCTTCCCCTCCTCCTCCCCCGGCCGGATTTGGCGAGGGCCGCGAGCCCTCGCCCGGATCGGCAAGGGCGCGGCCCTCCCCGGATTCAGCGAGGGCTACAACCTCGCCCGATGCGGGGGCAAGGGCTTGCAAGGCCTTGCTGCCGGTCAACCGGGGTCACCAGCCCTTGGCTAGGGCCTAGCGACCCCAGCCGACCCTCCCTCCTCCTTCGCCGACCTGCCGGGAACAGCAGGGAGGCGGTGGCGGTGGCTAAGGGCTAAGCTCTCAACCGCCTCCCCCTATTTTTTTTTTTTTTTTTAATTTTAAAATATTTTAACTAAACTTAATTATTTTTTCCCATATTAGCCCAAAACGATGCCGTTTTTGCATTATTTGGCCATGTCAATGTGCAAAACGACGCTCGCTTCGCCGGAAAAATGCCACGTATATATTTTGTACCGATTTTGGCCGGATTAGCACTCAAGTGAGTTTTTTTTTTTTGCTCCAATTTTGGCACTTAAATGTACATTTTGTAAATTATGGCACTTAAGTATCTATTTCTACCAAATTATAACACTCTAGGGTTCCGCATCTCCCAATTCTTGCATGCATAAAATTCTACTATTTTTGACTATCTATTTCTCCCATTTATAATCGAACTATTTTGGCCATTGAAAATTTAATTAAATGGCTAAGCGGGGCAAAATAATAACCCGACCGCTCTCTGTGATGTAAACAGGCAGACCATATTTCGTCCAATAAACAAAAGTGAAAAGAAGAAGAAGAAGAAGAAGAACAGGTGGACTACATATACATGTGTTTCACGTTGAGTAAGAGCTGTCCGATTTCTTTTGGGCAGATGAAAAGCCAGGTCAATAATTGTACCTTGTATCCGTAACGTGGGGGCATGTAGTTATTACTGTTATTACTACCAACTTTTATCATCAACTTGATGATGAAATCGACGTGACATCATACGGCTTAGAACATTATAAAGCACGTTTTGCTTGCGGGTCTTAATGAAGTTTTGAATCTCCAATTTTTTTTTTTTTTTTATAAATATTTTTAATGTGGGTTTTGCCTTAAGGAGAATCGTGTACTCTCACATTAACGAAGGGAAGTAACTCTAGGCAGGGAGAATCAAAGGCAAGTATAAATTTTCCTTCCAGGTTTGCAACCTGTCGTCCTCTCCACCGTCCGTTTCTTTTTCTTTTTCTTTTGATTTTTCATTTTAAGAATTCTTTATAAAAGAACCCAAAGAAAATAGTATATACCATGCACATATTTGCATTTTTTGCAAATAAAGATCTATCAAACTACATATATATATATATATATATATATATATATATATATATATATATATAGTAAAATGTAAGAAATATATTGAGAAAATGACAAATCTACAAAAGATCTTATCACCAGAACTTACACTCCAAATGCAAGAACAAAAGGAGTGGAAGGGTGACGAGATGAAAAAGCCGCAAGACGTGGCACAAACACTACAATACCTAGACCAAAAAGAAGCACGGCATGGTCAACCGGCTACAAAAAGACGCCATAGGCGAGGAAGAGGTCACCGTAGGAATGAACTACCTATAGCTCTCCAGTGAAAATAATTGGGTCTAGGCCTCAACTTCTTTGCAACCTTCTGTTTTTGACATTATCTTCGATGTTCCTGAAGGTGATAGCCTTGTCTTGGACTACTTTGAAGAGGTGGTTCTTCATGGTTGGGATTGTCAGGGGCTGGTTTTAAAAGATGATGTTATTCCTGTTTTTCCAAATGATATAACAAAGCGCGCTAAAGGAAAAACGGGCAATGCACTTGTAAAATTTTTCACCCATCAAATAAGTAGCAGCCCAACAGAGGTTCTCCCTCCGACCAAAAAAAAAAACAGAGGTTCTCCCTCTAAGTTCTGTTGCACCAAGGCAAATTGCATCTGAAAGCCGAAAAGAAAGCAATGCCAGCCATGACACAGTAATAAAAAAATAGGTGCTCAATAGAGTCGGGCATACTCTTGCAAAACGCACATACAACACTTCCAATTCTACCATAGGATAGAAGGAGAGCCTGGGTTGGAAGTTTGCGCTTGAAAATGAGCCAAAGATTAAGTTGATAGCGAGGCACTATGGTGTTGTCCCACAAGAAGGAGTGCCAATGGACCTACGATCTCTTCTTCCTAATGGAGTTTCACGCCGTTGCCACCGTGATCCAGCCCGAAGAGCTTTCTCGCCAGCAGAAATGATTCGGGTCACTTGACAGGACGGGGAAAGGATGATCTCACGATTCAAGCACTGTCTTGAGAGCTTGACTAGTATTTGAGAAGAGGTCAGTAACACAGGCTTGCCTAGAGAGCCCTGAGCTGTAGATAAGTGAATCTGAGAAGAGCAAGTTCAGGGGCCCCCTAGGATACCAATTATCAAACCAAAGAGAGGTTGTTTGGCCATCGCCAATTTTCCAGTAAAAGGCCATCCGGAAATCATTCCTTAGGTTCCACAAACTCTTCCAAGTCCATGAACAATATTTGTATTCCATGAAAACCTTAAATCTAAAATCCTTTTAATTTGGAGAAAATTAGCAAAAGTCTATGAATTTTAACTCAATGTTCAATGTGATTTTTAAATTTTAAATTTGTTCAATATAGTTTCCAAAATTTAACCCAATATAAAATGTGATCTCTAGACTTTTAATTTGTTTAATGTGATCCTTAAACTCTTAGTACATGGTCAATTTCATCCCTAGATTATATGAAATGTTCAATATCGTCCCTAACTTAAATCAATGGAAGGATAATATTAAATATTTTCATATAGTTCAAGGATCTTGAACAATTTGAAAGTTAAGGGATCACATTGTACATTGGAGTAAAGTTTAAGGATCGTATTGTACATTGAATCAAAATTCAAGTATCATTTGTGTCATTACCCCTTAATTCACACGTTCTCCCAAACACACCCTGCTCGGGACATGGCTCACTCACCAAATGATGTGAGCCCTCAACCTTCCTTCTGTTAGTAATTTCAAGAAAAGGATTATAAGTTGTTCGTCCTTGCCATGCCTCATTAAATCACAAAGTATAAATATTACCTATGTGTAAACTAACTAAATATAATTGTCCATTTTTGTAACCCACCTTAAAAGCGTGAATGAAAGGAAAGTAATGGAACAAAATACCACTCTTAAAAAAAGAAAAGTATCGTCATGTGCAGTGGTACACAACCAAGATGACCTATATCGATTGTTATGCTTATCACGGGATATTATATGTTAAAATCGGTTTATGGCAGACTAAAAGTAAGCAGTAAATTAAGTGGGTCATTTTTAACGTGCAATAATAGTTCATCATATCAATTACTATGCCAATTTAGTAGCCTAGACTTAATTAATATTTGTCCATTAATAACAATCCATCCGATCCATGAATTTTGCAATTATTGTTTTCGATTGACCAGATTTTTTACATGCTATTAACCAACGGCTGAGAGTTGATTGTATGCAGTGTACCGTACCGTTAATAACAAAAAAAGTAATGGATCATACTTAGTGAAAAGCATAGGAATGAAGTCACCACGTATAATGGAGTCAAATGTTTATAGCAAGCAGCATAGGCCACATAACCGAAAAAATGGTGAAATTGGGTTTATCTTAAAATGAACTAAAACTCACTCGATAGCTTCTCGTGCTTTCCTTTAACACTGTTCTTAAGGAGAATTGCATGCAAAATGCTGCTAGATTTGAATGATTAAATTATTCCGGCCTATGAAAATCTAATTAAAAAGGTAACCGGGGCGAAATAGAAACCCAACCATTCTATGTGATGGAAACGGACGAATTATATGTACATGCGTTTAGCGCGAAGCATGAGGCGTCCGATTAAAAGCCAATCCAACAATTGTATCTTATACTATGAGTAAGGTGAGCCGCGTTGTTTATCATCCTCATACATTAGTAAATTTACGAAATTGGCCTGACATCATAGAGGCTAGGATATTATAAAACTTGTTTTGAATCTCGATGTTGGAATAATCTCTCCTTTGTTCCAATAACACTCGAAATTAGAGTACCAATTCTGCTTCGTCAAACCCAAGAAACGCAAGGGCAGTGAAACATAGACCAATTCTACACGAGAAATGGTTTCAATTTTCGATGAAGGCCGCAAATGGCTCTCCCTGTTAAGGAAGCGTGTTTTACTGCCATGCTCAGCCGACAAACTGGGGAATCAAGATGAAACCTTGAGGAGTTTATATTCAAAAATCGTGGTTCACATTGATTTTCTCGATTAGTGATAATTACAAATTTAATTGTGAAAATTTATCACTGAAAAAGGTGTGTATTTTCATATTTTCTGTTTGGAAATAGAGCCACCAAAACGGAAAAAAAAAAATCAAAAAAGAGAAGAAACGAGAAAAGCCGAAGGGGCTCACTTTTTTCTACAACGGTGGCATCTAGAAAATGGGTATGTAGATTCCATATAGATTCCATTTAGAACTTAGAATCTACTTGCTATAACAAATTCCTCATTTTTTGGTATTTAAAGTTTATCATGCATATCATAAAACCAGAGAACTGGATTAGTTTCAAGCTTCTTCAGCTATTTCCCTAACTGCCCACTCTTCTCCTCCGAAGCTTGTCAATTGACCGTTTCTTTAAGTCCGTCGGGCGTTGTCGTGGTCTTTCCATGGCGTCTATCGCCAAACAGAAACGTGGACCATCTCCTCCACCGTCGTGGATTGCACTGCTGAGTTTGATAGCTGTGAGACGTGGTTTATTGTCGCAGGCTCTGTGATGTGTACTATGTAGCTGATTGGGCTCGCCTTCAAAGGTGCATCCTACCTTAATCGATCCTGGAACTGAAAATCAAAGTCTTTAAATGCAACTCGCCCATTATTAAGGAACCTTTAGCATAATTTACCTACTGATAAGTTTGCATCCCTCTAATAAAAGAAAATAACTGATAAGTTCCATATTAGACAGCCTCAGCTGATTCGGTGAATTCGGAAACCTCGGGGAGGGTACTTGCGGAGAGGTTGAAGACGTGATGGAGTACATCAGAGTTCAGCAAAGCTACGTGATACTCGCGCAGCCTCAATTGTATAACTAAATATGGATAAATAACCACCTTAGGAGAGTGGTTAGAGGAAAGGGACGGAGCAAAACAGGAGTCCTAGAAAAGACATTGAATATAATCAAAATGACATATGTCTATTATTATGTCTCTCTTGTGATATTGTCACATCCAATCAACACTAGATATGTTACAATCAATCTACAAAATTTACATCAAATTGAAAGTGAGCAGAAAGTAAGTATCCAATAACTTTTAGTCACATTTAATTTAGTATACCAATTTAGTAACCTATATTTAGGAAATATAACATTTCTTTGTTAATTACAATCAACCTCATCCATGAATTTTGAAATTCTCTTTCTTTATTGACCAGCTCTTTTATGTGTTATCTTCACATGATGTAAATCCTACTTAAAATACCTTGGCAAAGCAAGGAAGTGTTGGTAATTTGTTTATAAAACAAATGAAGTGGTGTCTGTCCCACATCGAAAAGATGTGAGTGCGCACGTGGACGAGATTTGGCATTAACCAACGATCATTAAGTTCATTTATTGAAAATTCGGATATATTTTTAGTTAATTTTTGTTGAAACAGTGCGACTGTTCACGAAAAGTTACAATTATTTTTATTTATTTATTTAATTCCGAATTTCTTATGTCTTTTCAACGCAACCTTTGAGACATACTTGTTCATTTTACAACCTTTCCCGAAAGGTTGTCTTTGTTCTTTTGCAATCTTTTGAAGAGTTGCATTTATTCGAAAGACATATATAAGTACATTTGTTTTGAGATCAAAGAAATAAATCTTCTTCCATTTTTCGTCTTCTTTCAAAAAAGAAACTACAGCCATTGTTTCTAAATTGTTTCCCATGAGAGACCCTGGAGAAATACTAGAATTGCTATCTAGTATTCTTACTTGAGACTTTGTTGTATCCTGGAGGAAATTTGCCGGTGACCATTAGCAACGTAGTGGGGCAAATAAATCCTTAAAGAAAGTGATATCACGCCTCAAAGTCCGACTTGAGTACTCTAATGATCCGACTTCATTGTTCTACCCAATACGAAGCCATATTTTCCCAACAATTTTAAGGATTTATTTGTGTAACAATGGAGTCAGAGTCGATCAAAGTCATAAGTCTAGATGTGTTGAAACAAGATCGCACGAGCAAGAGAGGTGAAGTTGCTGGGAAGCCATTTACAATGTAGAGTGCGCTGACCAGAATGTGGGACTTCATTGCCGGGAAATACGGATCCTTTTTCGCTGCCTCCTTCGCTCTAATTGTTGCCGCGCTTTTATAGATCCCAATATTATATTATTTGATGGCATCAATATTCTTAGCACTGAATGGGAACACTGCAATGTTTCTTCGGATTGCGTCTCTTGGTTATTTTGTGCATTAGTGCAGGATATCTTCTTTGATGGGGAAACGGTGGTTCATCGGGGAATGGGTCATTTATCATGCCTGAATTGGAGTGTAGCGCTGGTTCATCTACGACAACAATAGCGAGGATGACATAGACGACATAATTGAGTCCCTTGCCAACGTCGATTACAACATTTTGAAGCACGTGTAGCCGTAGATTAAGACGCAAGAAGCCAAGTTTGCCCATTGAGCGATGCAGGCACCAAAAACAAGCGAGTGGGTTGGGTTCATCGACGTGGACAAGTTCTTTCACTTGCCAACGGGTCTGCTCCTGGATGGCTTCCGTGCTCGTCGGCGTCGGCCATAGTTTCAAAAGAGCTCAAAGCATTCTGCTTCATGGCTGAGAACCTAAAGAGACTGGATCTCGATCGAGACCTTTCTGTTGGCCACAACTCCGATCGTCAATGATAACCGAAGCGTTTGTCATCAATCCAATTGCCAATCTATTAACAAGGTCAGTTCACGGACTTGGCGACTTCCGACAAGGCCCTTCGGTGCCTTGTCCGTTTTAGTCCAATTTCGCCGGTGCCGCTCTAGTCGCTCCCCAATAATCATGATGGTTTTGTTTTCGAATTCTCCCTGTTTCCACCTTGTTCAAAGATTCGAGCAGTTTTCAGATCCGCCGGAGAACCAATCTTGGCGATTCCTTCCTTTGCATGAGGGTTTTGTGATGGTTTAAGCGGTTTTTCTTTCTCCTCTCCTCGTACCTTTCCCCAAATTGGGAATTACTCGTAATTTCTCTTTTCCATTCTTGAGTTTCAAGTCTTGACATTTTCTGACTGTCCATCGATATTTTCTTTGATGTTACCTTACGCGAGGTCTTTGTGCCGCTCTACGGACTTGGTCGAGCAGTGGCTCGATGTGGTCGGTTCATACAGAGTACAACAATGAGATGGCTATTGGAGAGGATATCTGGCCCTTTAACGCTCCCCTGCACGGAGGATCAGGCGAAGTGGGAGCCTCCGCTTCGCAAAGGTCACCCATCGTAGCCAGAAATTTTGGATCCCAATTTGAAGCGTGGAAATAAGATGCTTCAATTGCGTGTGTGAAAAGTGAGCGAAACTGAATCATATGTGGAGGACAGGGAAATCAGGATATCATCCAAGAACCGAGTGATTTCGGCCACCACTATTTTAAGTCTTCCTATGGCTCCATCTACATTGTCACCGAATGATAGTCTGGTGGATGTGTTTTGAACTCCTCTATCTCATTGGATCCGGTACATGGATCTGATCTTCCTGTGGTTGATCAATCTATATCTCTCAGTGCATCTGGATGCAAGGCCCAGGCATTGCATCAGGAGCAAAGTGAGGCTGGTGATCAAGATGACAGTATGGTCCAGGATGGAGAATTTGTTCACGAGAGGACCATCTCGAAGTCACGATGGGCATTTGATAGTGATTCACCGAGTCTTATCTGTGCATCTGATGATGAAGAAATGATATTGGAGAATAGAGCATTGGTCACAAAGAGGTCAAAGAGAGTGGGAAGTTTCTTCCAGAAGGCAAATGTTGGGTCATTCATGGATGTTTTGGAGAATTACTTGAGAATGTACTGAGGTATTGCTTTTTGCTTATCGGCTTATATGCTAAGGTATGCGATATTTTTATCTCCATGTTTAGCACGTAAACTGCTACATTATTTGTCATTGAGGTCTTTAGTCATCTTTTGGTGTGTGTGTTCAATTCCATGTGTGGGATAATGATAGAATTGAAGAGATGCGATATGCCCCTATTTAAGACTTTAGTAACAAGAAATGGGTACGCATGTGTATGCTTGGGCTGTTAATCGTTGTAGGCGGTTGACCAAGAAAAGTGAGTTCAATCGCAATGCATTATGAGATTGACACGAGCGTATGAATTTTGAACTAGAACTGGAAGGTGTCTATAGAATTTTGGTATCGTGTGATTGAGCTAGACTTTTGGTCTTGATTAGTTTCATGCTCTAGTATTTTTTTTAGCCATGCATTCAAGCACAAGATTAATTGGAATCAGCTTAATTGCTTGATGTCTTGGATTAATATGTGCACGAATGTTTATGTTATTATGGGCTTATGCAAGCACATAAGCAGTGGCATGAAAATTCGATTCAATCATATTATCTAATGGTTTCAAGCATAATAATGTTAAATTTATGGTTTTGCCCTTGCGTGCAATTTGATGAAGAAATGAGGTATGGATCTGATTACACCTTTTAGAAGATTCGGATTATTCGATCTTGTTGATTCCATTCCTAGAATTGCTGGTATCTTCTTTTTGCCTCTCTCAATTCCAGTTTATGCACTTTTGATACCTCGATACTTGATTCGCTCGCATTTACTAAATTTTTAGAGAATGTTCTTACATGTATGTAGTGCTCTATTTATGGAGGCAATCTGGAGATACTGAATGGGTTTTTTGGGTGTTCCTTGTTTGGTTCTAATGTGTTCTATTTGCTGTCCTTGCCCCTCATAGATTTGATTATAAGGAATAGCATAAATGAGCCAAGAGAGTAGAATTGCATTGGTTTTCTATTTTGATGTATGTATTTCATTGAGCATGAAATTTGACAATGCATAGTTTTGATTGGATGCCTCATGAAATATTCTTGTGGTGGGGGTATCCGAAGGGGACTTGAAGTCATTGAGACTAAGAAGTATCTAGCTTTCATTTTCAAAATGAAATATTTAGGAGAAGCAGATACTATCTTAAGTGTTAAAATTAAAAAAAAATAGTGGGGGTTATTCTTTGAGCTAAAGTGATTACACGGAGAAGATGTTGCATAGATTTAAACATCTTGTTTTCAAATATATGAGTACTCCATTTGATTCCTAGTGGAGAGTTTTTAATGTGAGTGATATTGGTTTTTGATGTATGCGATACATTATCTAGACCTGATATTACTTTTGTATATGCAAGTTGAGTAAATACTAGTAATCCAATATAGAACATTAGAGAGTTATCTTATTGTTCTATAATAATTCGGCTATATTAGAAAGATATACCGATGCTAGTTGGATTGCAAGTGTGAGAGATAAACAATCCACTAATGGATTAATTTTCACATTACGTGAATGTGTTGTTTCTTGGGCGAGCAAGAAACAAATGTGCATAATTCACTCAACTATGAAACTTGAATCGTTGCTTTAGCAGAATTTGAGAAAGAGGCTAAATGGACTATGAATTTGTTGTTAAATATCAAATTGTGACCTAGTCCTATGCCTCCTATTTCTATCTATTGTGATAGTCAGGCTACTTTAGCAAGAGCCTATAGTAGCACCTATAACCATAAGTCTAGACATATTAGTCTAAGACATGAATATGTGAGACAATTTATTAAAGATGGTACCATAATAATTGTCTATGTGAGGTTATGTAATAATCTTACCAATCCTTTGACGAAGTCTTTACCGAGAGACATGGTAATAATGACCTCACAAGAAATGGGGCTGAAACCTTTTAATTGAAATCACCAATAATGGTAACCCGACCTTTTTCTAGAACATCACTAGTTACAAGGTTTAATGGGTAAGAACAAGTTATTGAATGTGATTGTTTGATACTGACGTAGCCCTGATATGAGAAGTCAGTATCGTCTGTTACGTTTTGTAGGCTGAATTGAATTTTTAATGAAGTATGATACAAATTTGTAATGTGTTGATAGTAACAGAAACATATGGTAGATACTTCACCTATATGAGCTTAGAAGTGGTGCCGCTTCTTACGAAAGTTAGGGTTACTTTCTAGAGAGCTCATGAAACAGGATCAAGCACAAGGCCATAATAGTGCGGAGTAATATAGAACTTCTCGCTGAAACAAGAGGTTAGTGTATGTGTAGTATGTCCGGTTCTATTATATAAAAGTACAAGTTTAAAGCCGAGCTACTTGTCACTTTGATAGGGCTTTGAGATACTTGCACTAAGTAAAGGTTTAACTCGAAAGAGACCTTTATGTATGTATATTAATCTCACGGAAATTTTGGCTGTATATTTCTAACGTTTTATTTTTTGTTTTTGTTTTATAAACAAAAGTGGGGGATTGTTGGTAATTTGTTTATAAAACAAATGAAGAGGTGTCTGTCCCACATCGAAAAGATGTGAGTGCGCACGTGGACGAGATTTGGCACTAACCAACGATCATTAAGTTCATTTATTGAAAATTCGGATATATTTTTAGTTAATTTTTGTTGAAACAGTGCGACTGTTCACGAAAAGTTACAATTATTTTTATTTATTTATTTAATTCCGAATTTCTTATGTCTTTTCAACGCAACCTTTGAGACATACTTGTTCATTTTACAACCTTTCCCGAAAGGTTGTCTTTGTTCTTTTGCAATCTTTTGAAGAGTTGCATTTATTCGAAAGACATATATAAGTACATTTGTTTTGAGATCAAAGAAATAAATCTTCTTCCATTTTTCGTCTTCTTTCAAAAAAAAAGAAACTACAGCCATTGTTTCTAAATTGTTTCCCATGAGAGACCCTGGAGAAATACTAGAATTGCTATCTAGTATTCTTACTTGAGACTTTGTTGTATCCTGGAGGAAATTTGCCGGTGATCATTAGCAACGTAGTGGGGCAAATAAATCCTTAAAGAAAGTGATATCACGCCTCAAAGTCCGACTTGAGTACTCTAATGATCCGACTTCATTGTTCTACCCAATACGAAGCCATATTTTCCCAACAGGAAGAACTTCATCCATGAGTTACATGGACACGTAAAGAGAACCATTTTGAATTTGATCCTTAATTACTGTTTGATTAAGCATTCAATAAACGTTTGATTTTTCATAGATCAAGTACAAACAATTTGATATTTTGATCATCTCAATCAATGTTAGGTTCGTATCTTATCAAAATCCATAAATTAGATAATGACATTTCATGGGGGCATCCCCTTTAGTAGCCTAACATGCGCAATCTCGGCGGAGGTAGAAGGTGATAATGCTAGTACGAGTACCTAGAGGGGGGTGAATAGGTATTCTGAATATTTTCTTGCAGTTTGCGTAATACTTAAACAGATGAAGGATTAAAAATCAATCGTAAGACGAGTAAAGGAAAGAGAGAATTAAACACGAGGTTTATAGTGGTTCGGCTTGATTCAAGCCTACGTCCACTCTTCTGCACTGACAGCCGATTGGCTAGATTCCACTATGAACAAAGAGATGTTACAGTGTTGATCTTCCTTGATCTCTCGATGTAGATGATCTACTACACTCGCTCAAGGTATCACCAAGTACAACCACTCTCTGAGTATACAATTTCGCTCGAACAGTTTCGACTAACAATCAAGGTTCTTCAGACTCTGGAATTTATCTATCAATCACACACTTAAAACAACTAGAACGTCTTCCTTTTATACTCCTTTATGCCATCATAGCCGTTGGCACTTACCAAAGGAATTCCTCCAATCTACCCGTTGGACGGAATCAATTAAGAAGATCATCCGAGCTATTTAAGGAATCTGATGATAGCCCATCAATCTGTTCGCCCATACAATCAGGATTTTGGTTTCCAAGAATAGAACATTCCAAGAATGTTTCGTCGACCATCAGATCTTCAATTGATCTTTGATAAGAATCAAAAGAATCCGAAATGATTATCCAACCAAGGGATCTTTTCCAGAGGATTGGATCAAATCCCCAACCATATACTTCGGCTTCGGATATCCTACGCAACCGGATCGAAAGACTGTCGGTGAGAATAATCTTGAGTCTTGAGACTTGAGTCTTGAGTCTTGAGTCTTGAGTCTTGAGACTTTAGATTACAAAGTCTTGAGACTTTAAACCAATGATATCAAGACTAGACTGATAGAAATGTTTTGTCGGCTTCAAAATCTTAGGAAAGATTTCTCCAACAATCTCCCCCTTTTTGATGGTGACAAAACTTTCTTGTAGATTTGAACAACTTTGACCTGCAAAAATATTTCTCAAGCAATATGGCTAACTCATAAAGATTAATAAACAACCAGACTCTGCATCCACAGCAAAATTGGTTAGTCTTTCATGAGTAATACCATATAACAATACTTAATATAAATGCAACCAGTCAAGCATCAAATTCCACAGTCATTCAGTCTCACACCCAAGTTCAAGTTCTCAGGTCATACATAAACCAGTAAAAATCAAAGTTTAAAATAATGTTTGTTTGTTCAAATAGGTTCTCCCCCTTTTTGTCATCATTTAAAAAGAGGGTGAGAAAGGAGTCATGTCTGCTTGGGAATGCGCACGATCTGGAATTCTCCCATTGACTCGGACTACGCCTTCTAGCCTCTTCAAGTCCTCCCTTAGATGAGCTACCTCCTCTCCTTTGGCATTGGCTTGAATTTGCGAGCAAGGTCTTTCATCTTTTCCTCCAGGTTTACGAAGATGCTTGTCCAGCATTTTTCATGACTTGAATTTCACATTCCGAGCATATATTTGTCCACGCATTTCCAGAAGAATATCCATGATACGACGAAAATCTGCAGAATTCTCTGTGCGAGTATATGCATCAGCTTTTTCAGATGGAGTAAATGTGTACGATGGCGCTTCGTATAGTCTTGCAGATTTGGTGTTGATGTATCACCTTCTTCAGGCAATTTAGAAACCTGAAATTCTTCGAGTCTTCTGGAGATTGTCTTGGACCTTCACTATCTGCAGCATGAGGTGTAGACCTTTCATGCTCGCCAACTCCCCTGTCTCAAGTACATCCAAAGGGGAAGAGTGATGATCTTGCTCTAGATTTCCCTTCTCTCCAGATTCAGCAGCAGACTTTTCTTTCTCTTCTTCAACTTCTTTCTCTTTCTCTCTCTCGTTCTTCTTCTTCTCTCGCTTTCGATTTGCTCTTCTTCTTCTCTCTCGTACTTGGTAGGCGAGACACGTAACGTCTTGTTCTTATCGAGCAGGAATAGTAGGATCTTCATCCTCTTCATCTTCATCTTCCAAGATGAGAGATCTTTTCTTCTTTTTCGATGGGGCTCCTATGGCCTCCTTTCCTTTTCTCTTTGAAGCAGAACGAAGGAGATTTCACTCGAATTTCTCCATTGCCTTGGAAAATTCTTTCGACGCATCTTCGATAACATCTTCAAACCTATCACCATCTTATCACATGGTTGAACACAAAGTGTTTGAGGCGGTTCAATATTCATGTGTCTGAAGATCTTGGTCACGAGACCAGGATAAGGCAATTGTCCTTTGTCTTTCGACATTGCTCTGTACATATGGAAGAGAATAGTGTGCGGGAGAGAGAACTTTCGTCCGAGTTGATCGCATACATCAACTTTGCTTCAGAATGAGACACGGTAGTCTTTGACGTAGACTTTGGTCTAAGACAATTGATTACAACCTTATGTAGCAGAATGTTGATAGCGGTCATCCTGGAATAGGTAATTTTCTTCTCTGCGTCCCTATCTTTGACAAGTTCCGAGTAATACGAGCAGGTGAGACTTTGATTGGTAGATAACGTCCTCGTTCAACTCCAACTATATCAGCCAACACATTCACATCTACCACGTAGACTTTGTCTAGCACACTAAATGATATTCTATTCGCATCCGAAAGCTAAGATTTGAATAGAAATAAGCGATCGAGATGAGCATACCCGTCGTTGAGTCGAGCAAAAATTCTCAAGTTGAAACAAATTCAACTTTTCTCTTAAGTTTATGTTGATGGCGTCCGGGAAGTCAAAATCTACACTTCTAGGGTTTATCACCCCTCTTTTCATCAGCCTTGAATACACTTTTTCTTGATCCTTGGATTTGAACAAATCCATCTGATTTCCTTTCACCTTTTGCTGCTACTCCCATTTTCGGTTGAAATTCAAGGAACATTCTGTCATCATCGTTCCCTTCAATTAAATTTTGTCCTTTCATAAGAGGATCACTTGGAATGTTCGCAAGTGCTTCCTCTGCTGTTCCTTTTGGGGCAATTCCCAATTCCTCCATTTTCTTCAGAAATCGATACTCATTCCCATAATCTTTGTCCTTAAGGAAGTCATCTATAAACTTCAACGAAGAACCTGCGCTTTTCAACGCACGATAAAGTTTATACATAAAGGAGGGCTTTTGGACTCTTCGGGTCAGCTTCCTCGATTATCTCTTCTTCCAAAGAATGACTTGCACCTTGTGGGGCGAGAGGCGTTGAATGACGTGGATGAGAGCGAATCGGACTTTGTCGCTGACTTATTAAGTCTTCTTCCTCGTGAGATCAAAGTGAGTCGGTCCCTTCTCCATTCTTTGTGGTCCCCTGCTTGCGATTCTTGATGATTTCCTCTTAGATAAAATACAACTTACAGTCTATAGCCACGAGTGTCTGAGTCTGAGGATTTAAAGTCTGAAAGATTAGAGTCTTAGAGTTGGTGAGTCTCTAGACTTTAACTTCTTCAGGCTTCAAAATGTTGAGTCTTGAACGGATAAGGTTGAATTGATTTTTCTCCAAAGGCTTTGTGAATATATCCGCTAGTTGACTTTTTGAATCAACAAATTGAATCGAGATTTCTCCATTTTGAATATGATCTCGATGAAGTGATGTCGAATCTCAATATGCTTTGCTCTTGAATGAAGGATTGGATTTTTGGTGAGATTGATCGCACCGGTGTTGTCACATCTGATTTCTCGTGCATGAGTCTTCAATCCCAAAGTCTTGTAGCTGTTGTTTTATCCAGAGAATTTGCGAACAGCAGCTTCCAAGAGCTACATACTCGCTTCGTCGTTGAGAGAGATACAGTGCTTTGCTTTCTTGAAAACCAAGACACCATCCCCGTTTCCAAGTATTTGACAAATTCCAGAGGTGCTTTTTCTATCGACTCGCAACCGGCCAGATCTCCGCATCCGAGTATCCTAGAAGTTTAAAGTCTCCTTCTTGGGATACCGAGACCGATGCTTGAAGATGAGGCAACGTATTTGATAACACGTTTTACCGCACCGAGATGGGATTCTCTCGGGATCTGATTGAAACCTAGCACAAATGCAAACACTCAACAAAATATCAGGTCTAGAAGCGGTAAGATAAAGAAGTGAGCCGATCATGCTCCTGTACAGCTTTTGATCTACTTTCTTCCCTTCTTCATCCTTGTCTATCTTCTGAGAACATGACATTGGTATGTCAGTCTTTTTGCAGTTATTCAATCCAAACCTTTTGACAAGGTCATTTGCATATTTTTCTTGATGAATAAAAGTTCCTTCCTTCATTTGTTTAATTTGAAGTCCAAGAAAGAATGTTAATTCTCCCATCATACTCATTTCAAACTCATCCTGCATAGACTTAGAAAATTTCTCGCATAGACTTTCATTAGACGATCCAAAAATAATATCATCCACATATATTTGAACAAGTAAAAAGCTTTTGCTTTCCTTTTTAATAAACAAAGTAGTATCTACTTTACCTTTGACAAAACCATTCTTTAATAAGAATTTACTTAGTCGTCGTACCATGCTCGAGGTGCTTGCTTTAAACCATACAAGGCCTTTTTCAGTCTAAAGACGAATGTAGTTTCTTTGGGTCTTCGAACCCGGTGGTTGTTCCACATAGACTTCCTCATTGATGAATCCATTTAGGAATGCACTTTTGACGTCCATTTGGAATAACCTGAAATTTTTATAACAAGCAAATGCAAGTAATAGACGAATAGCTTCTAACCTTGCTCTTTGGAGCATAAGTCTCGTCATAGTCTATTCCTTCTTCTTGCGTATATCCTTTGGCCACGAGTCTTGCTTTGTTTTCGTACGACTTTTCCTTCTTCATTCATCTTGTTCCTGAATACCCATTTGGTTCCAATAACAGTTTTACCTTTTGGTTTAGATGTCAATTCCCAGACATTATTGATGTTGAATTGTCTGAGTTCTTCTTGCATAGCTTCGATCCAACTTTCATCAGATAAAGCTTCTTCTATGCTTTTGGTTCGATTTCAGAAATGAGAGCCACAGCACTAGATTCTTCATGCCTTTTTGATCTGGTGCGTATTCCTTCACTCATTTCGCCAATAATGAGATCTTTAGGATGACTGGATTTATGCTTCCGATTCTTGGTTGTTCTTTCTTTGTTTGAATCTTCATGTGCTTCTTGATGTTGGACTTCCGAGACCGAGATGCTTCTTGAGTTGTAAGCATTGGAAGGTGCAGGAGTCGGTTCGAGACTCTTCATACGAGTCTTGCTGGGTTCATCTTGCATTGAGTCTTGGAATTTAACATTCGTTGATTCCTCCACTAACTGGCTTTTCTTGTTGTAGACTCGTAGGCTTTGCTTGATGTAGAATATCCAAGAAAGATGCCTTCATCGATCTTTCTTCAAACTTACCAACTCTATCATTTGCATTTTCAAAATAAAACATTTGCAACCAAACACATGAAAGTATGAAACAATAGGCTCTTTACCTTTGAACAATTCATAAGGGGTTTTCTCCAAAATAGGTCTTAAAAATACTCTGTTTATAATATAACATGCTGTTGAAACTTCAGCCCAAAATCGTGAAGAAATTTTGCTTTCAATTAAAAGAGTTCTAGCCATTTCTTGAAGAGATCTATTCTTTCTTTCCACAACTCCGTTTTGCTGTGGAGTATATGGAGAGGAAAACATATGATTAAAACCAGATTTATCACAAAATTTAGTAAAATCTTTATTTTCAAATTCACTTCCATGATCTGTTCTTATGCTTGAAATTGCACATCCTTTTTCATTTTGAATCTTTTTGGCAAATTTTCAAAATACGAAAAGGTTTCTGACTTACTTGAAAGAAAATATACCCAAGTAAAACGGGAGTAATCATCCACAATTACTAGGCAATATTTCTTACCTCCAATGCTCGGGTTCTGGTTGGTCCGAAGAGATCCATATGAAGCAATTGAAGTACATGATTAGTAGAAACATGATTTATTTGCTTAAATGAATTTCTTACCCGCTTTCCCAGAATGCATGGAGTGCATGAATCAGACTTTTGGTATGGCAATTTAGGTAGACCTCGAACAAGCTTCTTTGATGAGATTTTGGCTAATTGTTTCATATTGACATGGCCAAGCTTTCGTGCCATAAGACTGCTTCATCTTGAATTGAGATTAGGCATTGTGCTTCATTTGATTTTACATCAAGAAGGTAGATATTTCCATGTCTTCGACCCATGAAAGACTGAGTTGAGTCTTTGCTAATTCCAGAACACGTGCCTTCTTGAAAGGAGATCTTGAAACCAGTATCACACAATTGGCTAATGCTTAAAAGATTGTAGTTGAGTCCTTCCACTAGAGAGACATTGCTTATTGTGAGATTTCCAATTTTCACAGTTCCAAAACCCACAATGCTTCCTTTGCTTTGTTTCCACCAAATGAAACTTTTCCACCATTCACTTGAACAATCTTTATGAAGCAATTTGAGTCTCTGTCATGTGTCTTGAACATCCGCTGTCAAGATACCACTTCACTTTCTTTTTGACAGAGACCTGCATTCAAAGAAGAGTCTCACGCTTTCTTTGGTACCCAAATTTTCTTGGGTCCTTTGGCGTTAGTAGAATAAGCATTACCAGGCCATATTCTCTTAACAGGCTTCCAAACCATAGGACATTCTTTTTCAAAATGATCCTGACTGTTACACTTTGAACACTTTAGAGCACTTCGACCTACAGACTTTACAAAGACTTTCTTGAAATGATTTTTGTAAGTCTCCTTTGTTGGTCTATTCTTAATTCTTTCTTTTACTTTTGGAAAATCAATTAAAGGAATTGTTTCTTCTGTCATACCCAAACCAGATTTGTTAAAGTAAGGTCTTTGACCTGAAAGAACTTTTTCAAGTTTTTCAGACCCTATTGAAAATTTCTTTGAAATATTTGATAAGTCAGTTTTTAAGAAAGCATTTTCTTTTGAAAGTTTATCTTCATTCTCCTTAAGAGTAGAAAAATTCAAGTCTAAACTTTTCACTTTTTCTTCTAAAATATTTTCTTTTGTTTTAAAACTAAGTTTTCCTTTTTCAGTTCGGAAATTCTTTTTAGAGAAGTCTTAAGACTAAAACATAATTCATCAATATACTTAGAGACTTTGACAGGAATTTTATAATCACTTACCTCGAATTCTTTGTCCGAGTCGATCCAGTAGTCCGAGTCCGATTGTGCCATCGGACATAGGTTAGCATATTCCTCATCACTTTCTTCACACTCTGTATCGCTCCAAGTTTCGGCTTTGAGAGCTTTTCGAGACTTTTCAGCTTTTCCTCTTTTCTTCTTCGGGAGAGGACAATTTGGTCTCGATGTGTCCCTTTTTCTTACATTCGAAGCAAACTACATCTTTGTTTGGTTCCTCATTTTCAACAAACTTGGTTTGCTGTTTCTGAAAACTTTGTTTCCTTGGGTTGAACCTTCTTCCTTTTCTATTCAACTTTCTGAACCTTCTTATCATAAGAGCAAGCTCCTCATCATCCAGATCTTCTTGAGTGCGTATCATCGAGAATCATCGTTAGATTTTAATGCAATGGATTTCTTACCTCTTGGATCTTCTTCTTCATTAATACGTTCCACTTCATAAGACTGAAGAGTTCCAATCAGCTCGTCTACGAGATAATGGCATAATTCTTTGCGTCTCTCTTATTGAAGTCTTTATATGATTCCAATCCTTGGAGAGTCCACGCAGTAGCTTGTTCACCTTCATAGGATCAGAAATTTTCTGTCCTTGATTCTCAAGGCCATTGACAATATCGTAAAACGGCTAAACATGTCAGTTATAGATTCTCCTTGTTTCATTTTGAAGGCTTCATATTGACCAAGGAGAATGTTGATTCGGGTCTCCTTCACTCGGTCTGTCCCTTCATAAGTGATATGTAATCTATCCCGAGACTTCTTTTGCTGTATTACAAGAAGATATTCTGTTATATTCAGTTGGTGATAAAGCACAATATAAAGAGTAAATTGCTTTTGCATCGAGTGCTTGTCTCTTGTTTATCTCTTCTTGAGACATTCCGCTGGGTTCAACAATATCTTTCCCTCTTTCGGATACGATGCAGCAATAGGAGTAATTCCTCTTTCCACCACATCCCATTCAGAGGATCCTTTGATCGTAGAAAAGCTTTCATCTTGTTTTTCCAGATGTTGTAATCCTTTCCATCAAAGTAGGGTGGTCTTGTATTGCTTTGCCCTTCCATCAGCCCTGGTGCTAGCATACTAGCCATTGATCTTTTACTCTGAAGTAAAACACTTCAAATAAAGTAAGAACACAGGCTCTGATACCAATTGATAATGCTAGTACGAGTACCTAGAGGGGGGTGAATAGGTATTCTGAATATTTTCTTGCAGTTTGCGTAATACTTAAACAGATGAAGGATTAAAAATCAATCGTAAGACTGAGTAAAGGAAAGAGAGAATTAAACACGAGGTTTATAGTGGTTCGGCTTGATTCAAGCCTACGTCCACTCTTTCGCACCGACAGCCGATTGGCTGGATTCCACTATGAACAAAGAGATGTTACGGTGTTGATCTTCCTTGATCTCTCGATGTAGATGATCTACTACACTCGCTCAAGGTATCACCAAGTACAACCACTCTCGAGTATACAATTTCGCTCAAACAGTTTCGACTAACAATCAAGGTTCTTCGACTGGAATTTATCTATCAATCACACACTTAAAACAACTAGAACGTCTTCCTTTTATACTCCTTTATGCCATCATAGCCGTTGGCACTTACCAAAGGAATTCCTCCAATCTACCCGTTGGACGGAATCAATTAAGAAGATCATCCGAGCTATTTAAGGAATCGATGATAGCCCATCAATCTGTTCGCCCATACAATCAGGATTTTGGTTTCCAAGAATAGAACATTCCAAGAATGTTTAGGTCGACCATCAGATCTTCAATTGATCTTTGATAAGAATCAAAAGAATCCGAAATGATTATCCAACCAAGGGATCTTTTCAGAGGATTGGATCAAATCCCCAACCATATACTTCGGCTTCGGATATCCTACGCAACCGGATCGAAAGACTGTCGGTGAGAATAATCTTGAGTCTTGAGACTTGAGTCTTGAGTCTTGAGTCTTGAGTCTTGAGACTTTAGATTACAAAGTCTTGAGACTTTAAACCAATGATATCAAGACTAGACTGATAGAAATGTTTTGTCAGCTTCAAAATCTTCTGGAAAGATTTCTCCAACAGAAGGAAAATTCAGAAACATAGAAAACGCGATTGACATAGGACATGGACACGTATGGGCCAAACGTCGTGCTAAAGTGGGACCCGATGGTTTAATGTTTGTGATGGAAAATGTTGCAAGCATGCAATCAACTATCTCATTTGTCGTGGTTTGATTTGGTCCCTGGGGTGGCGGTGGTTGGGGCTTCATTAGTAGCATGATTATTTAATTGAGGAGTATCATTGTCAATCAGTACCCGGAGTATCTGGAGATAATTTTTTTTAAACCCTCCTTCAAATCCACATATGCGAGGCCCAACATTTAAAGCCGTCGAAGGATGACCAAACGTATCATATTAATAGTATCACATGGAGCATCAGGTGTTGCACCTTCGGCTTAATAATACGATGACGAAATCGATGTGACCCTACAAAAGCTAGGGTACCGAAAAAGCTCATTTTGAATCTCGATTTTCGAAAAACATCCCTTTATTCCGATATCGCTAGACATTAAAGTACCCATTCCGCTTCTTCTTTTTTTTTTTTTCTTGTTTTATTTTTTATTTAGAAAGCCTCAATTCAATGCTTATATATTTGAGGAGTATAAAAGGAGGTCGTGATGCTGAAGGAAATATTAGATTCTAAGTCCAAAAATTCTAAAGCTCAAAGAGAGCTTCGTTGTTACAATTCATCTTTGTGAGCTTAACTTGTAATCTCTTAAAAGTTGTTAAGAGTGCGAGATCAAAAGATTTGATCACATGTGCTTGAGTAGCAAATACTCAGTTGTTGTAATCTCTAATTGATTTTCTAGTGAAATCCAGTCAATAAACTATTAGCGCAGAAAAGTAGATGTAAGCTTATCATAAGCCAAACTACTATAATTATTGTGTGTTTTTTTCTATCCTTAAAATCTCATTTATTTCTTGTGATAGATTATTACACACTAGTATGATCTGAACACTGCACATATTTGTCATCATACGTTGTCCTATTGCAATGTTAGAATTGCTTACTCTTAAATTCCACATATTCGCTTATTCACTCTCTCTAGGTGATAATTCTAGAAAGAATTAGATTAAAACCTATATTTAATTAAACAAAGTAAGACGATGTTATAACATGGACCCCTGAGAAAAAAATAATAAAGATCATGTTACTATTCATGGTGAAACTTACCACATGTACATAAATTTAAGTAATTAGTCAAAATTCTCCCGAACTTTGAGAAGCGAACTTTGAGAAGTCACCAAGTGCAGTACCTCCTAAACATTTTTAAAGGGGTAATCTATGACCTTTCAAAGATTGAGAGATCTTGTGTAATGGTGTCAAAGCTCTAGAAGGTTATGACCAATTATCTTATGAATATATATAGTTTTTTTTTTTGTCAGAATATATAAACTATATATATGAATATATATAGTTTATTAATCACCTTTTACCTTAAAAGCTTCCTTTGTTATTGTCCGCTACAAAGACATTTACTTTAGTTCTCTTATTAGATTGATTCAGTTATCTTAATATCATTGTCATATCATGCACGATAGTTTGTATAAAAAGAGGGAGCGAAGTTTCATTTAGCATAATTTGGCAGGAAAAGAACTAAAATGTATGTTTCACTAAAAGGTTGGGGAGTCCACGGACAAGTTTCTTAGAGAAGATCTTAGCAATCTACTTCATGTTAACATGGCCAAGCTTTCATTGCCAAAGATTTGCATAATCTTGAATGGATATTAGACACTGAGAACTTTTTGGTTTTATATCTAGAAGATAAATTACTCATGTCTTCGTCCAGTGAAAGACTAAGAGAAATCTTTACTTGTTTCTGAACAAATGCCTTTTTAGAAATTGATTTTGAATCCAGTGTCACATAATTGACTAATGCTGAGTAGATTCTAATTCAATCCTTCCACCAAGGAAACATTGTTGATTGTGAGACTTCCAATCTTCACAGTTCCACATCCAACTATTCTTCCTTTGCTATTTCCACCAAAAAAAAAAAAAACTTTTCCACCATTTAAATGAACAAGTTTTATAAAACAACTTGAATATCCTGTCATGTGTCTCTAACAACCACTATCCAAATACCACTTGATCTTTTCTTGATAGTGACCTGCAATTATAAAAAGAACTCAAGCTTTCTTTGATACCCACATTTTCTTGAGTCTAGGGGAATTAATACTAAATACAATCTTTGTCCAATCCCTCTTAACAGGTCTCCAAACCTTGGGACATTCTTTCTCGAAATGTTCTGAGCTATTACACTTTGAACATTTGAGAGCACTTCGGCTAATAGGTTTTACAAAAACTCTTTAAAAATGATTTTTTATAGAATGTTTTTGTAGGTCTTTGTTTGATTCTTTCCTTCACTTTTTGAAAATTTAATTAAATGAATGGTTTCTGGTGTCATACCCAACGTCCATAGTAGTCAGATTGCGAAAGAATCCGTCCGATTTGTTTATTCAGAGTCATCGCGACCGCAAATGCAATATGAAATTGAAGTTCTCTCTCTCACCTTGAAGTACTCTTTGCCTCATGAATAGGGCTCTATTTGATTTGTCCTAGTCCTCTTTGCCTCATGAACAGGGCTCTAATGGATTCGTCTAAGTCCAAGTCATTCGTCAATCGTAGGACTCACGTGGAATAGAAATGTTTGAAATCTGCACCATTCGTTTGACATTGTTAGATAAAGATTCTTCTGGATTTTTATAGCCTTTGTAGCTGCATCCTTCTTCAGCTAATTGCTAAGCAGACTTTGAGTTTGAGCCATGTTCTTCAAGATTCTGGCCGTGCTCTCTCTGCTACCAGTTTTTGCCTACGCTCAAGAGACCAATTTTGTTTACAACGGTTTCCGATCGGCCAATCTGAGCCTCGATGGGATCGCTGCGGTCACCTCCAATGGCCTCCTGAAGCTGACCAACTTCACCAAACAACAGAAGGGCCACGCCTTCCATCCTGACCCTGTCCAGTTCAAGAACTCGCCAAATGGCTCTGTCTACTCCTTCTCCACCGTTTTCGTCTTCGCAATTCAACCTCCTCAGTATGCCACTCTGAGCGGCCATGGGATCGTCTTCGTGATCGCGCCCCAGAGAGGCCTCCCTGGGTCCTTGGCGAACCAATACCTTGGCATGTTCAACGAAACTAACAACGGCAACTCCACCAATCATGTGTTTGGGGTGGAACTCGACCTGATCCAGAACCCAGAGTTTAAAGACATCAACGATAATCATGTTGGAATCAACTTGAATGGATTGACATCAGCTTACTCAACTCAGGCGGGGTATTATGCAGATGGTGGTGAGTTCAAGAACTTGACTCTAAGTAGTGGTAAAGAAATGCAAGTTTGGGTGGACTACGATGGAACTGTAAAGCGGATCAATGTCACGTTGGCTCCAATCAATGTGCAAAAACCGCAGACTCCCCTTTTCTCTCTCAGGCAGGATCTCTCGTCAATCATCAACCAGAGCATGTATGTCGGCTTCTCATCATCGATCGGTTCGTTCCTAACTTCTCACTATGTTCTGGGTTGGAGCTTCAGGGTAAATGGAGAGGCTCAGGCACTTGCCCTGTCTCAACTTCCTAAGCTTCCTCGGATCGGTAAGAAGGAGACGTCGAAAGTATTGACTATAGGGCTCCCGCTGATGGTTCTTTTCATTGTATCAATGCTGATCTTGAGCGTGGTTTACGTGATAAGAAGGAAAAGGAGATTCTCTGAGGTCCTTGAAGAGTGGGAGAGGGACTACGGCCCACACCGGTTCAAGTTCAAAGACCTTTATATTGCGACAAAAGGATTTCGGGAGCAAGAGTTATTAGGGACAGGAGGGTTTGGTCGGGTCTATAGAGGAATCTTACCCACATCGAAGATAGAGATTGCGGTGAAGAGGGTCTCACACGAGTCGAGACAGGGCATGAGAGAGTTCATAGCGGAGATCGTCAGCATTGGCCGGCTCCGTCACCGCAACATAGTTTCGCTCCTTGGTTACTGCCGTCGGAAAGGGGAGTTGCTCTTGGTTTACGACTACATGCCCAATGGGAGCCTCGACAAATACCTCCATAACCAACCAAAGGTGACCCTCAGTTGGAGGCAAAGATTCAGGGTGATCAAAGGAGTGGCATCTGGGCTGCTTTATCTGCACGAAGGGTGGGAGCAAGTGGTGATCCACAGGGATATAAAGGCGAGTAACATCTTGCTAGATGCTGAATTAAATGGAAGACTTGGAGATTTCGGGCTTGCAAGACTATACGACCATGGAACCGACCCTCAAACGACTCATGTGGTAGGAACGCTCGGTTATCTCGCCCCTGAGCACACGCGAACAGGCAAGGCCACTAGGAACACCGACGTGTATGCGTTTGGAGCGTTTTTGCTCGAGGTAGCTTGCGGGAGAAGGCCGATAGAGCTTCGGGACCCGGAGGACGTGATATTAGTGGACTGGGTATTTTCTTGCTGGGACAGAGGTGCAATTCTCGAGGCTAGAGATCCGAGGTTGGGGGCAGAATTTGTGGAAGAAGAGATGGAGTTGGTGCTGAAACTCGGGTTGATCTGTTCCCACTCTGACCCGTTGATGAGGCCGAGCATGCGTCAACTTTTGCAGTACTTGGAGGGTGATCTTCCGATGCCGGATCTGTTGTCCATGAGCCTTTCCTCAGGCGGGTTAATGTTCTCTCATCGCGAAGGTTTTGACCATTTGGCCATGTCTTATCCGTCCTCCATGTCCAAGGCATTTACGGACTTGTCTTCTGTCGCAGAATCCCATCTCTCGGGTGGACGATGAGCCTCATGGTTTGTTTTTTAATTTAGTTCCATCCCCTGTATTTGAGGAAACATCCGTATGTCTAGTAGCTTCTTTCTTCTCTTGTAGAAATAGATTAGTTGCAAGATAAGATCATGTTCAGATCTAGAATTCGTAGGCTCCATGGATCATTCTAGCACTAGTTCGTCTAAGTATCAATAAAATATATGCTCTTATTCTATGGCTCAAATTATCTACCGGCCCAGCAGCCGGCCATTGACTTGGAGAGAGAGACAGGGGTGGTGTCCATGTTCTCAAGTTGCAAATCAACAAAAGTGACCGAACATAGGTGTCACGACCTCTCTTTTTCCGTCCACGGGAAAAGAAAAAAGATTTAGGTTGTTGGGGTTTCATGAATCATGTATTAACAAAAGAAACGCAGCGGAAACAAATATGTATTTCATACGTGATTCTCCGAAGGTGTTGTTCGTGCGTTTTAATAAAAAATTTAAATATAAATAGGGAGTTAAACGAATTACCTCTCGAATCGCGCTTTGAAACAAATCGATTCAGATATTCTACAGTTCGAGTCCCACAAGCGCCGAACCTCTAGTTCAGACACATAAACAACGAACGTCGAACAAAAGAGAGAACTTTCGGATATTCACCACTTCGATCGTGCTAGCAATCACATGGAAACAATCCGCTGTATTCTTGATGTATAATAGTCACGACCCGAACGAGAGAATTGTTTTTCTTCCTCGTGTCTAGAAGACACAAGAACACATGCACACTTTAACTTACTTTCCAGCAACTAGCAGAACTTCATGGTTTTGTTCATGGTGAAGAACCGATCTGGAACAAGAAGATAAAAAACCCGAAGTCTCTTTTACGAATGCAGCCTTTTCTTCTTCACGAATCAGCAACGGTTGCTAAACCGTTGTTGATCGTGCACAATCATGCACGATCGTGCATGAACGGTCAGCAACCGTTGCTGACCATCATGCACGGTTGCTTCGTGCATGTGCACGATTATTCGTGCCAAATGGTCCGCGAGAATTGCCGACCATTTTAACCTTAATTAATTAATTTAATTAAATGAATGAATAAATAATTAAATTAATTAATCAATTCCCTTAAAAAAAAAAATTAAAACCATAATCTTTATATGTACAATTAAGATACATTAACATATATCCACTTCGGGCATGCGTGTGTATCATATGCAAATAGGCTCGTGACTATAATACAGATTAAATTAAATCTTATTTAATTTAATTTTGAATCGACTCAATTCGATTGTAGTAATTGCAAATACATTTGCAATTATATTTCTCTCTTGTTCCACGTTATCCTAATTGTTTATGGTGTATAGGTTCATCACTAAGCTGGTAGTAAGACTTGTACTAACACATTAGTACTCTCAAAAGAATTAATTGTCCCAATTAATCTTTGGATCCTACAAGCCATGATTGACATCTAGCAATATGTCATGGCTACCTAGATAATGTAAATACTTTAAGAACATAATGAACCTGTCAGCTTTGGCTACGGTGTAATTCAATCTCTCTATCTTACTATGTCTCGATCTGAAGAAAAAGAAAACTTCACACAAAGACACAAAGGTTACGAGGTTCAGCAATGTGCCTACGTCCTCGGACAAAGCTTTCGGTCTCTCTCTTTTTCTTTTTTCTTTTTGTTGTATAGAGCATCTGCCATTGTTCAACCATATGTACATAAAAGGTTGCCACAACTAAGAAACAAGCAACCAGAATAAAAATAGAAAAAGGAAGAGATCCCAGAATTATAGAAATACAATATTAACAAATCTCCTTTCTTAAGATAGGAGAGAAAATCACGCCAACACTCCCCTCAAGTTGGGCCGAAGACCTCGTCGGAGGTCAACTTGCTTGTCATTTCTTGAAATACTCCCTTGGGTAATGCTTTGGTAAAAACATCTGCCAGTTGACCCTCACTGTGAATGTACGGAGTCTCAATTGTCTTGTCTTGCACCTTTTCTCTCACAAAGTGGCAATCCACCTCTATGTGTTTGGTTCTCTCATGAAACACTGGATTTGGAGCTATATGAGTTGCAGCCTGATTATCACAAAACAACTTTGTAGGCTTGATCATGCAATTGCAACCAAATTCCTGAAGCAGAAGTCTCAACCACACAATTTCACTAGTAGTAGTAGCCATGGCCCGATATTCTGCCTTTGCGCTCGAACGAGCAACCGCCGTTTGTTTTTTGCTTTTCCAAGTGACAATGTTTCCTCCCACAAAAGTACAAAACCCTATAGTAGATTTCCTGTCTATAGGATTCCCGGCCCAATCTGCATCAGTGTAGCCAACAAGCTCTGTGTGACCATTATTTTTCATTAAAATTCCCTTCCCAGGTGTGGCCTTCAAATATCGTAGTAAATGATTTATTAGCTCCATATGCCCTCGAGTTGGTTTATGCATAAATTGACTTATGTAACTAACAGTATATGCTATGTCAGGTCTTGTGATAGTCAGATAAATAAACCGTCCAACAAGTCGCTAAAACTGCCCAACATCATGTAATGGAGTGTCATCTGAAATGAACTTACTATTATACTCCATAGGAATGTTGGCTGGTCTAACTCCCAACTTCCCAGTCTCTTTCAACAAATCCATGACATATTTTCTCTGAGATAAAAATAATCCTTTGTGAGATCTCGCCACCTCAATACCCAAAAAATACTTTAATTTGCCAAGGTCTTTGATATCAAATTCCTTGCTCAAATGCCGCTTAAGTGCTTGATTCCGGGTTGATTGCTACCTGTAATCACAATATCATCAACATAAACAAGTACAACAACTATACCTTTGTCGTCAACCTTGGTGAACATTGATGAGTCTGCTGTCCCTCTTTTGAATCCAACCTTGATGAGTGCAGCACTCAATTTACCATACCAAGCTCTAGGTGATTGCTTGAGACCATATATGGCCTTCTTCAACCTACAAACAATTCCATCTTTATTATGCAAGGGGTGACCAGGAGGAAGATCCATATAAACCTCCTCCTCCAAATCTCCATGAAGGAATGCGTTCTTTACATCCATTTGGAACAAGGACCATCCACAATTAACAGCTACTGACATAAGAACACGCACAGTGTTCATTTTAACCACAGGTGCAAATGTCTCTTTGTAGTCTATACCATATGTTTGAGTATATCCTTTTTTGCAACCAGCCTCGCTTTATACCTTTCAAGCGATCCATCACTATTATATTTGATCTTATAGATCCATCGGCAACCAACTGTCTTCTTCCCCCTTGGAAGTTGTATAAGTTCCCAAGTATGATTTCAATCCAAAGCCTGAAGTTCATCTTTCATTGCATTAACCCAAATGGCTTTTTCCCTTGCTTCCTCATAGTTGTGAGGTTCCTGTTGTTCTTCAATAGCAGATAAGAAACTCAAAAAATTGTGAGATAATTTGTCATATCCAACAAATTCTTGAATAGGGTGTTGAACTGAATAATAAGTAGTAAAATCTCGAAGTCGACTTGAGGGTCTAGTGACACGAGATGATCTTCGTAACGGGATTACATCCGTTGCCCTTTCATCTATCAGCCCGTCAGTGGCAATTCTAGGTTCAGCTTCTGGAACAACAGTTGCCTCCACTTCAGCATTTTCTTGATCTGCAAATTCGTGACCCAAAGCATAGCTCCCATTGTTGGCTTCGACACCCCCATTGTTGACTTTGGCTTCACCGGTCCCATTAACATCCATAGGAACAGGAGCACATTCATAGGAAAACTTCTTATAATAATCTATGCACTCCCCCTGAATCTGGCTCTTGTTAGGAAAAAACATATGAGTTTCATCAAATACAACATCCCGAGAAATATAGATACGCTTTGTGTAAGGGTCATAACACTTGTAGCCTTTCTTGACAGATGAATAACCAATAAACACACATTTCGGCACGAGGATCTAGCTTTCCTCCCAGTTTGAGAGTGAACATAGCAGACACACCCAAAAATCCTCAAGTGAGATATATCAAATTTTCGCCCATACAACACTTCCATAGGAGTTATATACCCTAACACTTGACTAGGGAGTCTATTAATTAAATAACAGCTAGTCAGAACTACATCTGCCGAATAGGATTTAGACAAATTTGCAGAGAATAACAAGGCCCGGGTGACCTCTAGTAGGTGACGATTTTTTCTTTCAGCTATTCCATTCTGTTGTGGAGTACCCACACATGTTGTCTCGTGAATAATACCCTTGCTTCGTAAAAATACCTGAAATATATGATTGGTGTATTCGGTACCATTGTTGGTACGAAGAACCTTCACGAAAGTATTAAATTGATTACTCACCATATTGCAAAAATCTTGGAAAACAGTAAGCACTTCACTTTTGTACTTAAGAAGGTAAAGCCAGGTAGCTCTCGATTGATCATCAATAAAGGTAACAAAATACCGAAAACCCTCTCTAGAATCAACAGGAGAATATCCCCAAATGTCTGAATGTACCAAAGCAAACAATTCAGTTGACTTATGCAAATGTTTAGGGAAAGGCAACCTATGTTGCTTAGCAAAGTGACATGGATCACAACTACTAGAATCATGAGTCAAAGACATGTTTAAGGACTGCAACACCCGATCTGAAGGATGACCCATGCGCCAATGCCATAGACGAGAGGTATCCACATTCCCCTTCCTAGCCACCAACGCTTCACCATGCAAATCTAAGATGTACAGCCCATCCCGAAGTTGTCCTTCACCAATCATCCTCCTGGTATTGCGATCTTGGAACAACACCTTCTGTGGAGTAAAAATGACATTACAATTCCACTGTTTAGCACATTTGCTCATAGATATTAAATTAGAAGATAATCCTGGAATCAATAAAGCCTCGTTTTCTTCGAAAGCACATTCGGTTGCCCAACACCTTGGGTTGGTACTGCACTCCATTAGCTACGTGATCGGTGGATACAAAGAGCTAGAAAAAAGTATTAGATAGAATATGTGGGGAACTACACATATGATCGTGGCACCAGAATCAACAATAAATCGATTTCTAGACTCAACAGAAAGTGCACTAATATTACAGTCTTGGCCAAATTTACGGATTCGGTGCCTTGAGGGACTCGAACCATGTGTCTGAAGTAGTTGCTGAACCTGCAGCGCTAGAGACTCCAACTTCGATTGGAAGTCTATAGTATTCCCTTGAATTGCTGTCTTAGCATCCGGACCTTTGTCCTTATTTGGACGCAGCTGAGGATGTAGAATCCAACATCGTTCCTTAGAATGCCCATCTCGATCACAATGATCGCAATGGAAACGAAGGGGCTTCTTTCCTTTCCCTTTGACAACTCGAGTACCACCATCACCTTGCTTGGCATTAGAACTAACAGCGTTTGCAAAGTGTTCTGATGATCCCGTTGATGGTGCCACAATTGAGTCAGAATGCATAACTCTCCTCCTTGTTTCTTCACTTTGTATTATAGAGCAAACGGTATTAAAGGACGGCAATTGCGGCCTCATAAGAATGTCACATTTGGTGTCTTCAAACTCCGGCCTTAGGCTTGCCAAGAGATAAAAAATTCTATCTTGCTCTTCCCTTTGCACATAGTCATGCACATTCTGGGTTGCAGGTCTATATTGACGGGAAGTTCATCCCACTGTTTTTTTATGTTCCCTAGATGTTCCGTGAATGATTGATTTGCACCTTGCCGGAGGTAGCAAGACCTTGTTGAAGCTCAAAGATTCGAGATGCATTATTGGCTTGACCATACATCTCGCAACGAATCCCACAATGTTTTGGCCGAATCTGAATAAGCAAAAATCTCATAGATTTTAGGCTCCATTGAGTTGAAGATCCAAGTCATAACACCATGATCGCTTGCTTGCCATTCTTCAAAATTCGGATGACTTTCATCAGGGGCTTTAGTTTGCCCAGTAATATGTCCAAGCCTCGATCGACCTCCAAGCGCAATGGTCACTGCTCGTGACCATGGGAGAAAATTCCTTCCATTCAGCAAAATAGATGTAAGACGTTTGCTGTTTACCTCATGCACCACAGCCTTCGTTGATTCAGAGCTTGCACCTTTGTCAGGAAGTTTTCCAGATTTTAATTCTGAAGTTGCCATGGTGCTCACCCAAAAAAAAAAAAAAGAAATGACACAAAGAGGATGAGGCGAGATCTTCAAATAATTAGGGTCATAACCCGCTCTGATACCATGAAGAAAAAGAAAACTTCACACAAAGACACAAAGGTTACGAGGTTCAGCAATGTGCCTACGTCCTCGGACAAAGCTTTCGGTCTCTCTCTTTTTTTCTTTTTTCTTTTTGTTGTATAGAGCATCTGCCATTGTTCAACCATATGTACATAAAAGGTTGCCACAACTAAGGAAACAAGCAACCAGAATAAAAACAGAAAAAGGAAGAGATCCCAGAATTATAGAAATACAATATTAACAAATCTCCTTTCTTAAGATAGGAGAGAAAATCACGCCAACACGATCAAACAAAGAACATTGAATATTTGTCAAGTCATTAATTCGATCATATGCACAAATCTAATTCACATGCATTTTATTCAAGATATAAACAATTTATTCTCAATTGCAACCCCTGCCAAGGATTTCAATGCAGTGTCATAATTAGATCGCATATGACATTATTATTATACCTTGCATATAACAAGGAAATAGATTCCATATTGCGCACACGTGCAACTTCGTATATGAACGAACTATGACTATCAGGTATAAAGATGGATCAACGACCCGGCATTATGTGCACCCGTGAACCATAGTTGTTCAATACATGAACAATTAGATATTGACCACGCTAAAAGCTTCCATGTCGCTAATCGTTCCATATGCATCACGTTCAGTGAATTTGTCTAATACAAACACATATGTTCTAACTCAGGCATCATAATACCTAATGACATGTAACTCATTATTCCCTTAAGTATCCAATACTTAATGACAAAGTTAAGAACACATCGATTTCAACAGGATTATTAATATCCACTAAATAATTCATCGACCGGGAACGATTTAAATATTCAGTCTAACTATGAACCCTTCACATATATTCTTAACGTCTCAAGAATAGGTCTAGTTGCAACTGATTTTATGGAATCATTCATAAATATAAAATAATTGGACAAATAATGAATACGTCATTGCCATTAATTAAATAATAATAATGAAAGTACAGCTGAAATCCCTAATATGTAACCATTACATAGTAACTTTAGGGCATACATCCAACATAGGTGTCACGCCCCGGTCCTCGAGCATGTGCCCATCTCTTGGAAGTTGATAAAATTTGTGATGTCACAAGATGTGTGACCAACCCATTCATTTTATTGCACATGTGAAAGCGAATAATAAATCCCCTAACAGTAACCATCTTGGGATAGAAAAGCAGGACAAGCCAGGAGAGAAACCCGAAAACAATCACAAATAACATGGCTAGAGGCTGAAGAAATTATCTGAATACACTACTTTGATGTGACAATTCGAAGTCATAATAATGATCCAACCGATTTACACAACATTGAATCGAATGTTGTGCAATTTCAATTGTCAATTCCCAACCTGCGCATCCCCAACAAACCTTCAACTGATTGGTCCAAGCCTCATGATTCCCCTATCATGTGATTAATCGATTGCTCTGAGTCTTATCACCAACTTCAATTTCTATAATTTGCCCGTCTTTGTACGCCATTTGCGACATTTCATTCACTAGCTGAAGTAGACCGATACGTCCGTCAATGTGAGTTGATAATGTTTCGTCGTCTTTGGCACCTCCTCAATGAGTCAATTTGTCACACCCCGATCCTCTAAGTGCATACCCATCCCTCCTTAGTCAATTTAATAGTGACATCTCAGGACGCATCGCCGACCCATTCATATTAATGCACATGCGGAGGCAAATAAATAATCCTCAGACAACACAAATATAGGATAAAAAAGTAGAGCCACAATTTTCAAATCAATTAGCAAAACTTTTACAAACGATCTGATTTACAAATAGAGGTCAACACTAGGGTCTAGTAAGTCTATCTTCAAAAAGGACTTTTGAGCCATCCATGCTCCTGACCCTTCCGCCTCAAGTTCTGGGTTCTCTACCCTAGGGACTTGAAAATGGTTATACAATAACCAGTGAGACGATGTCTCGGCAAGTTCAACCCCCTAAGACCCAACAAGGAAGAAAATACGCCCAAAGCACTGTCTAAGTACAATCACGAGTTAAAGGGCTTACCTTAGTTTTAGTTCCTTCCTGTAAGTCAGTATAGTTCATATCATAACCAATCACTTCACAGTTAATTTATCCAGGCAGATCGAATCATTGATCAATCGACTCGGTCAATTATATATCATCACGACCTTTCCTTGGTCGGCCCATTCAATACTATCTATAAAGTCCAACCATATCAGGACTGCTTACTTTAAGCTAATAATAGATAGTATAGCTCGCCAGAAGCTGCCTCATAAACTAAGATAATATACTATATATATGCTAACCAGAAGCTACCTCAGATACTGATATAGTATATTATATAAGCTCGCCAGAAGCTGCCAGCCATACTTTCATAGTATGTAGAAAATTATATATGATCGCTAAAGACTGCTAGCCATACTTTCATAGTATGCAGAAAATTATATATGCTCGCTAGAAGCTACTAGTCATACTTCCATTGTATGCTGAAAATTATCATTTAATCAAATCACCACTTTTATCTTTTCCAATAAAATATTCGTGTGTGGGTACACAGTCGGCTTTAGCAAAAAAATACAATATTTTTCACCTTTGAAAATCTCAGTAATTTCAATAGTCCACAAATCCATTTTTGGCGTTATAAATTGACACACGGTGATTTTCCAATTAATTACTAAAATTAAATAATTTTAGGAATAAATTCCCAGAAGCACAATCACACACAATCAGCATAAATTAGAACTAAATTAAATAAACATATCACACAATTACAATTAGCATAAAATTCCATTCACTAGTTATTCCGATCTAATTTTAAAAAATAAATAATAAATAATTACGAAAATTAATAAATAAATACCAAAAATGCGACCTAGGCCTGAAAAAGCCTAATTGGAAGTCGAGACAAGCTTGTAAAATTTCTAAACTACTCTAGATAAATACTATAGCTTATCTAGGCTCTAATTGCACTAAATTATCCACCTAACATGCATCGATAATTAACTAATTTACTAAACCATTCTAATTATCCACTAAACCTTAGTCTAAACTAATCAACCCTTAAACGTCATTAAATTACTAAGCAAGGATTAGTGAGTTAAACTCACATGATTAATGATCCACTCGGATCAAAACGACGGGGACGCGACGAGGAAAAAAAGCGCCAAATTGACGACACCAACGAGGCAAGGATCGGGCTCGAAAATTGGCCCGCAAAGCCTCACAATGCTATTGGATCTCCACGGCTGCTATGGCTACTTCGAGCGGCTGATTTCGTGGCTTCGAGAGGAGTGTTGCTATTGTTGGACGAAGACATGAGCAGGACCAAAATTGTGCAGGCCGCGCACATGAAGAAGAATAAATGGAGTCGTCGGGGGGAAGGAATGCTGAAGAAGACCGAAGGGGTTGGGGTTGTCCGAAAGAAAAAGGGGAAAAAGAGGATAAAGGAGAGAGGGAAGAGAGAAAAGGGATCAAAGAGAAGAGGGAGGATTGTCGGCCATGAGGGGGAAAAGAGAGAGAGAGAGGGAGAGGGAGAGAGGATAGGCTTGAAAGAAAAGTCAAAGAAAGGTAAAGAGAGAGAGAGAGAAGAAAGACCAAGCTGCAGAGGGGTTGTCGATTTGGGGAGGAGAATCACGCAAGTGAGAGAGAGAGAGAGAGAGAGAGAAGAGGGAAACATGGGTGGCCGAAGGGGATTTTTTTTTCTTTTTTTGAGTGTGCCGGATGTTGGACACCCATTGGTCATTGACTACTCATCACCAATCATTGGATGCTAGAGGCTCACCATCAACCATCGAATGTTCGCCGGCGACCGTCCGTCGCTTGCCACCGGTCGCCGGATGTTGGTTGCCCACCGCAGGCCTCCTGTCGTCGGACTCCATATGTCGAATGTTAGACGTCGAAATTCAGACGTTGGACGTCGGTTGCTAGTCGTCGGACTCCAGTGTCGGACTCCGGACTTTGGCCGCCCGCTACTAGTAACCGAAGTTGGCGCCGATGTGGCATCCCAAAAATTTCAAGACGACCTCTAAGATGTATTAAAGCCCATGATTAGGTAATGAAATTACCTATGGTTTATGCTTTAGCCATTAGTTTTCTCTTAAGACTAAGTGTTATATGCTTGTGTTCATGAGTTTTTAAAAATTTGTATTATAGGATAAATTAATAAGAAGAATTTATTCTTGGCTATGCACCTCATAGATTTAATCCCTATAGATTAAATGTTACAAGATTATGGCCATATGAAATTGAAAATTTGGAATCTGTAAAAGAAATAATTAAAAGTGAATTATTAAAAGTAAAATTGGGGTTTGATTAGGCTTGGGTCTTAGGCCCAATAGCATGAACCTTTGATGGGCCAAAATGGCCAGCCCATTGAAGCCCAAGGAAGGGCTGTCGTCGGCCACAAGGGAGAGGCTGGCCCAAATCCTTCCAAGCCCACTCCCAAGCCCATCTTGCATGTCTTGCCAAATGGCAAAAAGAAGACCCCATGCATTGGCCATTTGTGGGAGGCTACTAATCATGACTAATGATGGAGTTTAGGAGAAATAAAAGGAGAGAGAGAGTGGCTGGTTGAGGGGTTGTCGCCAAGCCAAGAGAGAGAGAGAGAGAGAGAGAGAGAGAGAGAGAGAGAGAGAGAGAGAGAGAGAGTTGCGAGAGAAAGAGAGGAACCGAGAGGAGAGGAAGGAGCCGCTTGCCCGCCCGCTGTTCGTCCGTCCGTCGCCGACCGTGTGCCTCGTTTGCTCGATTTTGGAGGCAAGTTAGGATCCATTTTCTACTCTTTCATGTGTTTCTTGCATGTGTGGTTGAAATGGTGCTGAATTTCGGGTGTTTAGGAGTGAGAAACCGAATCTACTGTGCTTGGTTTTCGAAATAGCTTGCTGTTTTCGTGTATACCGCTTGACCCAGAATATTGTAGAGGCTTGCATGCGTGTTTTGAGTTGGATTTTGACTTCGATTCCTTCGTGAAAGTTGTAGACAACATACTAAAATTTGCGACAAAAAGGCTGAGTTTTAAGGGGTGAAACCCTTCTCCTACGAAGACACTAGATCTGGAACTGCTTTGTCGACCTCTTGGTGATTTTGTGTGTTGCATGTTGCTTTTTTCCGAGAATCTCACTTCGACTTCTTCATGAAAGTTGTAGAGAACATCTTAAATACTAACATACTCAAATTTGAGGTAAAATGAGCAAGTGTAGCCTAGTGAAACGATTTTCTTTTGAAGACGGTAAATCTGGAAATACGGTACTGGACTCCCGAGACTTCTTAGACCTATATGGTGACTATTATTTGAGAATATCACTTAGATTCCTTAATGAAAATTTTAGGGGACCTCTTGAAGCAAAACATATCAAAATTTCAGAGGAAACGAAGAAAGATAAGTAGGGATATTTCGGAGATAGCTAAACTGGACTGTTCGGTACTAGAAACAGGAACTTAGACCCTCTATAGAAAATTATCTAGAACGAATATGGCCTATATGTCTTCATGAAAAATCTACTTTAGGGTCTTGGCTATAACCTGGTAAAAGTGCAGAATTTTTGGAGGTCATTCGGGTATTTTAATCGAAATATTTCAAAAACTGCACAATCTGACTTTGTCCGAATTTTGCATGTTGTAATGTGTGAGCTATATCTTTTTGTGTGAAGCTCTTTTGGGCATGTGTTCTTCATGAAATTGTTACCTTTATGTATTATCTAGTACATGCTCTGATTTTGTGATTTTTGAGGATCATATGGATATTTAATTTAAATGTTTTCCAAAATTGTGCAAGCTGGAATTTAGTAAATTTCAAAAAGGCATGATATATGGACTATTCTAAGTTGTATGGACCCCATGGATTGTATTGCCATTAGTGATTGTATCTTGTTGCATGTATGATGATGATTGGAAATGCATATAAGAATTAAAATGATGAAAGTGATCTTGTTTTCCATTACATCATGTGCCATGCTGATTTTGAGACATTGGTGAACATGAATTATGATAAATGAGGAAACTCTTGGAGGCGGTTGATAATGCCCGGGATGGGGGGTGCCGAATGCCCGGTTGTATTGTGATACATGTCCGGATGTCCTCGGGAGTTTCAAGATGCCTGGAATGGTTGGGTGCCGGAAGCCTCGAAGGTTTGTGCCCGAGAGGAATGCCTCGTGATGCTAGTTGGGATGCGAGATGCCCGGAATGTGGGGGTGCCGAATGCCCAGTGGTGTGTGCCAGAGGTTTTCTCGCGATGCTAGGTTGGGGTGCGAGTGATAAAGTATGGGATGCAATTACTGATCTCGGGAAAGAGAGATGTGGTGATCGGATTGAATGATAAAAGTGGAAATTGAATCATGCATATATAATATGATGATGATCACCTATGGCATGATGATATGTGTGTGACATGATGATGATCACCTATGGCATGATGATATGTGTGAGACATGATGATGATCACCTATAGCATGATGATATATGTGTGTGACATGATGATGATCACCTATGGCATGATGATATGTATGTGATATGATTGTGATGAGTATATGAGGATGTATGTATATCTAGTATGTTTGCATATGCATAGCTGCAAGGTAAGTTATGCTTGGATGCATGAATGGCATGTACTATGTTATGATTGTATTGGGTGATGCATTGAGTGGTTAATTGGATCTTTTACCTGCTGAGTGGCTATACTCACCCCTTCGGGGACTAACATTTCAGATTAGAAAGATGCCGCTCCCTACCGTCACATAGGGCACCTTCTATGGCCTCCCATCGAATGTAGAGGTAGAGTGTATGGAGATTGACTGCGTCACCATCCCTAGACTGACATTTGTGCGAGTGCGAGTGCTAGACATGTACAATGTGGGCCTAGCTAAGGGCCCTGTCATTCAGGAGTTTCTGTTAGTTCATGTTCGCCGAGATGGAGTGTTTAGGGGGATGTTGTCGCCATCACCACCCGACGCACCAGGATGGGTGTGATGGTCGCGTGAGGGGTAGAGAGTTGACGTTTCTTTTTGGGAGTAGCCGCCACTGATAGATGGAGGATGACACGCGATTGTTATAAGGGTCGGAATATCCTTTTGGGATGTGGCCAAGTGTAGCTAAAAATCTTGGCTTTCTTTTGTTGTATCGACTCGAGAAAATCCATCATGAAAATATGTAAATAAAAGTGGCTCGGCTTTATCTTTTCCTATGGTACTTAGTGGTGTGAATTGTATCATAATCGTTGGAGGGAGAGATGGCGATATTGAATCATGCTTCCGCTAATACGTTGCGCTGGGACCGTTTTCAAAAAAAAAAAAAAGCCTATGAACTACGATGCTTCTACTAAGAGATGTAACTAGTGTTCATTAGGTGCAGCGATAGGTAATTGTGGCAACCTTAGGAGGTTCAGGGGTGCCATAGCCGAACACCGAATGTCGGACTTCGGACTTCGGCCACCCACCGCCGGTCATCAGACGCCAAACGCCAGTCGCCAACCGTCAGACTCTGGCCACTGGACATCGATCCCCTAGCTTCTAATCCACAATGGGACGAGGTCGCTCTTCCTCAACTTGATAGCCTTCGAGCAATGTCTTATCAATTGCATCAAAGTCATCACCTCATACATGATCGTCATGGTCAACTTGATTAACTGCCCTAAGGATGTGAGACACCTCCATGAATGCGGGATCATTGAGCATTGGCTTAGGAGCGACGTTGAGGTCGCTAACCTCTTCAACTAGCTTTCCAAGGAGGTGTTATGCAACATCAACAACAATTATTTCTATAAAGTGACTGAGGAGGTGAACACTTACTCCAGCTACAGAAGGCATCATTGGATAGCCAGTCTCAAGCTTTAGTACTTCAGCAATCCCTAGTCAATCATACCTTAATTGTTGCTTTCATTTTGCTTGTGCTTACTTTCGCACAGACCTTATATGGAGCCTATCGCTACTACAAGTCGCGCTCTTGATTTCTCGTGGAGTGGAGATTATCTGATGAGGCCTTGCGAGTGATAAAATTCTAGTGAAAATATGGGAATAATAATTGTGGCTAATTGACTATTAGCAGCCACTTTGCAGATGAATGTTGAGATCCTAGTGAAAAGAAGATGTGATTGGTCGAATTCAAACAGCATGAATTATATTTATCACGCAATTTTGAATTCAATATGATGATATGTTTCTCGAAAATCATCTTATAATCATTTTATGCAAAATTACAATTTTCCACTCACAAACCTTTCTTTTCGTACTTCTATTAGGTGTTTAAATTAAGTAATGAATGTAACATTTTATGATAAAATTGAGCTAAAGTTCCAAAGCATTCTTTTAAGAGGTGATATAAAATGAATTTGAAAAAGAAAAGGAAAAAAAAAACAATCCATCCAGAAAAAAAGAAGAAGTAAAATTGTCTTTTTGCTAGGCTAAAAAGCATGCCAACATTGAGCAGCCACCTTTTTTGTGATAGAAACTTAGGGTGCGTTGGGTAACGATTTTGTTCCGAAAATAATTTTTATCAAAAATGATTTTGTTTTTGTTTTTGTTCGGGAACAATATTTGAATTTAAAAACGTACTTGGTAACGTACAAAATTTCTATTCTTGAGAAAGAAATGCATTTGGTAGAATTATATAATTTTGTTGTTTCTTTTAATTTTTTAATATTTTTATTATATTTTTTCCTTTTTTTCTTTTCTCTCCTTCTTTCTCCTTTATGGCCGATCGCCGACCATTAGCAATCGACCAACGACCATCGGCGATTGACCGATGACTGGCTAAGTGAGGTCTAGCGAGTTCATCAGAGCCTCGCTAGGCCAGGGCAAGGGCCGGTGAGCTTGCCGAAGGCTCAGTAGGCCACCACGAGGCTCGACCTTGCCCAGGTGGCACAAGGTCTGCCTCACATTCCCTTGGCAACGCTCCAACGAGATCGTCGGACCTCGTGGCTGGTCGCCAACCATGGCCAAGGTTGGCGATCGGCCGAAAGGAAGAAGAAGGAAAGAAATAAGAAAATAGAAGAAAAAAGAAGAGAAAAAAAAAATTGTTCCTAGGAATAAGAAGTTACCTTTTTTCTTCTTATTTCTGTTCCAAATTTATTCCCAAAAACAAAAAATCTATCTTTCTGGAAACAAAAATTTTACCAAACACGTTTCTATTATTTTTCTATTCTCTTAAATAAAAGAACGGAAATAGTTGTTTTGGGGAACGTAAACAATATTTACCAAACAAGCCCTTAAATTCATGTCAAATCGAATCCTTCCACTTTCTCCCCTAACATGACGCAGATTAATTCCACCAAATCCAATCAATAGCAAATCGCGACAACCAATACCGAAGTGCTCCGTAATCCGAGATCAAATTGAAAATCCGCCAAGGGCATCGTTCTCGCATTGCCCATTCCGATTTCATACCCACTAAAGTCCATCAATCCATTGATGGGTAAACGAAGGCTTTAACGATTTTCTCTCTCGTTTTGCAAAGCTTCCTTCTACCCTTGTGGTAGCTGAATCCCCAATTTCTTATTCACTTGTCCTGTCTTTCACAATGGCGATGCTCACCCATCTTTCGCTGCCTTGGTGTTTTCACTTTGCGTTACCACTCTCCTTGCAGAGACCATCGAAGACTTTTGGCTTCCATCTTAACATCTGATTCCTTTCTCCTGATACCCCGTTCCATCGTCACTTGCCTTGGGTTATTGAATTACTTCGAATTTCATCTTCAAGCCTTCATGTAGCTATTTGCATGTTTCCGTTTGTCTATGTTTCATCTCTTCCAGGTCCAATTAATCCTCAATTTTGTTACTCAGAGCTTCCTCATGTTCATCCTTGTTGGAGAAATCTTCTTGAAGTGTTTTGAAGTTGACAAATCGTTTCCATCAGGCCTAGTCGAAGGTCCCGGAGACTTTGTTATTTAAAGTCTGAAAACTTCCGGACAGCCAGACTCAAGACTCAAAGTCTATCCTCATTGACAGTCTCTAATACGTTGAAGAAAGGTTATCCAGAACTGGATGTTCCGTTGAGGATTTAACCTTATCATCTGGAGAAGATCTCGTGGCTGGAGAAGACGTATAAGAATCCTTTGATTGATCAAGATTGATTCAATGACTGAAGATTCGATGATTGTCTAAATATTATTGGAAGGTTCTACTTATGGAAACCGAGATCCTGATTGTATGGGCGAATAGGATTGATGGGCTATCAACACGTTCCTTTAATAGCTCGAACAATCTTCCTAATTGATTCCGTCCAACGGGTAGATTGGAGGAATTCCTTTGGTAAGTGCCAACGGGTATGATGGCATAAAGGAGTATATAAGGAAGACGTTCTTAGTTGTTCGAGGTGTGCGCGATAGAAGAATTCCAAAGTCTGAAGCTCCTTTTTGTTTAGACGATTCCTTTGAGCGAATACTTGTATACAAAAGAGAGTCTATATTTATGAGAAACCTTGAGGAGGTGTGGTAAAACATCTACACTGTGGAATCAAGGCAAAGTTGTGCTGTAACTTCTCTTTTGATCATAGTGAAATCCATCCGGTGGGCTGTCAGTGCGGAAGAGTGGACGTAGGCTTGGAATAAGCCGAACCACTATAAATCCTGTGTTCAATTCTCTCTCTCTCTATACCTCGATCGTATTTCATTTTGTTAAGAACTGCTTCCGTATTTCAACAAATTGTTTGTGCGCCTATTCACCCCCCCTCTAGGTGTTTATACTAGCTATCTCAATTGGTATTAGAGCCCGTGTACTCACTTTGTTTGAAGTGTTTTACTTCAGAGTTAAAGATCTATGGCTAGTATGCTAGCACCAGGGCTGATGGAAGGGCAAAGCAATACCGCACCACCCTACTTTGATGGAAAGGATTACAACATCTGGAAAAACAAGATGAAAGCTTTCCTACGATCAAAGGATCCTCTGGAATGGGACGTTGTAGAAAAATGAATTACTCCTACAGCTGCATCAGTCTCTGAAAGAGGGAAAGAAACTGTCGAGACCAGCGGAATGACTCAAGAAGAAATAAACAAGAGACAAGCACTCGATGCAAAAGCAATTTACTCTTTATATTGTGCTTTGTCACCAACTGAATATAATAGAATATCTTCTTGTGTTACAGCAAAAGAAGTCTGGGACAGATTGCATATCACCTATGAAGGAACAGATCGAGTGAAAGAAACCAGGATTAATATTCTTCTTGGTCAATATGAAGCCTTCAAAATGAAACCAGGAGAATCTATAACTGACATGTTTAGCCGTTTTACAGATATTGTCAATGGTCTTGAGAATCAAGGACAAAAAATTTCTGATCCCATGAAGGTAAACAAGCTCGCGTGGACTCTCCAAGGATTGGAATCATATAAAGACTTCGATAAGAGAGACGCAAAGAATTATGCCACTATCTGTCGACGAGCTGATTGGAACTCTTCAGTCTTATGAAGTGGAAAGGATCAATGAAGATGAAGATCCAAAAGGTAAGAAATCCATTGCATTAAAATCAAATGATGATTCGATGATACAGATTCTGAAGATGATATGGACGATGAGGAGCTTGCTCTCATGATAAGAAGATTCAGAAAAACTGAATAGAAAAGGAAGAAGGTTCAACTCAAAGAAACAAAGCTTTTTCAAAGACAGCAGACCAAGTCTCGTTGATGATGAGGAACCAAATAAAGATGTAGTCTCGCTTTGAATGCAAGAAAAAGGGACACATCAAACCCAACTGCCCTCCTCTTCTGAAGAAGAAGAGAGGAAAGCTGAAAAATTTCGAAAAGCTCTCAAAGCCGAAACTTGGAGTGATACTGAGTGTGAAGAAAGTGATAATGAATATGCCAATCTATGTCTGATGGCACAATCGACTCGTACTGTGATCCGACTCGGACAACAAAGCTGGAATTTGAGGCAAGTGATTTTAAAATTCCTGTCAAAGTTTCTAAATATATTGATGAACTATGCTTTAGTCTTAAGACTTCTCTCAAAAAGAATTTCCAAACTGAAAAAAAGAAAACTCAGCTCTAAAACAAAAGGAAAATGTTTTAGCAGAAAGAGTTAAAAGTCTAGACTTGTCTGTTTCCAATCTTAAAGAAAATGAAGATAATCTTTTAAAAGAAAATGCTTTTTTAAAAACAGACTTATCAAATATATCAAAGAAATTTTCTATAGGGTCTGAAAAACTTGAGAAAATTCTTTTCAGCACAAAGACCTTACTTCAATAAGTCTGGTCTAGGCATGAGAAGAAACAATCCCCTTGATTGATTTTCCTAAAGTAAAAGAAAGAATTAAGAAAAGACTCTCGAGTGAGGTTTACAAAAATCACTTCAAGAAAGTTTTTGTAAAACCCGTAGGTAGAAATGCTCTCGGATGTTCTAAGTGCAAACAAACTGGATCACTTTGAAAAGAGTGTCCTATGGTATGGAAACCTGTTAAGAAAGTATGGGCTAGTACTTGCGTTTATCTTACTAACACCAAAGGACCCAAGAAAATTTGGGTACCAAAGAAAGCTTGAGACTTTATTTTAAATGCAGGTCTCCGTCAAGAAACAAGTAAAGTGGTATCTTGGCGGATGCTCAAGACACATGACAGAGACTCAAATTGCTTTATAAAGCTTGCTCAAGTAAATGGTGGAAAAGTTTCATTTGGAGGAAACAGCAAAGGAAGTATTGTGGGATTTGGAACCGTGAAAATTGGAACTCTCACAATAAGTAATGTTTCCTTAGTGGAATGACTCAATTACGCCTTCTCAGCATTAGTCAATTGTGTGATACTGGTTTCAAGATCTTCTTTCAAGAAGGAACATGTTCTGGAATGGGTGCAAAGACTCTACTCCCGTCTTTCATGGGTCGAAGACATGGAAATATCTATCTTCCGGATGTGAAACCAAATGAATCGCAATGTCTTATCTCAATTCAAGACAAAGCAAGCTTATGGCACAAAAAGCTTGGTCATGTCAACATGAAGCAATTAGCCAAAATCTCATCAAAGCAACTTGTTCGAGGTCTACCCAAACTGCCATACCAAAAGACTGATTCATGCACTCCATGTATTCTGGGAAAGCAGGTAAGAAATTCATTTAAGCCAATAAATCATGTCTCTACTAATCATGTATTACAGTTGCTACATATGGATCTCTTCGGACCAACCAGAACTCAAAGTATTGGGGGTAAGAAGTATTGCCTAGTAATTGTTGATGATTATTCCCATTTTGCTTGGGTATATTTCCTTGCAAGTAAGTCTGAAACCTTTTCGTATTTTGAAAAATTTGCTAAAAAGGTTCAAAATGAAAAAGGATGTGTTATCTCTAGTATAAGAACAGATCACGGAGGTGAATTTGAAAATCAAGATTTTACAAAATTCTGTGATGAATCTGGCATTAAGCATGTGTTCTCCTCTCCATTTACTCCTCAGCAAAATGGAGTTGTGGAAAGAAAGAAGCATCTCTTCAAGAAATGGCTAGAACTCTTTTAATTGAAAGTAAAATTTCTTCTCGATTTTTGGGCTGAAGTCTGTTTCAACAGCATGCTATATCATCAATAGAGTCTTATTAAGATCTATTCTTCAAAAAAACCCCTTATGAGTTATTCAAAGAAAAGAAGCCTATTGTTTCATACTTTCATGTATTTGGTTGCAAATGTTTTATATTGAAAAATGCAAAAGATCGAGTTGGTAAGTTTGAAGAAAGATTAGATGAAGGTATCTTCCTTGGATATTCTACATCAAGCAAAGCCTACGAGTCTATAACAAGAAGAGCTGGCCGTGGAGGAGTCAATGAATGTCAAATTTCAAGACTCAACGCAAGACGAATCAAGTCGACTCATCAAGAAGAGTCTCGAACCTACCCGCACCTCCAAAGTCTACAACTCAAGAAGCATCTCGACTACGGAAAACCAGCATCAGGTTGTTAGTGAAGATCCAAATAAAGAAAGAGATCATCAACCAGACAAGTCAACAAGTAACCGGAAGCATAAGTCCGGTCATCCCAAAGATCTTATAATTGGCGAAATTAATGAAGGAATTCGCACTGCGAGATCCAAAAGGCGAGAAGAGTCTAGTCCGTGGCACTCGTTTCTGAAATTGAACCAAAGAGCATAGAAGAAGCTTTATCCGATGAAAGCTGGATTGAAGCTATGCAAGAAGAGCTCAAACAGTTCAGCATAAATGATGTCCGGGAATTGACATCCAAACCAAAAGGTAAAACTGTTATTGGAGCTAAATGGGTGTTCGAAACAAGATGAACGAGAAAGGAAAAGTCGTACGAAACAAAGCAAGACTCGTGGCCAAGGGATATACGCAAGAAGAAGGAATAGACTATGATGAGACTTACGCTCCGTGGCAAGGTTAGAAGCTATTCGACTATTATTTGCGTTGCTTGTTATAAGAATTTCAGGTTATTCCAAATGGACGTCAAAAAGCGCCTTCCTAAATGGATTTATCCATGAGGAAGTTTATGTGGAACAACCACCAGGGTTTGAAGACCCAAAGAAGCAGACCTGATCTTCGGACTGAAAAGGCTTTGTATGGTTTAAAGCAAGCACCTCGGGCTTGGTACGACATATTAAGTAAGTTCTTAATACAAAATGGTTTTGTCAAAGGTAAAGTAGATACGACCTTATTTATCAAAAAGGAAAACAAAAGTTTCTTACTTGTTCAAATATATGTGGATGATATTATTTTTGGATCCTCTAACGAAAGTCTATGCAAGAAATTTTCAAAGTCTATGCAGGATGAGTTTGAAATGAGTATGATGGGAGAGTTAACATTCTTCCTTGGTCTTCAAGTAAAACAATTGAAGGAAGGAACCTTTATTTATCAAGAAAAATATGTTAATGATCTTGTTAAAAGGTTTGGTCTGGAAAAGTGCAAAAAGACCGACATACCAATGTCAAGTTTTTTAAAGATAGACAAAGATGAAGAAGGGAAGAAAGTTGATCAAAAGCTGTACAGGAGCATTATTGGATCACTTCTTTATCTGATCGCCTCTAGACTGATATTTTGTTGAGTGTTTGCATCTCGTGCTAGGTTTCAATCAGATCCTAGAGAATCTCATCTCAATGCTACGAAACACATCATTAAATACGTTTGCTTCATCATCAAGCATCGTCTTTGGTATCCTAAGAAGGGAGACTTTAATCTTTAAGGATATTCGACGCAGATCTGGCTGCCATTGCGTGAGTTGATAGAAAGAGCACTTCAAGAACTTGCCAGAACTTGCCAGTTGCAGTGTCTTGGAAGCACTGTGTCTCTTTCAACAACAGAAGCAGAGTATGTAGCTCTTGGAAGCTGCTGTTCGCAAATTCTATGGATAAAACAACAGTTAAGAGACTTTGAAATTGAAGACTCATGCACGGAGATTAATTGCGACAACACCAGCGCTATCAACCTCACCAAAAATCCAATTCTCCATTCAAGAGCAAAGCATATAGAGATTTGACATCACTTTATTAGAGATCATGTTCAAAATGGAGAGATTTCAATTCAGTTTGTTGACTCAAAGAATCAACTAGCGGATATATTCACAAAACCTTTGGAGAAAAATCAATTTGAGTCTATCCGTACCAGACTCAACATTTTGAGGTATGAGGATATCAAAGTCTAAAGACTGATAGACTCAGGCTTACAAGACGTTATCATCAGTCTTGGCTCGACCTTCAGACTGTAAGTCTTTCTCTCTCCAATCTTATCTTGAAAAGGTACGATAATAAGACTGTGTTTAAATTGTTGCTATATTTAATTAACGTAAATATTGCATCGATTCATTTTAAAAAGGGAAGTTATTTTTGAAATAGCTATTTTTGCGGATAAAGACAGTTATTTTGAAAAGGCATATTTTTATTTCCTTTGTGACGGTTCGTTTACTCCTCTTTTTAACCGATTGTGCATTGTCGCTTTCTCATCATTTTTCTATTCACTTTTCTCTAAAAAAAACCCTAGAAAGCATCGATCCTCCATTCCCATTTGTCTTCTTCGCTCAATCTTCAAAAAGTTGTCATCTTTTTCGGGAAAGTCAAGCAAGGAATCTTCCAAACACCGAGAAAGATGTCATCTTCTCGAAAGTCCTCAAGAATCGCAAAGCGGGGACCACAGAGAATGAGTGAGGGGCCTACGCACTTCGATCTTACTGAATATGAAGTTACTCCGATCAGCAACCGAGCCCACAACATTCTTAGCGGCGTCATTCTCCTACATCTAGTCCTCAAGGCGTTGTTGATCAACAACAAGAAGAAATCATCGAGGATGCAGACCCAGTAAGAGTTCAAAAGCTATATCGTGCCTTAAAAGGAATTCGTACTCCTTTGAACTATGTTGATGAGTTTCTTAGAGACAAAGGATATAGGAACGAATATATCTTTTCGCGAAAAATGGAAAGTTTGGGAATCGTCGTAAAGGGGTGGCCGAGGAAACCCTTGCGAATATCCCAAGTGATCCTCGTGGATGGGGACCGAACTCGTAGATGGGAATGACGATGACAATCTGTTCGGTCTATTTCAACCGAAAATGGGTATTGCGGTTGAAATTCAAGGAAAAAAGGGGAGATTTGTTCAGATCAAAGGAACAAAAGGATTTGTACTCGAAATTGCTGAAGCGTGGGGTAATAAACCCTAGGAGTGTGGACTTTGATTTTCTGGATGTTGTGAAAGTGAACTTGAGGGAAAAGTTCAGTTATCTTCAACTTGAAACGTTTTGCTCTGACTCAACTGAGGCTCATGCTGAATTGACTGCATATTTCTATTCAAATCTTAGCTTTTTGGATGCGAATAGATTCTCCTTCAGCGTTAAAGAACAAGACTATTTTGTGGATATGAATATCCGAGATGTGTTAGAAGTTGAGAGGAGATATCAACCAATCAAAGTTTCCATTGCTCGGGCCACACTTGAAGCGGTGAAGGACAGGAGAAAGATGAGAAGATCACCTACTCACGGATGAATGCATTCAACATCTTGCTTCACAAGATTGTGATTAATTGCCTTCGGCCGAAATCGACTTCCAAAACCGATGTTTCAAGCTCTGAGGCAAAGTTGATGTATGACATCCTCTGTGGAAAGAAGTTTTTCTCTCCCTCATACCGTTATGTTTCACATGTATAGTGCTGATGAAGGACAGAGGTCAACTCCCTACCCAAGCCTTGTTACGAAGTTATTCAAACATCTGAATATTCAGCCTCCACAAATCTTTTGTGTTCGATCATGCGATCATATGGTGGTAGGACTGAAAATGGTGACCAAAATGCGTCTGAAAGAACCGAGCAAGGAGTTGGAGAAATTCAAGGAGAAGACTCTCGCCAAATCTCATCAACTCTCTTCTGCTGCTAAGAGAAAAGGAAGGAGCCCATGGCTGCTCCATCAAAGAGAAGAAGAGCTCTCCTCGTTGAGGATGAAGATGATGACGAGGACATCACCATCTCTGCAATGGCTTTGAAGAATTTAAGTCGTCCTATTCCTCAGAAAGAATCGGAACAAAAGACGAAAGAAGCAGAGGAGAAGGAAGAAGAAGAGAGAGAAGCAGAGGAGAAGGAAGAAGAAGAAAGAGAAGCAGAGCAAGACGCAGAGGAAGAAAGACCTGAAGAAGAAAAAAGAGAAGAAGGAGAACCTGAGGAAATCTCTTCTCCACCAATAGGCATGGAAACAGGGGGAGATAAGGAGAAATGAGTGACGTCTTCATATCCTGATGCAAGTGAAGGAGTCAGTCGCTCGCCCGCACCCGAAGATGTTTATGCATCTCGGTTTTAAGAAGGTCATGAAGTGTCATCGCCAAATCTGCAAGATTATGCTCGATCTACCATCTTCCGTAGATGTCAAAACAAGTACTCAGACTGATAATGGAGCAAATTTTCGCAGAATCATGGATATTCTCTTGGAGATGAAAGGTCAGATTTATGCCTTGGGATGCGAAGTTCAAAGTTTGAAGAATGAAAGTCAAGCTTCTTCCTGTTCATTGAATGATAAGATGCAAGCCCTCTCTATTCGAGAATCAGGCCAATGCCAAGAGTGAGGAGGTTGTACAAATTGAAGGAAGACTTTAAAAGGCTGGAAGGCATCGTTCGTCTATGGAAGATTTCCAGCTTGTCCGCATTCCCAAGACTTCATCTCATCCTTTTTAATGATGACAAAAAGGGGGAGAGATGCATGATTTGATCAAAAACTTTCAATCATTTTTTAACTGTTTGATGGATTGTGTTGTTGTTGTTTAACTTTTTGACTTTGTTTTGTGTCTGGATGAGAACTGAACTAGACTTGGACTTGACTGCTTCTATTAACAAGTATTGATATCTTATGGATGGATTTATTATATACTAGACTAACCTATTTTCTGTGGTTGCAGATTCTAGTGTTATTCTTTTAGCCATTTATTTCTATAAGATATGCATATGTGTTTGAGAAATGTTTTGTAGGTCAAAATTATCCAAATCTGCAGGAAAGTTTTGTCACCATAAAAAAGGGGGAGATTGTTGGAGAAATCTTCTTGAAGTGTTTTGAAGTTGACAAATCGTTTCCATTAGTCTAGTCGAAGGTCCGCAGACTTTGTTATTTAAAGTCGAAGACTTCCGGACAGCCCAGACTCAAGACTCAAAGTCTATCCTCATTGAGTCTCTAATCCGTTGAAGAAAGGTTATCCAGAACTAGATGTTCCGTTGAGGATTTAACCTTATCATCTGGAGAAGATCTCGTGGCTGGAGAAGACGTATAATAATCCTTTGATTGATCAAGATTGATTCAATGACTAAAGATTCGATGATTGTCTAAATATTATTGGAAGGTTCTACTTATGGAAACCGAGATCCTGATTGTATGGGCGAACAGGATTGATGGGCTATCAACACATTCCTTTAATAGCTCGAACAATCTTCCTAATTGATTCCATCCAACGGGTAGATTGGAGGAATTCCTTTGGTAAGTGCCAACGGGTATGATGGCATAAAGGAGTATATAAGGAAGACGTTCTTAGTTGTTCGAGGTGTGCACGATAGAAGAATTCCAAAGTCCAAGCTCCTTTTTGTTTAGGCGATTCCTTT
>CM024725.1:15503518-15527867 GCA_014182545.1 Eucalyptus globulus | reverse complement strand
TAAGACTAACCTTCAGCAAAGTTGGTTTGCTTAATGCTTCCAGCTCCTCCATCGCCCTCGATAAACTCGATGCTCTTGATGCCCTGAGGAACGATCTTGGGCATAAGATTGTGTGAATCAAGAATCAAAGCCTTGAACATCCTAGATGGAGCAATTGGAGTTTTAAACTCCTGAGTGTAGCAAGTAACGACCATTTTATCGATAGAAATGAAGAAGACGAATTATGCAGTATTTGAAAGGATTACTACGGATGCTCAGCTTAATGCAGAAGCTTGAGGTCTTGTTGGTGGTGAAGAGTACTCGTCTAGTGGGTATTTATAGAGATGAATGGCCTAATAATTTAGCTACTCATCCCACGCTTTCAAGAGTTCATACCTAGAGCCCTCCAAAACAGACTCGCTGGTCGTTAGCCACCATCCTATACTTTTCTTCCTTTCCACATAATTTATGGACCCACTATCATGTAAATAAGAAAATATCAAAATGAGCGACAATCTTAAAATAGGAATGGGGACCCATGAATTATGTGCGACGCATTTGAAAAGTAGAAGTCAACTAGTTTCTTTATTCCTCCTTCTGGAGCATCGCCAAATAACTTCGCCGTGAAGAGAAGGCCAAGAGAGTCAGAGACTGAACTCTACGACCTGTTCATACGTTAAAATGTCTATGATACTGTCGTAATCATAAGAGCGAATTCCCATTCTCAGGAAATCATTACCTTCCGTTTGCAAATATATGTGCCAAATATTTTGTTGAGATAAAATGGAATGCGGAGGAGCGAAGCTCGCATGAGGACTTGGTGGACAGGGAAAGGTTGATGATTGATGTGGCGATCGAACAATGAAGCCATCCTGGGTACTGTTAGGGAAATCCCTTATGATTTTGAAGATGACAAAATAAATCAAATGCTACTAACGTGTTTAATGGTTAAATAATAGACTATCCAGATGATAGAACATGTAAAGGATATTGTCAAAATTTGAAGACTGTCAAAAGACTGAATGTAACACATGTCCAAAGTCTATTATGAAGATTTCTAGACTTCTGTGTCAAAGTCTAAAAACTACCAAACTTTAATGTCAAAGTCTGTTTTATATTAGAAGTCTGTCCACTCTGACAAATTCCAGACTGAACGTGAATGAAGAACCAGAAGACAGACTCTATGCTGAAGCTGAATTTATTCAGATTGTGTCAAGACCTTAAAGTTAAATCTGTTCAAAAGCAGAATATGTTCAGACTTACGTCCAGATTGTAAAGTCTATTGCACTCAAACTCTACTTCAGACTGAAGACACTTAGACTCTACTTCAATCTGAACACCCCAGACTTTACATCCAGAACAATACACAAGTTTAGAACGTAGCAAATTTAGAACGAATCATGTTCAGAATGAAACCACTTGACAAAATGTAACACAAGTCCAAACATATAATGGCTAGTGATCTGGTTTGGATTCTACATCAAGATAGATTTGATTGGCTCAATCTAATTGATTGATAATTGGATTGTGAAGACAAGAACTTTCTATATGAAGAAGCTTTACTTATGGAAACCAAGATTCTGTTTGTATGGGCTATCAGAATCAATTTGGGATTCTACTTCTATCACTTAATGGCTACTAAATCTTCTAGATACAGATCTGTCCAATTGGTAGATTGAAAGACGATTCTTCAGATACTGTCCAACGGCTAGTTTGGAAGTGGAGGAGTATTTAAGGAGATCAAGGATCGATAAGCAAGTAAGAGACAGAGCGTATAATTTATAATTCCAAAGTCTGAGAAACATTCGATCATACACTTGTCTTTTGTGATCTTAAACATTTGTTGATCGTGAGAGAAATACCAAAAAAACGATTTAGTGAGATAGTGTGACTTACTACTAAGTGTTTGCACTCAAAGTTATAATCTCTTATTGATTGCATAGTGGAATCCAACTAGAAGGCTGTTAGCGTGAGAAAGTGGACGTAGACTTGATCTTAGCCGAACTACTAAAAATTATGTGTTTTTATTCTCTTCCCTAAACTCTTTTATTTTGTTCGTAGTTCTCTTTAACTGCTAAAGTCTGAACTCACTCAAAGTCTGTTGTTCTTCAGACTTTGCTCGCAACTTATTTTATTCCGCATATATTTGCCAATGTTTCTTTTAAACACCTATTCACCCCCCTCTAGGTGTCCGTACTAGCACTTACATGTACGACTGTACATCTCTTATCCTCAAAACCTTGATTTGATTTGGATAGAAGAAACGAGTGACAGTTGTTGACACCTAAACTTTGACTCAATATTTAGGAATAGTTGCATAGATAAATAGGAATTAATATTTAGCCCCTAAACAAAAATATTAAAATTAGATTGCTTGGCATACTGTTTTTTAGGAGCATTTGCATTATTAGCAATAGATAGCCTCATAAATTGCATTGGACTGGCGGTGGATGGATTTAATTTTAAGGGTTTGAACTTAATTGAATTATTTGCACATCAAAATCCAGTCAAGCATGTAGAGAGCAATATGATGGCCGAAATTCACATAAAATGGAGAGTTTCTGGGCTCAATTTGAATCTATGATTAAGGCTGGAATTTATGTAATTGAGCCCATGTGATTAATTTGAACTTTAACTAAAGGGACTTTAAGCTTAGTTGAACGGCTCAACTTGAGCCTATGAGGCAGAAATGTCTCCTCATAAGAAGGGGTTAGACCTAATTTCACACGATAAAAGGAGCTCTTAGTCTTTGACAATTGCTTACACAAGAAAAAGGGGCCACACACGTTGAAAGACATGGCCGCGTTCGCGTCTTTCATGCACGTTCACGTCTTTCAGGCCTCAACGTGGAACGCTCGCTCTCCTGCAATTCGTAAGGGCACCGGCGGCACTCCTCTCTCTTTGGTATTCTCAAGGCGGTCCTAGGCGTCAATTCAGCCTCTACTCCCTCCCATCCGTGGCTTGTCAACACTCAACACTCCCTAACCCAGGTTGGGAAGAATTCCGATGAAGTTCGATTCTTTTGGCATTAATTGCGAAGCGGAGTGCAGGGCTGAAGAGAACACCAACAAAAAGGAAAAGTCAAAAACAAGAGTCCAAGAGGTGAAAATCCAAAGACAGTTTCGGTCAAGGAACGGAGGATTCTCTTTTACTGGATTTATGGGGTCGCTTTCCTCCGGGACATGACACGCCAAAAAGAAGGACGACACACGTCCATAGAGAAAAGGAGAATTTTCGAGAGGAAAGCCATCGTTGACGATCACTGTCGAATTACTTGCTGCGGTTACTACTGTCCACGCGTCTGCTCCAGTTCTCATCGGGTGCGACATGAACAGACGCCCCTTTCCCTGGGCGGATCTCGCCTTCTCTATGTTCGCTCCGCCAAGGCGTTGCTAACAAATTTCCTTGTTAGTCCAGCGTCTTTTAGCGTTCCTGTAGGTCTCCCGGAGCCGCGCCCAGTGTTTTCCACAATCACCCCCACCGCCGTGACGTTCCTGCTGTCACCGAATTGCCGCTACCTTTGCCGAGACTACACCGAGACGTCGATCAGCGAGAGTCTCACCAACGGAGACCGGGAGCTTCCACAATAAATCGTACCATAGAAGAATGCCCAACTGTCCCTGATAGTGGTAACTCTCCAAAAGATATCGACAGCTTCCGGATAATCAGTGCAACATTGCATTCTTTATTTCATCTAAACGTCAAATCAAATGACAATTTTCTCCTTATAAATAAAATATGAAAATACAAGAAATCTTTTCGTGACTCGTGTCGGACTTGAAGCAGCAGAGGAACAAGACAAACGCCAAAGCTAAAATATGGGAAATTACAACTCGTTAAAGCACAAAGAAAACATTTTAAGCATAGACATCGGGGTTGGCCAAAAGGTATTCCTCGACCACTTTGTATAATCCCATGGCCTTGTCCTTGCCTTGTTTGATGTCCTCTTCTTTGAGCTCGGCACCTGCCTTAGTGTGGTATTCGCTGGTCATCTTGCACATGCATCCGCCATCACTCGAAGCTTCAAACTTGACCTCGTAAGCAACGAACTCGATCTTGTCAAAAACTACATCACCCTCTATCAAAGTATACTTGCACGAGAGGTTCTCCATGTTAATGGTATCAATTCTGTGCTTCAAGTACTTCAGATGACCACCTGCAATATCACCCATTTAAGTTAACACATTAACTGAATTTCAATTCATGAAAACACATCTATATGATAAGTATGAAAGTGAGTTCGCTTCAAGACTAACCTTCAGCAAAGTTGGTTTGCTTAATGCTTCCGACTCCTCCATCGCCCTCGATAAACTCGATGCTCTTGATGCCCTGAGGAACGATCTTGGGCATAAGATTGTGTGAATCAAGAATCAAAGCCTTGAACATCCTAGATGGAGCAATTGGAGTTTTGAACTCCTGAGTGTAGCAAGTAACGGCCATTTTATTGATAGAAATGAAGAAGACGAATTATGCAGTATTTGAAAGGATTACTAGGGATGCTCAGCTTAATGCAGAAGTTTGAGGTCTTGTTGGTGGTGAAGAGTACTCATCTGGTGGGTATATATAGAGATGAATGGCCTAATTAATTTAGCTACTCATCCCACGCTTTCAAGAGTTCATACCTAGAGCCCTCCAAAATGGACTCGTTGGTCGTTAGCCACCATCATATACTTTTCTTCCTTTCCACATAATTTATGGACCCACTATCATGTAAATAACAAAATCTCGAAATGAGCGACAATCTTAAAATAGGAAAGGGGACCCATGAATTATGTGCGATGCATTTGAAAGGTACAAGTCAACTCGTTTCTTTATTCGTCCTTCTAGAGCGACGCCACTTGACTTCGCTGTCAAGAGAAGACTATTGGAGAAATCTTCTTGAAGTGTTTTGAAGTTGACAAAATGTTTCCATCAGTCTAATCTGAAGGCTTGCAAACTCGCTGTTTAAAGTTTGAAGACCTCCTAGGACAGCCAGACTCAAGACTCAAAGTCTATCCTCATTGATGATCTCTAATCCGTTGAAGAAAGGTTATCCGTAACTGGATGTTTCGTTAAGGATTTGACCTTATCAACTGGAGAAGATCTCGTGGCTGGAGAAGACATAACGGAGTCCTTTGATTGATCGAAGATTGACTCGATAATTGAAGATCCGGTGATTGCCTAAATATTATTGGAAGGTTCTACTTATGGAAACCGAGATCCTGATTGTATGGGCGAACATTATTGATGGGCTATCAACACGTTCCTTTAATAGCTTGAACAATCTTCCTAATTGATTCCGTCCAATGGGTAGATTGGAGGAATTCCTTTGGTAAGTGCCAACGGGTATGATGGCATAAAGGAGTATATAAGGAAGACGGTCTTAGTTGTTCAAGGTGTGCGCGATAGAAGAATTCCAAAGTCTGAAGCTCCTTTTTGTTTAGACAATTCCTTTGAGCGAATACTTGTATACAAAAGAGAGTCTATATTTGTGAGAAATCTTGAGGAGGTGTGGTAGAACATCTACACTGTGGAATCAAGGCAAAGCTGTGCTGTAACTTCTCTTTTGTTCATAGTGGAATCCAGCCAATAGGCTGTCAGTGAAGAAGAGTGGACGTAGGCTTGATATAAGCCGAACCACTATAAACCGCGTGTTCAATTTTCTCTTCTCTCGAGTCTTACTTTGATTATCGTTTGTCTCAAATTCATCAATTGTCTAGTATTGTGCAATTGTTGAAGAAAAATCTTTTATATACCTATTCACCCCCCTCTAGATACTCATACTAGCAATATCAATTGGTATCGAGCTCTGTGTACTTACTTTATTTGAAGTGTTTTACTTCGTAGTAAAGATCCATGGCTAGTATGCTAGCACCAGAGCTGATGGAAGGGCAAAGCAATACCAGACACCCTACTTTGATGGAAAGGATTACAACATCTGGAAGAACAAGATGAAAGCTTTCCTACGATCAAAGGATCCTCTGGAATGGGACGTTGTAGAAAAATGAATTACTCCTACCACTGCATCAGTCTCTAAAAGAGGGAAAGAAACGTGAGACCGGCGGAATGACTCGGGAAGAGATAATCAAGAGACAAGCACTCGATGCAAAAGCAATTTACTCCTTATATTGTGCTCTGTCACCAACTGAATATAATAGAATATCTTCTTGTGTTACAGCAAAAAGAAGTTTGGGACAGATTGCATATCACCTATGAAGGAACAGATCGAGTGAAGGAAACAAGAATCAACATTCTTCTCGGTTAATACGAAGCCTTGAGAATGAAACCAGGAGAATCTATAACTGACATGTTTTAGTCGTTATACGGACATTGTGAATGGTCTTGAAAATCAAGGTCAACCAATTTCTGATCCCATGAAGGTAAACAAGCTACTGTGGACTCTCCAAGGATTGGAATCACATAAAGACTTCGATAAGAGAGACGCAAAGAATTATGCCACTATCTGTCGACGAGCTGATTGGAACTCTTCAGTCTTATGAAGTGGAACAGATCAATGAAGATGAAGATCCAAAAAGTAAGAAATCCATTGCATTAAAATCAAATGATGATTCTGATGATACAGATTCTGAAGATGATATGGACGATGAGGAGCTTGCTCTCATGATAAGAAGATTCAGAAAACTGAATAGAAAAGGAAGAAGGTTCAACTCAAAGAAACAAAGCTTTCAAAGACAGCGGACCAAGTCTGTTGATGATGAGGAACCAAACAAAAAGATGTAGTCTGCTTTGAATGTAAGAAAAAGGGACACATAAGACCCAACCGTCCTCTTAAGAAGAAGAGAGAAAAGCTGAAAAATTTCGAAAAGCTCTCAAAGCCGAAACACGGGTGATACAGAATGTGAAGAAAGTGATAATGAATATGCCAATCTATGTCCGATGGCACAATCGACTCGACTCGGATCGGACTCGGACGGTGAATTTGAGGCAAGTAATTTTAAAATTCCTGTCAAAGTTTCTAAATACATTGATGAACTGTGTTTTTAGTCTTAAGACTTCTCTCAAAAGAATTTCCGAACTGAAAAAGGAAAACTCAGCTCTAAAACAAAAGGAAAATGTTTTAGTAGAAAGAGTTAAAAGTCTAGACTTGATGTTTCCACTCTTAAAGAAAATGAAGATAATCTTTTAAAAGAAAAGGCTCTTTTAAAAACAGACTTATCAAATATTTCAAAGAAATTTTCAATAGGGTCTGAAAAACTTGAAAAAATTCTTTTAGCTCAAAGACCTTACTTCAATAAGTCCGGTCTAGGTATGACAGCAGAAATAATTCCCTTGATTGATTTTCCTAAAGTAAAAGAAAGAATTAAGAAAAGACTCTCGAGAGAGGCTTACAAAAATCATTTCAAGAAAGTTTTTGTAAAATCTGTAGGTAGAAATGCTCTTAGATGTTCAAAGTGCAACAGTCCGGATCACTTTGAAAAAGAGTGTCCTATGGTTTGGAAACCCGTTTGTTGACACCTAATTTAGGATTTTTATTATTTTATTTTTTATATAATAAAATGGAGGATAATAAATAAAATAAAACATTTGGGTTTGTGGAGGGAGATTTCAAAAGAAACAATGAAGTGTTTTTCTTGTTGAACACATATCTTCATTTCAAAATTTTAAAAAAATTTCGATTGTGTGATTTTGGAGCCTTTTTACTGTTGGATGGTTGAGCAAATATTTGCAAATCTTCAACAACTTTGAGCACTTTCGCTATAAAATGCGAGGCTTCAGAACCGAGCGAAGGGGGCTTCTCTTCATTGTTCGTCGAAAAAAAATAGAAAACTGAAAGAGAAAGAAAAAGTGTGGGGGCCTCTCTGTCTTCGTCGAAGAAAAGTCGGAAGGGTAAGAGAGTTCTTTGAGGGGCCATCGAAAGTTTAAAAAAAAGAAGAAGAGAAAAAGTCAAAAAGAAAAGCAATGGAGTAGCATTTGCAGAAGAAGAGAGAGAGAGAGGGGGGATCAGGGGACCCGCAGCAGAAAAAAAGGAAAAGAGCAGAACACTGCTCATCTTCTTCCTCTCGACCGCGACCATTGTGGCGCCTCCACCTTCCGATTAACAACAACCGAACATCGCCTGCTGCCCGGGCCACCAGCCACCTCCGAATCGCCGATTGCCGCTCCTGCCGACGGCGCGCTTCCCGATCCGCTCGGACCCTCCGCCCCGGATCTGCTCCGAGCACCAGCGGCACCGCCCTCCACCCGCACCCGCAGCCACCGAGCCGCACCGGTCACCTCACCAGCACCGCCTCACACCGGTGACCCGCGACCCCACCGCACGTCGCTCGGACCTTAGTCTCGAAGCTTGCCTCCGCAGCACCTCGCCTCCTGCTCGCTCGGTGGTCAAAGCCCGCCGTACCGACGCTGCGCCTTGCCTCCGGCGACCCGCGAGCCCGAACGCTTGCAGTGCTCGTGTCCAGCTCCGCTCGCCAATCTCCCTGTTCTCGCCGTGCTCGACGCCGCGGCACTTGACGACACCAGCTCCGATGTGCCTGCACCTCCACCACACTGCACTAGCTGCCGCACTCCGCCCTTGCGCGATCGCGACCAACAGCAACGTTTTTGCCTCCCGCAGCACGAAGCCCATCGTCACCTGCAGCACCTCCGAGCACTAGTGTCATCGTCGTCCTCTCACCGCGTCCCCCCACAACCAACGAACGCACCGCACGACCTCTACTGCTGTCCTTGCTGCGCCATCACCATCTGCTGCCTTCTCTTTTGCTGCGGGTGTGGTTATCGCTGGACTTCGCCGGACCTCCGACGACCATCCACATTCCGAACGGCGACCCATCACCGAACCACCAGCTGCTCCTCGCCATTCCTCGAGGTCAACCGTGAGTTAGACTAGGTGAGTTTTTATATTTGATTTCATGTTTTGTTTTTATTCTAACTTGATTTATTTTTATCATTAGGAAATTTGTCATATTAAGTTATGATAATAAAAAATATTGACCCCGCGAGACGTCCGGTTAGATTTTTTATTATTTCGACTTTTTATGGCAAAATTCATGAATTACTTTGCATCATTGATTCATATTAAAATAATATGCCATTGATTTACATTGATGGATTTTTATTTTGGCGTGTTATTATTATTTGCTCATCACATATCATGCATCACATTAGGTATTTAGGTCTATACACATTTCACATTTAAAGCAATGCATTTTATTTTTTTAGATTCATACAAGATTAGGTTAATTTTTATTTAATAAAACAAAAAGATGAACAAAAAATGTTATGCGTGCCATATGAGTTATAGTTTTTTTTTAATAAAAAAGAAAATGCTAAAAGATGATCATTGCACCATTAAGTTGCTTTCTTTTTAATAAAAAGCATTATGTCATTAAAAAATTAAAAAAGATCATTTCATTGGTTAGTTAATAGGTTAATTCATAATTAATCTCATATCATCATTATTTAGCATAGGTTGCATATATGCATTAAAAATGAATCATCATAAAAAAAATCACAAAAGAGGATGCATGTAAAAATACCATGTCATTCATCTCATATCACGTGGCATGCATATTTAGGATTATATAAATTAGATTGCATACATATAGTGATAAGTTTAAGTCATACCATATGAATTGCATCTCGCATGTCATTAAAATAAATCCATGCATATTAAATTTAGATTAAGATTGCATATAATTGACATTTTTTTTTAAAAAAGAAAAAAAGAAAAATTAGGTGTCTTGTCATTTAGAAATCATGTTTAGGGCATGCATTTTTATTAGCATTTTTTATTGAATGTTATTTTATTGATTGTGCAACCGCATGATCACCATTTGCATGTTAGTAGTTTAGGTTTATATTAATCAACATTGCCGGCTAAATATTTTTGAAATTAAAATAAAAGGTACCGAAAGGGCGTTAGACTAATCTAGCGTAATCATGTCCCCCGGACTTATTGAATCTCTGGTTCGTAAAAATAAAGTATTCTCCCATACTTTATTTGGGTTTCTAATCAACCCTAATTGATTAGTGGCGGCTCCAAATTGAATAGAATTGCATGTTTAAATAGATTAATTTCAAGTCGCAATTGGTAGGACTTAGGAGGGTCCGCGCCAAGTCTTCAGACTTAGTAATCCATTAACCTAAACTTTAGGATTGCCCTGAAAATTTTAGGTCGCGACACCTGTTAAGAAAATATGGGCTAATACTGCTTATGTTACTAACACCAAAGGACCCAAGAAAGTTTGGGTACCAAAGAAAGCTTGAGACTTTATTTTAAATGCAGGACACCGTCAAGAAAAAGGTAAAGTGGTATCTTGACAAAGGATGCTCAAGACACATGACGAGAGACTCAAATTGTTTTATAAAGCTTGCTCAAGTAAATGGTGGAAAAGTTTCGTTTGGAGGAAACAGCAAAGGAAGTATTGTGGGATTTGGAACTGTGAAAATTGGAAATCTCTCAATAAGCAATGTTTCCTTAGTGGAATGACTCAATTACAATCTTCTTAGCATTAGTCAATTGTGTGATACTGGTTTCAAGATCTTCTTTCAAGAAGGAATATGTTCTGGAATCAGTAAAGACTCTACTCAATCTTTCATGGGTCGAAGACATGGAAACATCTATCTTCTGGATGTGAAACCAAATGAATCGCAATGTTTTATCTCAATTCAAGATGAAGCAAGCTTATGGCACGAAAAGCTTGGTCATGTCAACATGAAGCAATTAGCCAAAATCTCATCAAAGCAGCTTGTTCGAGGACTACCCAAATTACCTTATCAAAAGACTGATCCATGCACTCCATGTATTCGGGAAAGCAGGTAAGAAATTCATTTAAGCCAATAAATCATGTCTCTACTAATCATGTACTACGGTTGCTGCATATGGATCTCTTCGGACCAACCAGAACACGTAGTATTGGAGGTAAGAAATATTGCCTAGTAATTGTGGACGATTACTCCCGTTTTACTTGGGTATATTTCCTTGCAAGTAAGTCCGAAACCTTCTCGTATTTTGAAAAATTTGCTAAAAAGGTTCAAAATGAAAAAGGATGTGTAATCTCATGTATAAGAACAGATCATGGAGGTGAATTTGAAAATCAAGATTTTACAAAATTTTGTGATGAATCTGGTTTTAATCATGTGTTCTCCTCTCCATATACACCTCAGCAAAATGGAGTTGTGGAAAGAAAGAACAGATCTCTTCAAGAAATGGCTAGAACTCTTTTAATTGAAAGTAAGATTTCTTCACGATTTTGGGCTGAAGCCGTTTCAACAGCATGCTATATCATCAATAGAGTCTTTTTAAGACCTATTCTAGAGAAAATCCCTTATGAGTTATTCAAAGATAAGAAGCCTATTGTTTCATACTTTCATGTATTCGGTTGCAAATGTTTTATATTGAAAATGCAAAAGATCGAGTTGGTAAGTTTGAAGAAAGATCGGATGAAGGTATCTTCCTTGGATATTCTACATCAAGCAAAGCCTTCAGAGTCTATAACAAGAAGAGCCGGAATTCTGTGGAGGAGTCAATGAATGTCAAATTTCAAGACTCAACGCAAGATGAATCAAGTCGACTCATCAAGAAGAGTCCGAACCTACTCCAGGACCTTCCAAAGCTTACAACTCAGAAGCATCTCGGACTGGAAAACCAGCATCAGGTTGTTTGTGAAGATCCAAACAAAGAGAGAGATCATCAACCGGACAAATCAACAAGTAACTGGAAGCATAAATCCAGTCATCCCAAAGATCTTATTATCGGCAAAATTAATGAAGGAATTCGCAGCAGATCAAAAAGGGGAGAAGAGTCTAGTGCTGTAGCTCTCGTTTAAACTCGAACCAAAAGAGCATAGAAGAAGCTTTATCTGATGAAAGCTGGATTGAAGCTATGCAAGAAGAGCTCGAGGAGCAGTTCAACATTAATGATGTCTGGGAATTGACATCCAAACCAAAAGGTAAAACTGTTATTGGAGCTAAATGGGTGTTCGAAACAAGATGAATGAGAAAGGAAAAGTCGTGCGAAACAAAGCAAGACTCGTGGTCAAAGGGATATACGCAAGAAGAAGGAATAGACTATGATGAGACTTACGCACCAGAGCAAGGTTAGAAGCTATTCGACTATTACTTGCGTTTTGCTTGTTATAAGAATTTCAGTTATTCCAAATGGACGTCAAAAGCGCCTTCCTAAATGGATTTATCCATGAGGAAGTTTATGTGAACAACCACTGGGTTTGAAGACCCAAAGAAGCCCCGCCTCGCCTTCGGGCCAAAAGGGCTTTGTATGGTTTAAAGCAAGCACCTCGAGCTTGGTACGACAGATTAAGTAAGTTCTTAATACAAAATGGTTTTGTCAAAGGTAAAGTAGATACGACTTTATTTATCAAAAAGGAAAACAAAAGTTTCTTACTTGTTCAAATATATGTGGATGACATTATTTTCGGATCCTCTAATGAAAATACGTGAAGAAATTTTCTAAGTCTATGCGAGGATGAGTTTGAAATGAGTATGATGGGAGAGTTAACATTCTTTCTTGGTCTTCAAGTAAAACAATTGAAGGAATGAACTTTTATTTATCAAGAAAAATATGTTAATGATCTTGTCAAAAGGTTTGGACTGGAAAAGTGCAAAAAGACCGACATACCGATGTCAAGTTCTTTGAAGATAGAAAAAGATGAAGAAGGGAAAGAAAGTTGATCAAAAGCTGTACAGGAGCATCATTGGTTCACTCCTTTATCTTACTGCTTCTAGACCTGACATCTTGTTGAGTGTTTGCATCTGTGCTAGGTTTCAATCAGATCCTAGAGAATCCCATCTCAGTGCTGCGAAACGCATCATTAAATACGTTGCTTCATCATCAAGCATCGGTCTTTGGTATCCTAAGAAGGGAGACTTTAATCTTAAGGATATTCGAGATGCAGATCTGGCCGGTTGTAGAGTTGATAGAAAGAGCACTTCGGGGAACTTGCCGGTTGCTTGGAACGGGACGAGTGTCTTGGTTTTCAAGGAAACAAAGCACCGTGTCTCTTTCTACAACGAAGCGAGTATGTAGCCCTTGGAAGCTGCTGTTCGCAAATTCTATGGATAAAACAACAGCTAAGAGACTTTGAAATTGAAGACTCATGCACGGAGATTAATTGCGACAACACCAGCGCTATCAACCTCACCAAAAATCCAATTCTCCATTCAAGAGCAAAGCATATAGAGATTCGACATCACTTTATTAGAGACCATGTTCAAAATGGAGATATTTCAATTCAATTTGTTGACTCAAAGAACCAACTAGCAGATATATTCACAAAGCCTTTGGAGAAAAATCAATTTGAATCTATCCGTTCCAGACTCAACATTTTGAGGTATGAGGATATCAAAGTCTAAAGACTTTCGGACTCGGACTTACAATACTTTATCTTTAAGATAGTCTTGGTACAACCGTCGGATGTAAGTCTTTCTCTCTTGAATCTCATCTCGAAAAGGTACGATCGTCGACCGTGTTTAAATTGTTGCTATATTTAATTGGCGTAATTATTGCATCGTTTCATTTTCAAAAAGGAAGTTATTTTTGAAATAGCTATTTTTACGGAAAAAGACAGTTATTTTGAAAAGGCATTTTTTTTTATTTCCTTTGTGACGGTTCGTGTATCCCTCTTTTTAACCGATCGATTCCTCTTCACGTTTCTCTCAAAAACCCTAGAAAGCATCGATCCTCCATTCCCGTTTGTCTTATTTGTTTAATATTCAAAAGTTGTCATCTTTCCCTGGGAAAGTCAAGCAAGGAATCTTCCAAAACCGAGAAAGATGTCATCTTCAAGAAAGTCTTCGAGAATCGCAAGCAAGGGACCACGGCAAATGAGTGATGGGCCTACGCACTTCGATCTTCTGCAAGAAGAAGTGTCTCGAGGAACAGCAAGCGAGCCCACAACATTCTCAGCAGCGTCATTCTCCTCCATCTAGTCCTCAAGGCGTTGATCATCAACAACGGGAAGAAATCATCGAGGATGCGAGACCATGTAAGAGTTCAAAAGCCCACTTATATTTACCGTTATATCGTGCCTTAAAATGAATTCGTACTCCTTTGAACTACATTGATGATTTTCTTAAAGACAAAGGACATGGGAACGAATATATCTTTTCGAAAATGGAAAGTTTGGGAATTGCTCGAAAAGGGGTGGTGAGGAAACCCTTGCAAATATCCCAAGTGATCCTCGTGATTTGGGGCCGAATCCTGTAGATGGGAACGATGATGACAAATTGTATAGTCAATTTCAACCGAAAATGGGTGTTGCGGTTGAAAATCAAGGAAAAAAATGGGAGATTTGTTCAGATCAAAGGAGCAAAAAGGATCTGTACTCGAAATTGCTGAAGTGTGGGGTAATAAACCCTAGGAGTGTGGATTTTGATTTTCTAGATGCTGTGAATATGAACTTGAGGGAAAAGTTCAGTTATCTTCAACTTGAAAAGTTACCGCTCCGACACTTCGAGAGGCCTATGCTGAATTAACTGCATACTTCTATTCAAATCTTAGCTTTTGGATGCGAATAGATTCTCTTTTAGCGTTAAAGACCAAGACTATGTAGTGGATATGAATATGCTGGCAGATGTGTTAGAAGTTGAAAGAGGAAGATATCAACCAATCAAAGTTTCCATTGCTCGGGCCACACTTGAACTGGTGAAGGACAGGAGAACAGATGAAAAGATCACCTACTTAAGGATGAGTGCATTCAACATCTTGCTTCACAAGATTGTGATTAATTGCCTCCGACCAAAATCAACTTCCAAGACCGATGTTTCAAGTTCGAGGCCAAGCGATGTATGCCATTCTCTTTGGGAAAAGGTTTTCTCTCCCTCACACCGTTATGTTTCACATGTATAGAGTAATGATGAAGGATAGAGGTCAACTCCCTTACCCAAGGCTTGTTACGAAGTTATTCAGACATCTGAATATTCAGCCTCCACAAATCTTTTGTGTTCGACCATGCGATCATATGGTGGTAAGACTGAAAATGGTGACCAAAATGTGTCCAAGGAACCGAGCAAGGAGTTGGAGAAATTCAAGGAGAAGACTCTGCAAAATCTCATCAAATCTCTTCTGCGAAGCTAAAAGAAAAGGGAAGGAGCCCATGGTTGCTCCATCCAAGAGAAGAAGAGCTCTCCTCGTTGAGGATGAAGATGATGAGGAAGACATCACCATCTCTCGCATTGGCTTTGAAGAATTTAAGTCGTCTGTTCCACGAAAGAATCGGAACAAATGACAAAAGAAGCGAGAGGAGAAGGAAGAAGAAGAAAGAGAAGCTGAAAAAGAAGCGAGAGGAGGAAAGACCAAGAAGAAAGAAGAGAAGAAGGAGATCCCGAGGAACGCTCTTCTCCACATGTAGGCATGGAAACATGGGGAGATCGGGAGAAAGGAGTGAATTCTTCATATCTGATGCAAGTGAAGGAGTCGGCCGCCCACCAGCCGGAGACCCGAGAGGATGTTTATGCCTCTCGGTTTCCGAGGAAGGTCATGAAGTTTCATCGCCAAACCTGCGAGATTATGCTGATCTACCATCGTGCGCATTTACTCCATCGATCGAGCCGAAGCAAGTACTCGGGCGATAATGGAGCAGATTTTCGCAGAATCATGGATATTCTCTTGGAGATGCGAGGTCAAATTTATGCCTTGGGATGCGAGGTTCAAAACTTGCAGAATGCGGGTCAAGTTTCTTCATGTTCATTGAATGATAAGATCCAAGCCCTCTCTGTTCGAGATTCAGGCCAATGCCAAGGGTGAGGAGATTGCACAACCGAAGGAAGACTTGAAAAAGGCCGGAAGGCATCGTTCGATCTATGGAAGATTTCAGCTTGTTCGCATTCCCAAGCAATCTTGACTTCATCTCATCCTTTTTAATGCTGACAAAAAGGGGGAGAGATGCAAGATTTGAACAAACTTTCAATCATTAAACTTTTAACTGTTTGTTGGATTGTTTTGTTGAACTCTGTTTGACTTTGTTTTGTGTCTGGATGAGAATTGAACTAGACTTGGACTTGACTGCTTCTATTAACTAGTATTGATATCTTATGGATGGCTTTATCGTATACAAGACTAACCTATTTTATGTGGTTGCAGATTCTAGTGTTATTCATTTAGCCATGTATCTCCGTAAGATATGCATATGTGTTTGAGAAATGTTTTGCGGTCAAAGTTATCCAAATCTGCGGGAAAGTTTTGTCACCATCAAAAAGGGGGAGATTGTTGGAGAAATCTTCTTGAAGTGTTTTGAAGTTGACAAAACGTTTCCATTAGTCTAGTCGAAGGCTTGCGAGACTGCTGTTTAAAGTTTGAAGACCTCCGGACAGCCGGACTCAAGACTCAAAGTCTATCCTCATTGATCTCTAATCCGTTGAAGAAAGGTTATCCAGAGTGGATGTTTCGTTAAGGATTTGACCTTATCAAGCTGGAGAAGATCTCGTGGCTGGAGAAGACATAACGGAGCCCTTTGATTGATCGAAGATTGACTCGATAATTGAAGATCCGGTGATTGCCTAAATATTATTGGAAGGTTCTACTTATGGAAATCGAGATCCTGATTGTATGGGCGAACATGATTGATGGGCTATCAACACGTTCCTTTAATAGCTTGAACAATCTTCCTAATTGATTCCGTCCAACGGGTAGATTGGAGGAATTCCTTTGGTAAGTGCCAACGGGTATGATGGCATAAATGAGTATATAAGGAAGACGGTCTTAGTTGTTCAAGGTGTGCGCGATAGAAGAATTCCAAAGTCTGAAGCTCATTTTTGTTTAGACAATTCCTTTGAGCGAATACTTGTATACAAAAGAGAGTCTATATTTGTGAGAAATCTTGAGGAGGTGTGGTAGAACATCTACACTGTGGAATCAAGGCAAAGCTGTGCTGTAACTTCTCTTTTGTTCATAGTGGAATCCAGCCAATAGGCTGTCAGTGAAGAAGAGTGGACGTAGGCTTGATATAAGCCGAACCACTATAAACCGCGTGTTCAATTTTCTCTTCTCTCAGTCTTACTTTAATTATCGTTTGTCTCAAATTCATCAACTGTCTAGTATTGTGCAATTGTTGAAGAAAAATCTTTTATATACCTATTCACCCCCCTCTAGGTACTCATACTAGCAATATCAAAGACCACGAGAGTCGTAGATTGAATTGTACGACCTATTCATACGTTAAATTCTCTACGATATTGTCGTAATCATAAAGAGCGAATTCCCATTCTCAGAAATCATTACCTTCCGGTTGCAAATATATGTGCCAAATATTTTGTTGAGATAAAATGGAATGCGGTGGGAGCGAAGCTTGCATGAGGGGACGTCTTTGGACAGGGGAAAGGTGATGATTGATGTGGCGATCCAACAGTGAAACCATCATGTGTCCAACTGTACATCTCTTATCCTCAAAACCTTGATTTGATTTGGACAGAAGAAACAGTGACGGTTGTTGACACCTAAACTTTGACTCACTATTTATGAATAGTTGCATAAATAAATAGGAATTAATATTTAGCCCCTAAACAAAAATATTAAAATTAAATTGCATGGCATATTTTTTTTTTAGGAGCATTTGCATTATTAGTAATAGATAGCCTCATCAATTGCATTGGACCAGTGGTAGATGGATTTAATTAAAGACTTTCAACTTAATTGAATTATTCACACAGCAAAATCCAGTCAAGCATGTAGAGAGCAATATGATAGCCGAAATTCACATAAAATGGAGAGTTTCTTGGCTCAATTTGAATCTATGATGAAGGCTGGAATTTATATAATTGAGCCCATATGATTAATTTGAACTTTGATTAAAGGAACTGTAAGCTTAGTTGAACGGCTCAACTTGAGCCTATGAGGCCCAATTTTGTCCTCATAAGAAAGGGTTAGACCTAATTTTACCCAATAAAAGGGGCTCTTAGTCCCACTAAAGCTCCAGGTCCGAATGGCCTCAACGGTTTATTTTATCAATCACATTGGGACATCATTAAGAATGACCTTCTCACAGCGGTACGAACTTTTTTCACATCTGGTATTATGCCTTCATCCCTGAATAGGACTCTTATCTCATTAATCCCTAAAATTCCCCATCTTGAAAGTTTAGATCAATATCGTCCTATTAGCCTATGCAATTTTGATTATAAAGTTATTTCCAAAGTCATAGCCAATAAATTGAAACCTCTTCTACCAGACCTAATCTCAGAATAACAGTCCGCTTTTGTGGGAGGTAGGCAGATACAGGATAATATTTTACTGGTTGAAGATGTACTCCACCAGTTGGGGATAAAAAAGGGGAGGCGATCTTTTCAAGATGTTCTTAAATAGACATGAAGAAGGCGTATGATAGGGTGAAATGAGATTTTTACAGGCTTATCTCCTCAAATTAGGATTACACCCCATGTGGATCCAATGGGCTATGCAGTGTATAACAACCCGATCATCTGCGTCAAATTTAGTGGAGAACATCTTAGGTACTTTCACCCTACCAGAGGTCTTCGATAGGGTGACCCTCTATCCCCATATCTCTTTATTATGATGTTTAATCTCTTATCCTCTCTTATCAAGAATGTTGTTAGTATGGAAAACTTTAAAGGTATCAAACTCAATAGGTGGTGTCCTTCTTTATCCCATTTTTTTCACAGATGATGCCATTTTCCTTCTTGATGGAACTGTCCGTGAATGTCAGAATTTATCGAACATTTTACATCAGTATTGTATAGCTACAGGGCCAGAAATGAATCGTAATAAATCTAGCATCTTTTTTGGAAAAGCCTGCCCTATTAGTTCCATGGAGTTGCGAGTACCTATTTTTAATAAGTCTGGGAAATATTTGGAGATACCTTCTGATTGGGGACGATAAAAAAAAGGGACATGTTTTCCTGGATATTGGGGAGGGTACATTCCAAATTGGAAGGTTGGAAGGAAAATCTAATCTCAAAAGGTGGGAAGGAGATTCTCCTTAAAACTGTTGTGCAGGCTATTCCTCAGTATTCCATGTCTATTTTCAAGTTACCTATATCTATTTGCAAATCTATTGAGAAAAGAATAGCTAGGTTTTGGTGGCAGAATGACAGAACTAAATTAGGAATCCATTGGCGGAGCTGGGACGTTCTGAAGAGAAGCAAAGCAGAGGGCGGTTTGGGTTTTAGAGATCGATGAACTTTAATAAAGCCATGCTGGGCAAGCAAGCTTGGCGCTTATTTACTCAACCGCAATTCTTATGGAGTAAAATTTTTAAAGGTCTGTATTTTCATTCCACGACTTTTTGCAAAGCCGACAGAGGCTCCCGCCCATCTTGGGGCTAGCAGAGTCTTCTTATTGGACGAGACACCATCCTACCCAGCATTCGTTGGTCTGTAGGTGATGGGAGATCAATCAGGATTAGAGGTGATAGGTGGCTTCCTATTGGCATTTTAGGCGAACCTATGGTCCGCGAGGAACCTCCACTAGTGGCTGATCTTATTGACCAAATCAATAGTACCTAGAATGTCAATATGCCCAATAGATTCTTCAACACACAAGTTATAGACCAAATCACTTCTATACAGCTGCGACCCAATGTTGTTCGGGATCGGATTATGTGGACTGCTACAAATGATGGATCTTTTCAAGTTAAAAGTGCTTATCATAAATTGACAGCTTCAACAACAGATCAAGACAGCTAATTCAACTTCCACATCTTACCGAACCCACGCTGGTCATGGAAGAAAATCTGGAAAATGCATTCCCCCTAAAGGTTTGAACATTCCTATGGTCCCTATGTCAGAATGCCTTAGCAACAAGAGCAAACCTCTACCAGAGACATATTATTGATGATTCGAGTTGTCCTCTATGTAACCAAACTAATCTAGAAAATATAGAACACTTATTTCTATTATGTCCGTGGACTCAACGAGTTTGGTCTCATCCTCAACTCAATATTCAGATCTCACCTCTTCACATACACAGAATCGATGCTTGGATAGTACAACATGTTCAGAGAGACCGAATTCATTACCTGGATTGGAGACCCTTGCATTTGTGTTTTGGCAGATGTGGCAAGCTCGGAATGGTTTTATATTCCGCAATGAACGACTTCAACCTTCTCGTGTGGTGGAGACAACGCTTGCCGGAACTCATGTTGCTCAGCAAATAGCTTCTTCTCTTACCAACAAAGGAATATCGCTTCAAAACAAGGGAGGTCTTTGGAAGCCGCCCGAACAGGGTACCTTGGAGGTAAACATAGACAGATCATATACACCAGGTTTGACAGAAGGAAATATGGCATGTGTTTGCAGGGATTACAAAGGAAGGCTTACTGATGGCTTCTCCAAACATTTTCCTGCAAGATCAGCTCTATCGGCGGAGATCCAGGCCTTTACGCTAACTCTTCAGCATCTGCAACACCAGGATCTTAACCACGCATCGATCTTGCTTGAATCGAATAGCTAGATTCTGGTGGAGACACTGAACAGGCGATAGGAGCCGCCATGGGAGGACCGAGCTCTGTTCTTCGAAGCTGCCATTTGGTATCCCAACTTCCTTAATCTTACCCTCATCCACTGCAGATGAGAGGCACATGTGGTTGCCGACTAGGCTGCCAAGGCCCACAACCGTTCTTCTTCTTATCAGAATTGGGCTGTCTTCCCTCCTTTCTACATGATGGACATCATATGTGCTGAGGCATTAGCTACTGATTGTAAAGGATTCCTATCTTAAATATACTTACCTTTTCCTGACCAAAAAAAACAAAAGGGGGCTCCTAGTCTTTGACAATTGCTTGCACAGAAAAAGAGGGGCAACAAATGTTGAAAGACACGGCCATTACAGAGAGAGGGGCCACATTAGCGTCTTTCATGCTCGTTCACATCTTTTGGGCCTCAATGTAGAACGATGCTCCCTCCAATCCGTGGCTGTCAAGGTCCCTCCTCTTGAGGATCGCAATCGTCCTCCCGCTCTTTGTTTCGCTCTGTGTGTCCAATGCTTCCGCGTCCACGAAACAGACTCTCAGCAACTCGTTGGTCGTTAGCCACCATCCTATACTTTCCTTCCTTTCCACATAATTTATGGACCCACTATCATGTAAATAAGGAAATATCAAAATGAGCGACAATTTTAAAATAGGAAAGGGGACCCATGAATTATGTGCGACGCATTTGAAAAGTAGAAGTCAACTAGTTTCTTTATTCCTCCTTCTGGAGCATCGCCAAATAACTTCGCCGTGAAGAGAGGCCAAGAGAGTCGGAGACTGAACTCTACGACCTGTTCATATGTTAAAAAATGTCTATGATACTGTCGTAATCATAAGAGCGAATTCCCATTCTCAGGAAATCATTACCTTCCGTTTGCAAATATATGTGCCAAATATTTTGTTGAGATAAAATGGAATGCGGGGAGCGAAGCTCATGAGGACTTGGTGGACAGGGAAGGTTGATGATTGATGTGGCGATCGAACAATGAAGCCATCCTGGGTACAACTGTACATCTCTTATCCTCAAAACCTTGATTTGATTTGGACAAAAGAAACGAGTGGCAATTATCGACACCTAAACTTTGACTCACTATCTAGGAATAGTTGCATAGATAAATAGGAATTAGTATTTAGCCCCTAAACAAAAATATTAAAATTAAATTGCATGGCATATTGTTTTTTTTAGGAGCATTTGCATTATTAGTAATAGATAGCCTCATAAATTGCATTGGACCGGCAGTGGATGGATTTAATTAAAGGCTTTGAACTTAATTGAATTATTTGCACGATGAAATCCAGTCAAGCATGTAGAGAGCAATATAATCGCCAAAATTCACATAAGATGGAGAGTTTCTAGGCTTGATTTAAATATATGATTAAGGCTAGAATTTATTGAATTGAGCCCATGTGATTAATTTGAACATTAACTAAAGGGACTTTAAGCTTAGTTGAATGGTTAAACTTGAGCCTATGAGGTAGAAATGTGTCCTCATAACAAAGGGTTAGACCTAATTTTACACAATAAAAGGAGCTCTTAGTCTTTGACAATTGCTTACACAAGAAAGAGGGGCCACACACATTGAAAGAAAGGGCCATTACAGGAGGATGACATCCCAGATTTTCAATCCTATTTTCCATTGAATTAATCGGGCATTTCATCGACGCGCCTATAGGGCTGTTCTCAGAGCTGATCACTCTCAAGATAACTAGATTACCCAGGGAAGCCATTAAGAAATTTTAATGTAATAGACTTGAGAATTCGACCAGGAATCGGCTATTCAACCGTGCTCATCTTTAGAGGCCATTAAGGAACAATTAAAAATCGATTTGAGATCAGAGATAGGTCGATTCGACTGAGATGTGTGGCTAATCGTGGGTGACACCACTAAATTGGAAAATTCTTGTCGGCCGTCACTTGACTGATTTTTCTATCGTTTTAGTACTTTGTGCTTGTATTTGAATCCTTGATATTTTCACAACAATCGAGAGTCACTAATGTGTCAAATGGGTTTATTGTGGCTCAAAGAAAATCGACCACGGGTCATTTGCACTAAATTTTTTTTTTGAAACCTACCTAGTAGCCTAGGTCAAGCTAAAAACACGCCAGATTGAAATTAACCGCGAATTTGGGTCCGATTTAAGAAATTAAAAGTTATTTCGTGTCACAATTAATTTTAAGAGTGTCGACTTAGTCCCAACAGATTTTTTTGCAAACTGAGACTTTTTAGAAAAAAGTCGTCCGAGGGCCTTTTTGTCTAGAAAATGCTGGGAATTATTTTTTTATCGTAAATTTGAGAATCAAGTGAGTTGAATTGGTGAGGAAAAATATCAATTTGATCGGAGAGGTGTCGATTGAATTTATTGAGGCCGATTTGTGTTGAATTGAGAAACAATTAGTGTCCAATTGAAGAGTAAATTAATCAAATTCGTAGCTCCCCCTTGCCTAGAGTTTTTGGACCACTTCAAGGGTTGTAGATGGAGCATGGTGGCTGAATTGAGGCCAAGGAAGACTGCTGTGGAGGAGGATTGGTCAAGGAGACCATTGGAGAGAAAAAGTGGATCCCTTGTCCCCCATCTCTCTCTCCCTCCTCAGCCATCATCGACTGCCTCTTCCTTCCTCTCCATTGCGTTGCTTAGTAGGTTAATAACACTTAGGGGTTGATTATTTTAGGCTAAGATGGATTAGGTGGTTAAATTAGATTAGATTAGTGAATTTCATTAATTACCGATGCATGTTAAGTGGTTAGTTAGTGTAATTAGCGAGTAAACACGTTCTAATATTTATTTAATGAACCTTTGAACTTTCCTTTTTGGCATCCAATTAGACATTACGAGCCTAAGTTGGATTTATTGACATTTATTTAATAATTTTCATAATTATTTAATTATTTATTTATTTTTCGGAAATGGGCCGGGATAGCCAGCAACTGTAATTTTATGCTGGTTATTGTAGTGCAATATATTTATTTATTTGAGCTTTAATTTGTGCTTAATTGATTTAATTGTGATTTAAGATTTTATTCATAAATTAATTATTTTGGTAATTGTTTGGAAAATAACCGAGCATCGATTTATAACGCCAAAACTATTTTTGTGGACCATATAAAATGGTGAGATTTATGGAAGTGAAATTATATTATTTTGGTTAAGGCTGACCGTGTACCCACACACGGCTATTTTTATCGAGTGTGATAAAAATGAGAAATTAGCTATATGGTGAAAGTGGTATACTATAATGGCCTGGGGGCCCTAATTATCAGCTTTGAGCGAGCATATATATAGTATACCATATTATCAGCTTTGGGTGAGCACATATTTATCAGCTTTCGGCGAGATTATATAGTATACTATGATGGCCTGATGGCCCTAATCTATCAGCTTTAGGCAAACATATATACAATATACTATATTATCAGTTTTGGGCGAGTTATACTATCCATTTATCAAATTTGGGTAAGCAGTCCTAATTTGATAGGACTCTATAGATAGTATTGAATGTACTGACCAGGGGAAAGTTGTGTTGACATGTAGTCAACTAAATCGATTGATCGACAGTTCGATCTGATTTGATTGGTTGGTGTAGTTTGTCAGTATTTATTAATTTAACTGACTTGCATGAGGAGACTGAGGCCAAGGTAAGTCCTCCGACCTATGTCATGCTTAGGCAGCCCTCAAGGCGTATTTTCTTCCTAATCGAGTCTTAGGAGGGTGGAACTCGCTGAGACGTAGTCTCACCCCGTTGTGGGACAACATTTTAGGTCCCTAGATGGCAGCACCCCCACCTCCTCCCGAGCATTTTGGTATACCGAAGCATATCACTAAGATAGGTTATCATATTCCAATACACCATCACCTTGAAGGCTTAGAATATGTACTGATGAAATTCACTGTCTGGGTTGATATGGGTGAACCTCAAAAGGTGCCCCACAAATACCGGTCGTGGTATCGCCATTACGATGATGGATGAAGGGTGGGCCCTATACAGAATC
>CM024725.1:15411989-15503418 GCA_014182545.1 Eucalyptus globulus | reverse complement strand
TCAAAATTTATCAATATTTCAAGGGAGTGCCTCCCTTCTTCAAGGCAAAATAAAGCTTAAAGATAAAAGCGGGCTTTTGAGATCTTACGGGTTCTATGCCTTTAATGATTTCTTCCTCCGCTTTATGATCAATACCCTGAGGGCTAGCTTGAGGAGATTGACGCGGTTGAGAATGGTGTAGGCTCTGTCTTGTTGATTCTTCTTCTTCAGTGAGGTCAAAATGCATAGGACCCTCACGCATGTGTTGTGGTCCCCTGTTCGCGATCCTTGAGGACTTTCTTTGGGAAGCCATTCTCACAGTCTTTGAGAGATTCCAAACTTGATTCGCGAGAAAGATGTGAACTTTGAAGATTAAACTAGAGAGTAAAAGTAAGTAAAGTTTTGTGCTTTTAGGGTTTGTGAGGAAGGCGACCAGTATTTATGGTAGTCGAAAAGAGGCATACGGAACATCATAAAAGGAAAGATAGAAAATGCATTTTCAAACAATAACTACCTTTTTGAAAAATAGATAACCGTCATTGCAAAAGATAACTTCTTTTTCGAAAAGGAATGATTGCACTACTTACGAAAACTGGGAAAGATAACATCAATCAATTACAGATTAATAGATGAATGTACATTTTCGAGATTTTATCTGTGAGATAAATTTCTAAAATAGAGATAACTTACAGTCGCGAATCTTGATCTTCCGAGTCTAAATATCTTTAGACTTTTATCCCTAAGTCTGAACTTCTTCAGACTTTAAGATATTGAGTGGGAACGAATAAGCTCGAATTGACTTTTCTCCAAAGTGGCTTTGTAAAAATATCTCGCTAACCGATTCTTTGAGTCTATAAATTGGATCAAGACTTCTCCATTTTGAACATGGTCTCTAATAAAATGATGTCGAATCTCTATATGCTTTGCTCTGGAATGAAGAATTTGATTCTTGGTGAGATTAATCGCGCTGGTGTTGTCACATTTGATCTTAATGCATGAGTCTTCGATTCCAAAGTCTCTTAGCTGTTGTTTTATCCACAAGATTTGAGAACAACAACTTCCAAAAGCTACATACTCTGCTTCTGCTATTGAAAGAGCTACAGTGCTTTGCTTTCTTGAAAACCAAGATACTGGTCCCTGTTCCCAAGTAATTGACAAGTGCCCGAGGTAATTTTCTATCAACTCGCATCCTGCTAGATCTGCGTCTGAATATCCAAGGAGAGTAAAGTCTCCTTCTTTAGGATACCAGAGACCTAAATTAGAAGTTGATGCAACGTATTTGATGATACATTTTGCAGCACTTAAATGAGATTCTTTGGGATTTGATTGAAATCTGGCACAGATACAAACACTAAACAAAATGTCAGGTCTAGACACAGTAAGATAAAGAAGTGAACCAATGATGCTCCTATATAGCTTCTGGTCAATTTTCTTTCCTCCTTCATCTTTGTCCAGCTTCGAGGAACTTGACATTGGTATATCAGTCTTCTTGCAATTCTCCAAGCCGAACCTTTTAACGAGTTCTTTAGCATATTTTTCTTGGTGGATAAAAGTTCCTTCCTTCAATTGTTTTACTTGAAGTCCGAGAAAGAAGGATAGTTCACCCATCATGCTCATTTCAAACTCATCATGCATAGTCTTAGAGAATTTCTTGCACAGATTTTCATTAGGTGATCTAAAAATAATGTCATCAACATAGATTTGAACAAGTAAAAAAAATTTGCTTTCTTTTTTGATAAACAATGTAGTGTCTACTTTACCTTTAACAAAGCCATTTTTAATTAAAAACTTACTTAACCTGTCGTACCAAGCTCGAGGTGCTTGCTTTAAACCGTATAGCACCTTTCTCAATCTAAATACAGAGTCTGGTCTCCTTGGGTCTTCAAAACCGGGAGTTTGTTCCACATAGACTTCCTCTTGGATAAATCCATTTAGGAAAGCATTTTTTACGTCCATTTGGAATAACCTGAAATTCTTATAACAAGAAAAAGCAAATAATAATCTAATTGCTTCTAACCTTGCTACCGGTGCGTAAGTCTCATCATAGTCTATCCATTTTTCCTGCGTATATCCTTTGGCCACGAGTCTTACTTTGTTCCTTATAAATTTTCCTTTCTCGTTCATCTTGTTCCTGAAAACCCATTTAGCTCCAATAATGGATTTACCTTTTGGTTTAGGAGTCAATTCCCAGACATCATTGATACTGAATTGCCTGAGTTCTTCTTGCATAGCTTCAATCCAACTTTCATCAGTAAAGCTTCTTCTATGCTCTTGGGTTCTATTTCAAAAATAAGAGCCACAACACTAGACTCTTCACGCCTTTTGGATCTTGTGCGAATTCCTTCACTAATGTCACCAATAATGAGTTCTTTGGGATGACTAGACTTGTGCTTCCAGTTGCTTGTTAGTTTGTCAGACTGTTGATCTTTCTCTTCATTTGAATCTTCAACGATCATTCGTTGTTGGTTTTCTAAAGTCTGAGCTGCTTCTGGAGAAGGTTCAGATTCTTCAGGTTGAGTCTGAATCGATTGATTTTGTATAAAGTCTTGAAATTTGACATTCATCGATTCCTTCACAGATTGAGTCTTTTTGTTATATACTCTATAAGCTTTGCTGGTGGTTGAATATCCAAGGAAGATGCCTTCGTCTAATTTTTCTTCAAACTTACCAATTCGATCATTTGCATTTTTCAATATAAAACATTTACATCCAAACACATGAAAATAAGAAACAATTAGCTTATTTCCCTTGAACAACTCATAAGGAGTTTTCTCCAGAATAGGCCTTAAGAAGACTCTATTAATAATATAACACGCTGTAGAAACTGCTTCAGCCCAAAAACAAGAGGAAATGTTACTTTCAATTAAAAGTTTTCTAGCCATTTCTTGCAACGATCTATTCTTCCTTTCCACAACTCCATTCTATTCTGGAGTGTATGGTGAGGAGAACACATGCTGAAAACCAGATTCAAACTCACCTCCATGATCTGTCCGTATACTTGAAATAACATACCCTTTCTCTTTTTAAACTCTTTTAGCAAATTTTATAAAATAAGAAAAGGTTTCAAACTTACTTGCCAGGAAATATACCCAAGTGAATCGTGAATAATCATCCACTATTATTAGGCAATATTTCTTACCTCCAATGCTTTGAGTTTTGGTTGGTCCAAAGAAATCCATATGCAAGAGCTGCAGCACACGATTAATGGAAACTTGATTTATTAGTTTGAAAGAGTTTTTAACCTGTTTTCCCAGTACGCACGGTGTGCATAATTCAGATTTTTGATTTGTTAGGTTGGGTAGTCCACGAACAATCTTCTTTGCAGAGATCTTGGCTAATTGCTTCATGTTGATGTGGCCAAGTTTTCTATGCCAGAGATTAGCTTCCTCTTGAATTGAAATTAGACATTGGGATTTTTCTGGTTTGATATCCAAGAGATATATATTCCCATGTCTTCGCCCCGTGAATGTCTGAGAGGAGTCTTTACTGGTTCCTGAACATATTCTTTCTTTAAAGTTGATTTTGTAACCTGTGTCGCACAGTTGGCTGATACTCAGCAAGTTGTAGTTAAGTCCTTCCACTAAGGAAACATTACTGATTGTGAGACTTCCATTTTTTACGGTTCCGTATCCCACTATTCTGCCTTTGCTATTTCCTCCAAAAGAAACTTTTCCACCATTAACTTGCATAAAATTTATGAAACAACTTGAGTCTCCTGTCATATTTTTTGAGCATCCACTGTTGGAGAAAACTTCCTTGCGTGTTTTGAAGTTGACAAAACATTTCCAGCAGTCTAATCTGAAGACTTGCAAACTCTCTTGTCAAAGTCTGAAGACCGTCGGACCACCAGACTCAAGATTCAAAGTCTACTCTCATTAACAGTTTCTAGATCGTCGAAGAAGGCTTATCCAAGATTGAGTATTTCTTTGAGGATTTGATTCTATCGACTAAAGAAGATCTCTTGGCTGGATATAGCATCTCGGAATCTATTATTCATCTTGATATTAATTCGGACAATTTAGATTCGTTGATTGGCGAAGCATATTTGGAAGGTTTTACTTATTGAAACCTAGATCTTGATTGTATGGGCGAGCATAATTGATGGGCTATCGTCATGTTCCTTAAATAACTCGAAATCTCCCTAATTGATTCTGTCCAATGCGTAGATTGGAAGAGCTCCTTTGGAAAGTGCCAACGGGTATGAAGGCATGAAGGAGTAAATAAGGAAGATGTTCTGGTTATTCGAGTGTGTGCGCGATAGATAAATTCCAAAGTTTGAAGCTTTTTGTTCTTGGCCAATTCATTTGTTGAGCAAAAAATTGTACACAAAAGAGAGTTTATACATTTGTGAGACCTTGAGGAAGTGTAGCAGAGTCTCTACACTGTGAAATCAAGGACGTGATACTGTAACGACTCTTTTGATTCATAGTGAAATCCAGCCAGTGGGCTGTCAGTCCGGGAGAGTGGACGTAGGCTTGGATTAAGCCGAACCACTATAAATCTTGTGTTCTTATTATCTTCCCTAAACTCTTTTACTTTACTCGTAACTTTATTTAACTGTTAGAGTCTCGTTTCTATTTCAAAGTCTATTGTTAAACGGACTCGGGTTAAAAGTAAAGTTTTACACTATTCTTCTCAAAAGTTTGTTTTCGCACCTATTCACCCCTTTTAGGTGCTGATACTAGCATTCACAATTGGTATCAGAGCCTGTGTACTCATTTGAATTGAAGTGTTTTTACTTCAGAGTTAACGGTCTATGGCTAGTATGTTAGCTCCAGGTTTGGTTGAAGGGCAAAGCAATACCAGACCGCCTTACTTTGATGGGAAGGATTACAATATATGGAAAAACAAGATGAAGGCATTCCTAAGATCAAAAGATCCTCCGGAATGAGATGTGGTAGACAAATGAATTATTCCTAAAGCTACAACAGTCTCAGAAAGGGGAAAAGAAGCTGTTGAGTTCAGCGAGATGACTCAAGAAGAGATAACCAACATACAAGCTCTTGATGCAAAAGCAATTTATTCTTTATATTGTGCATTATCTCCCACTGAATATAACAGAAGATCTTCTTGTGAAATAGCTAAAGAAGTCTGGGATAGATTGCACATCACCTATGAAGAAACCGATCGAGTGAAAGAAACCAGAATCAATATTCAGCTCGGTCATTATGAAGCATTCAAGATGAAATCAAGAGAATCTATCACTGACATGTGTAGTCGTTTTACAGAAATCGTGAATGGTCTTGAATATCAAGGTCAACCAATCTCTCAACCCATGAAGGTTAACAAGTTACTGCGTGGACTTTCCAAGAATTGGAATCACGTAAAGACTTCAATAAGGGAGACACAAAGGATCACCCACTATCCATTGACGAATTGGTTGGCACTCTTCAGTCTTACGAAGTGGAGCAAAACAATGAAGATGAAGATCCCAAAGGTAAAAAATCTATTGCATTAAAATCTAATGATGACTCTGATGTTACAGATTCAGAATATCATATGGACGATGAAGAGCTTGCTCTCATGATAAGAAGGTTCAGAAAACTGAACAAAAATGGAACAAGATTCAATTGAAAGAAACAAAATTCTCAAAAGTTTCAAAACAAATCAGCTGAGGATGATGAATCCAATAAAGATGTGATTTGTTTTGAATGCAAGAATAATGGACACATCAAACCCAACTGTCCCTTACTAAAGAAAAAGAAAGGGAAAGCTGAGAAATACAAAAAAGCTCTCAAATCAGAAACTTGGAGTGATACCGAGTGTGAAGAGACTGATGATGATTATGCTAATATCTGTCTAATGGCACAATCAAAATCAGATTCAGACTCTAAGACAGACTTAGACTCAGACAGTGAAATCGAGGTAAGTAATTTAAGAATTCCTACTAAAGTGTCTAAATATATTGATGAATTGTGTCTTAGTCTCAAAACCTCTCTCAAGAGGATTTCCGAACTAAAAAGAGAAAAAAAAATTGCACTAAAGTAATAGGAGATTGTTTGGAAAGAAAAGGTCAAAATTTTAAATAAAAGTGTTATTACATTAAAAGAAAATGCGGACTCTCTTTCAAAAGAAAATGCACTTTTGAAAAATGATATTTCAAGTATTTCAAAAAGGTTTTCTATAGGATCTGAGAAATTAGAAAAGATTCTATCAGCACAAAGACCTTACTTTAACAAATCAAGTTTGGGAATGACTGCTGAAACCATTCCTCTAATTGATTTTCCAAAGGTGAAGGAAAGAATTAAACAAAGACCTACAAAATATTTTTATAGAAATCATTTTCAAAAAGTTTTTTGTAAAATCTGTAGGCCGCAATGCTCTCAAATGTTCTAAGTGCAACAGCTCAGAACATTTTGAGAAAGAATGTCCTATGGTTTGGAAACCTGTTAAGAAGGTTTGGGCAAAGACTGTATATTGCACTAACTCTATTGGACCCAAGAAAGTATGGGTACCAAAGGAAGCATGAGTTTCCTTTTTAAATGCAGGTTACTATCAAGAAAAAAGGTTAAATGGTACTTGGATAGTGGATGCTCAAGACATATGACAGGAGACTCAAGTTATTTCATAAAGCTTATGCAAGTTAATGGTGGAAAAGTTTCTTTTGGTGGAAATAGCAAAGGAAGAATTGTGGGATGCGGAACTATAAAGATTGAAAGTCTCACAATCAACAACGTTTCCTTAGTGGAAGGACTCAACTACAACTTGTTGAGTATCAGCCAACTGTGCGACATAGGTTACAAAATCAACTTTCAAGAAGGAATATGTTTAGGAACCAGTAAAGATTCCTCTCAGACATTCATGGGGCGAAGACATGGGAATATATATCTCTTGGATAACAAACCAGAAGAATCCTAATGTCTAATTTCAATTCAAGAGGAAGATAATCTCTGGCATAAAAAACTTGGCCATATCAACATGAAGCAAATAGCCAAGATCTCTACAAAGAAGCTTGTTTGTGGACTACCCAACCTGATATATCAAAAATCTGATCTATGCACACCGTGTCTATTGGAAAAACAGGTTAGAAACTATTTCAAACCAATAAATCAAGTGTCCATTAATCGTGTGCTGTAGCTCTTGCATATGGATCTCTTTGGACCAACCAAAACACAGAGCATTGGAGGTAAGAAATATTGCCTAGTAATAGTTGATTCACTTGGGTATATTTCCTAGCAAGTAAGTCTGAAACATTTTCTTATTTTATAAAATTTGCTAAGAAAGTTCAAAGTGAGAAAGGGTATGCTATTTCAAGTATACGGACAGACCATGGAGGTGAGTTTGAAAACCAAGACTTTGCTAAATTCTGTAATGAATCTGGTTTTGAGCATGTGTTCTCCTCACCATACACTCCAAAACAGAATGGAGTTGTGGAAAGGAAGAATAGATCGTTGCAAGAAATGGCTACAACACTTTTAATTGAAAAGTAACATTTCATCTCATTTTTGGGCTGAAGCAGTCTCTACAGCGTGTTATATTATTAATAGTCTTCTTAAGGTCTATTTTGGAGAAAACTCCTATGAGTTGTTCAAATGAAAGAAGCCAATTGTTTCTTATTTTCACGTGTTTGGATGCAAATATTTTATATTGAAAAATGCAAATGATTGAATTGGTAAGTTTGAAGAAAAATCAGACGAAGGCATCTTCCTTGGATATTCAATCACCAGCAAAGCTTACAGAGTATACAACAAAAAGACTCAAGCTGTGGAGGAATCGATGAATGTCAAATTTCAAGACTTTATACAAAATCAAACGATTCAGACTCAACCTGAAGAATCTGAACTTGCTCCACACTCTACAAAGTCTAAATCTCCAGAAGTAGCTCAAACTTCAGAAGACCAGCAATGAATAATCGTTGAAGAATCAAATGAAGAAAAAGAACAACGGTCTGAAAAAATCAACCAGCAACTAGAAGCACAAGTCTAGTCATCCCAAAGAACTCATTATTGGTAACATTAATGAAGGAATTCGTACAAGATCCAAAAGGCGTGAAGAGTCTAGTGCTGTGGCTCTTATTTCTGAAATACAACCCAAGAGCATAGAAGAAGCTTTAACTGATGAAAGCTGGATTAAAGCTATGCAAGAAGAGCTCAAGCAATTCAGTATCAATGATGTCTGGGAATTGACTCCAAAACCAAAAGGTAAATCCATCATTGTAGCCAAATGGGTTTTCAGAAACAAGATGAACGAGAAAGGAAAAGTTATAAGGAACAAAGCAAGACTCGTGGCCAAAGGATATACGCAAGAAGAATTGATAGACTATGATGAGACTTACGCACCAGTAGCAAGGTTAAAAGCAATTAGATTATTACTTGATTTTGCTTGTTATAAGAATTTCAGGTTATTCCAAATGGACATCAAAAGTGTTTTCCTAAATGGATTTATCCAAGAGGAAGTCTATGGGGAACAACCTCCCGTTTTTGAAGACCGCAGGAGACCAAACTCTGTATTCAGACTGAAAAAGGTGCTATACGGTTTAAAGCAAGCACCCCGAGCTTGGTACGACATGTTAAGTAAGTTTTTAATTAAAAATGGCTTTGTTAAAAGTAAAGTAGATACTACATTGTTTATCAAAAGAGAAAGCAAAAACTTCTTACTTGTTCAAATTTATGTTGATGATATTATTTTTGGATCACCTAACGAAACTCTGTGCAAGAAATTCTCTAAGACTATGCAGGATGAGTTTGAAATGAGCATGATGGGTGAACTATCCTTCTTTCTCGGACTTTAAGTAAAACAATTGAAGGAAGGAATTTTCATTCACTAAAAAAAATATGCTAAAGAACTTGTGAAAAAGTTTGGCTTGGAAAATTGCAAAAAGATTGATATACCAATGTCAAGTTCCTCGAAGCTGGACAAAGATGAAGGAGGAAAGAAAGTTGACTAGAAGATATAGGAGCATCATTGGTTCATTTCTTTATCTTACTGCTTCTAGACTCCGACATTTTGTTTAGTGTTTGTATTTGTGCCGATTTCAATCGGATCCCAAAGAATCTCATTTTATGCGGCAAAAACGTATCATCAAATACGTTTCATCAACTTCCAATTTGGGTCTCTGGTATCCTAAAGAATGAGACTTTACTCTCCTTGGATATTCAGACGCAGATCTAGCAGGATGCAGAGTTGATAGAAAGAGTACCTCGGGCACTTGTCAATTACTTGGGAACAGGACAGTATCTTGGTTTTCAAGAAAGCAAAGTACTATAGCTCTTTCAAGAGCAAAAGCAAAGTATGTAGCTCTTGGAAGTTGTTGTTCTAAAATCTTATGGATAAAACAATAGCTAAGAGACTTTGGAATCGAAGACTCATGCACTGAGATCAAATGTGACAACACCAGCGCGATTAATCTCACCAAGAATCCAATTCTTCATTCAAGGGCAAAGCATATAGAGATTCGACATCATTTTATTAGAGACCATGTTCAAAATGGAGAAGTATTGATACAATTCATTGACTCAAAGAATCAACTAGCGGACATCTTTACAAAGCCTCCGGAGAAAAGTCAATTCGAGCTTATTCGTTCCAGACTCAATATCTTAAAGTCTGAAAGAAGTTCAGACTCAAGGGTAAAAGTCTAAAGACATTCAAACTCAGAAATCAAGATTCGCGACTGTAAGTTATCTCTGTTTTAGAAATTTATCTCACGGATAAAATCTCGAAAAGGTACGTTCATCTATTAATCTGTTATTGATTGATGTTATCTTCCCCAGTTTTCGTGATTAGTGCAATCATTCCTTTTCGAAAAAGAAGTTATCTTTTGGAATGACGGTTATCTATTTTTCAAAAAGGCGGTTTTTTTATTTTTTGAAAAGGCATTTTCTATTTTTCCTTTTACGACGTTCCGTATGCCTCTTTTCGATTGCCTTATATACTGATCGTATTCTTCACAAACCCTAAAAAGCACAGAACTTTACTTACTTTTACTCTCTAGTTTAATCTTCAAAGTTCGCATCTTTCTCGCGAATCAAGTTTGGAATCTCTCAAAGACTGTGAGAATGGCTTCCCAAAGAAAGTCCTCAAGGATTGCAAACAGGGGACCACAACACATGTGTAAGGGTCCTACACATTTTGACCTCACCGAGGAAGAAGAATCCCCAAGACAGCAGGAGAGCCCACAACATTCTCAACCGCGTCAATCTCCTCAAGCTAGCCCTCAGGGTATTGATCATAGAGCGGAGGAAGAAATCATTAAAGGCACAAAACCCGTAAGATCTCAAAAGCCCACTTTTATCTTTAAGCTTTATTTTGCCTTGAAGAAGGGAGCACTCCCTTGAAATATTGATGAATTTTTGAAAGAGAAAGGGTATCGAAATGAAACCCACTTTTTGCGAACAATGGAACGGTTGGAAATTGCTCCTACGAGGTCAGCAGAATGAGCGTTTGCGAATATTCCAAGTGATCCACGTGTTAGAGGTCTTAGTCAGCCTGATGGGAATGATGTTGAGAAAATGTACACTCATTTTAAGCCTAGAATGGGTGTTGCGGTGAATATTCCAAGCAAAATGACAGATTTGTTTCACTCGGATGAACACAAGCGTCTTTACTCTAAGTTGCTAAAGCGAGGGGTGATCAACCCAAGAACTGTGGATTTTCATTTCCTTGATTCTCTAAATGTGAAGCTACGAGAGAAATTCACTCTTCTTAATCTTGAACAATTTTGCTCTGAATCAACAGTGGCTCATCCAGAACTCACTGCGTACTTCTATTCTAATCTAAGTTTCTTGGATGCGAATAGATTTTCTTTTAGTGTTCGAGACCAGGACTACATTGTTGATATGGACACTTTGGCAGATGTGATTGGAGTAGAGCGAGGGGCATTCCAATCAATTAGTGTGTCTGTTGGTCGTGCGACGATAGAGCTTGTTCAAGATGGAATGGCAAAAGGAAGAATTCCGTACTTGAGGATGAATGCCTCAAACATTTTGCTTCACAAGATCGTGATCAATTGCCTCAGACCCAAATCGACTTCGAAGACCGACGTCTCCAACTCAGAAGCAAAGTTGATGTATGCTATCAATGCTGGTAAGAAGTTCTCTCTACCTCACACAATCATGTTTCACATTTATAGAACAATGGTGAAAGACAACGGGCAACTTCTTTACTCATCGCTTGTTACAAAGCTACTCAGACGTTTCAATATTTAGCCTCTCAAGATTCTCTGTGTTCATACCTGTGAACAAATGTTGGTGGGACTAAAAATGGTTTCCAAAATGCAACTGAAGGAGCTGAACAAAGCATTGGAGCAATTTAAGGAGAAAACGCCTGTCAAGACTCACCGAGTTTCTTCGGTTGCAAAATGGAAAGGGAAAGAGCCAATGACTGCTCCATCAAAGAAAAGAAGAGCACTCATCTTGGAGGACGAAGAAGATGAGGATGATATCCCCATTTCCGCTCTTGCATTGAAAAACTTACATCGTTCCGTTCCAGAGACAGAGGAGAGAGAGGATCAAGACAGAGAAGAAGGAGAAGAAGAAGAAGAGCAAAGGAGTGGAGAGAGAGATTCGTTGAGAAAAGAAGTAGAGGAAGAAAAGACTGTAGAAGAAGAAGAGGGCAGAGGTGAACAAGAAGAGACAGAGCATGAAGAGTACTTCTCACCACCTGAAGGCATTGAAACAGGGGGAGTTGCTGAGAAAAGAGGTACCTCTTCAATTGCTTTTAGTGAAGATGTTAGCCATTCACCTGTAGATCCAGAAGATATCTATGCCTCTCAATTTCCTGAGAAATGTCATGAAGCTTCATCTCCAAATCTGGGTGCTCATGCTGACTTTCCATCATCTGCAAACACTCCTCAAACTAATCATGCAGAGGCAAGTACTCAAACTGATAATTCAGCAGACTTTTGAAGACTACTTGAAATTCTTATGGAGATGCGAGGCCAGATTTATGCTCTGGGATGCGAAGTTCAGAACTTGCAGAATGTAGGTCAAGCCTCTTTAGTTTTCTTGCATGATCAAATTCATGCCCTTGCTCTTCAAGTTCAAGTAAATGCCAAGGGTGAAGAAGTGGATCAACTAAAGGAGGATTTGAAAAAGATGGAAGGAATTGTCCGGTCGATGGGAGATTTCAGTTTATTTGCGTTCCAAAGCAATCCTAGTTTCATTGTCTTTTCATCTCTACCTTTTTCATGCTGACAAAAAGGGGGAGATGGTACAGATTTGAGATTTGACACTCTTGTTTGATTTGACCTTTGATTTACTTAACTTTTGTTTGAATGTTTGGTTGTGACTGGTTTGGATTTTGATTGGTTGTTTGCTACAGTATCTACAATGTTATTGGTATTTCATGGCAAAGATAGTTGTTTTTAACAGGACTAACTTATTTCCTATGGATGCAGATTTATTACTATCTTTACTAAGCCAATTATCTTCTGTGAGATATCCATGTTTGCTTGAGTATTGTCTTGTAGGTCAAAAATATCCAAATCTGCAGGAAAGTTTTGTCACCATCAAAAAGGGGGAGATTGTTAGAGAAAACTTCCTTGCATGTTTTGAAGTAGACAAAACGTTTCTATTAATCTAGTCGAAGACTTGCAGACTCTCTTGTCAAAGTCTGAAGACCACCGGACCACCAGACTCAAGATTCAAATTCTACTCTCAGTGACAGTTTCTAGATCGTCAAAGAAAACTTATCCAAGATTGAGTATTTCTTTGAGGATTTGATTCTATTGACTAAAGAATATCTCTCGGCTGGATATAACATCTCGGAATCTATTATTTGTCTTGACATTAATTCGGGTAATTTAGATTTGTTGATTGGCGAAGCATACTTAGAAGGTTTTACTTATAGAAACCTAGATCCTAATTGTATGGGCAAGCATGATTGGTGGGCTATCATCATGTTTCTTAAATAACTCAAAATCTCCCTAATTGATTCTGTCAAACGGGTAGATTGGAAGAGCTCATTTGGAAAGTGCCAACGGGTATGAAGGCATGGAGGAGTATATAAGGAAGATGTTCTGGTTATTCGAGTGTGTGCACGATAGATAAATTCCAAAGTTAGAAGCTTATTGTTCTTGGCCAATTCATTTGTTGAGCGAAAACTTATACACAAAAGAGAGTTTATACATTTGTGAGACCTCGAGGAAGTGTAGCAGAGTCTCTACACTGTGAAATCAAGGACATGATACTGTAACGACTCTTTTGATTCATAGTGAAATCCAGCCGGTGGGCTATCAGTGTGGGAGAGTGGACGTAGGCTTGGATTAAGCCGAACCACTATAAACCTTGTGTTCTTATTCTCTTCCCTAAACTCTGTTACTTTACTCGTAACTTTATTTAACTATTAGAGTCTCGTTTCTATTTCAAAGTCTACTGTTAAACAGACTCAGGTTAAAAGTAAAGTTTTACACTATTCTTCTCAAAAGTTTGTTTTCGCACCTATTCACCCCCTCTAGGTGCTTATACTAGCATTCACATCCACTATCCAAGTACCATTTAATCTTTTTCTTGATAGTGACCTGCATTTAAAAAAGAAACCCATGCTTTCTTTGGTACCCATACTTTCTTGGGTCCAATGGAGTTAGTGCAATATATAGTATTTGCCCAAACTTTCTTAACAGGTTTCCAAACCATAGGACATACTTTCTGAAAATGTTCTGAGCTGTTGCACTTAGAACATTTGAGAGCACTGCGGCCTATAGGTTTTACAAAGACTTTTTGGAAATGATTTCTATAAAAATCTTTTGTAGGTCTTTGTTTAATTCTTTCATTTACTTTAGGAAAATCAATTAGAGGAATGGTTTCAGCAGTCATTCCCAAACCTAATTTGTTAAAGTAAGGTCTTTGTGTTGAAAGAATCTTTTCTAATTTCTCATATGCTATAGAAAACCTTTTGAAACATTTGAAATATCATTTCTCAAAAGTGCATTTTCTTTTGAAAGAGAGTTTGCATTTTCTTTCAAAGTAATAACACTTTTATCTAAATTTTCGACATTTTCTTTCCAAACAATCTCCTGTTACTTTAGTGCAGAATTTTCTCTTTTTAGTTTGGAAATCCTCTTGAGAGAGGTTTTGAGACTAAGACATAATTCATCAAAATATTTAGAGACTTTAGTATGATTTTTTAAATTACTTACTCGATTTCACTGTCTGAGTCTGAGTCTGTCTCAGAGTCTGAATCTGATTCTGATTGTGCCATTAGACAAATATTTTCATAATCATCATCACTCTCCTCACACTCGGTATCACTCCAAGTTTTTGCTTTGAGAGATTTTCAATATTTCTCAACTTTCCCTTTCTTTTTCTTCAGTAAGGGACAGTTGGGTCTGATGTGTCCATTTTTCTTGCATTCAAAACAAATCACATCTTTATTGGATTCATCATCCTCAGCTGATTTATTTTGAGACTTTTGAGAATTTTGTTTCTTCCAATTGAATCTTCTTCCTTTTTGGTTCAGTTTTCTGAACCTTCTTATCATGAGAGCAAGCTCTTCATTGTCCATATCATCTTCTGAATCTGTAACATCATAATCATCATTAGATTTTAATGCAATAGATTTTTTACCTTTGGGATCTTCATCTTCATTGATTTGCTCCACTTCATAAGACTGAAGGGTGCCAACCAATTCGTCAACAGAGAGTGACATGATCCTTTGTGTCTCCCTTATTGAGGTCTTTACGTGATTCCAATCTTTTGAAAGTCCATGCAGTAACTTGTTAACCTTCATAGGTCCAGAGATTGGTTGACCTTGATACTCAAGACCATTCACAATTTCTGTAAAATAACTAAACATGTCAGTGATATATTCTCCTGGTTTCATCTTGAATGCTTCATATTGATCGAGTAGAAAATTGATTCTGGTTTCTTTCACTCGATCGGTTTCTTCATAGGTGATGTGCAATCTATCCCAGACTTCTTTAACTGTTTCACAAGAAGATATTCTATTATATTCAGTGGGAGATAATGCACAATATAAAGAATAAATTGCTTTTGCATCAAGAGCTTGTCTCTTAGTTATTTCTTCTTGAGTCATCTCGCTGGACTCAACAACTTCTTTTCCCCTTTCTAAGACTGTTGTAGCTTTAAGAATAATTCATTTGTCTACCACATCCCATTCCAGAGGATCTTTTGATCTGAGGAATGCATTCATCTTGTTTTTCCATATATTGTATTCCTTTCCATCAAAGTAAGGCGGTCTGGTATTGCTTTGTCCTTCAACCAAACCTGGAGCCAACATACTAGCCATGGATCGTTAACTCTGAAGTAAAAATACTTCAATTCAAATGAGTACACAGGGTCTAATACCAATTGTGAATGCTAGTATGAGCACCTAGAAGGGGTGAATAGGTGCGAAAACAAACTTTTAAGAAGAATAGTGTAAAACTTTAATTTTAATCTGAGTCTATTTAACAGTAGACTTTGAAATAGAAAAAGACTCTAATAATTAAATAAAGTTACGAGTAAAGTAAAAAAGTTTAGGGAAGAGAATAAGAACACAAGGTTTATAGTGGTTCGGCTTAATCCAAGCCTACGTCCACTCTCCCGCACTAACAACCCATTAGCTGGATTTCACTATGAATCAAAAGAGTCGTTACAGTATCACTTCCTTGATTCCATAGTGTAGGGACTCTTCTACACTTCCTCAAGGTCTCACAAATGTATAAACTCTCTTTTGTGTACAAGTTTATGCTCAACAAATGAATTGGCCAAGAACAAGGAGCTTTAGACTTTGGAATTTATCTATCACGCACCCACTCGAATAATTGGAACATCTTCTTTATATACTTCTCCATGCCTTCATAACCGTTGGCACTTTCCAAAGGAGCTCTTCCAATCTACCCGTTGGACATAATCAATTAGGGAGATTTCGAGTTATTAAAGGAACATGACGATAGCCCACCCATCATGCTCGCCCATACAATCAAGATCTAGGTTTCCATAAGTAAAACCTTCCAAGTTTGCTTCACCAATCAACGGATCTAAATTACCCGAATTAATATCAAGACGAATAATACATTCCGAGATGCTATATCCAGCCAAGAGATCTTCTTTAATCGATAGAATCAAATCTTCAAAGAAATACTCAATCTTGGATAAGTCTTCTTCGACGGTCTAAAAACTGTCAATGAGAATAGACTTTGAATCTTGAGTCTGGTGGTCCGGCGGTCTTTAGACTTTGACAAGAGAGTTTGCAAGTCTTCAGACTAGACTGATGGAAATGTTTTGTCAGCTTCAAAACACGCAAGGAGGTTTTCTCCAACATTGGGTGCCAACCCTAGTCGGCGTTCTAACCTGAGCTGAAGGTCTAACAACTCACTTACTCGATGTTCTTTGCTCTGGCTCACTCATGGCTCAGTCTCTACTGAAACCTCTCTTCCCAATCCACGCTGGATTAGAAGATGAGTAATTCACACACGGCAAACAATTTTACCAACCAACTACCACTGACATGCACCAGACATGAATTTAAAGGTCGTCCTACTTTCTATCCCATACCCATCGCACTTTATCACTCCAATTTCTAACAACCACACTCTGATACCACAAAAAGGGGATGTCACGCCCCGATTCTGAGGCACGCACCCATCCCTCACTTTGGTCGATTAAATTGCGACGTCCCAGGACGCATCGCCAACCCATTCATTTTAATACGCATGTGGAAGCATATAAATAATCCCCAGACAATAAAACAATGGGATAGGAAATGCAGGGCCATAAAATTTCAAACCACACTTATATACTTATACAACATAACCAGTTATATATATAATACAAGTCGACCCATACTTTGTTTAACCAAACACACAAGATTTTAACAAATAGGGGTGAGGGCCAAATAGCTAAGGCTCCTTGTCACTCTCAATCTCCTCCAGCTCCATCTCCTCATCCTCGACGACCTCCCCTTCTTCGCCTTCATTGGAGCCATCCACCGAGTACACCGGGGAGTCAGAATTACTAGTGAGCCCTGCGAGCCCTGGATCCTTAGCATCCTCTACCGCTTCTTCTTTAGGGTCTGTTGTACCCTTGCCAAAAGCCTGCTCCAAAATGTACAAAGGTACATCTGATTCGGGTATAGGACCCTTTCTTCATCCGTCCTGGTAGTGACGATACCATGACTTGTACTCATGGAGCACAAAATCGGGTCTACCTACGTCAACCCAGATAGTGGATTTCACTAATACATACTACAGGCCCTCAGGATGGTGTTCTATCATAATATGGTAAGCTATCTCCAAAATGTCCTCGGGTATGCCAAAATTCTCAGGAGACGCGGGTGGTGCTGCCCTAGATAGTCTAGTTATCTCGGGAGTGATCAGCTCTGAGAACAGTCCTATAGGGGCATCAATGAAATGCCCGATTAATTTAATTGAAAGTAGAAGTGAAAAATCCAGGATATCACATATGTGTTATCCTAGCTCCTCAAATTTAATTGCATTTTGCCTTGAAAATGGTGGAATTGCCTGCATGAAATTTGCATACTCCTTTCTCTTCTCATTTTGAATAACTTGTCCCTTAGTCGAATCATACATGCTTCAAGTGGATCTTCAAAAATATTTTCTTGAAAAATCTTATTTACCAACTTGTCAACTGTCTCAACTCTAAAATAAGAATTATCATCAGATGTATATTTCATTGCTTTAAAAACATTAAATGAAACAATATCATCTTGAACTTTAAGAATCAACTTCCCTTGTTGTACATCAATAAGAGCTATTCCCATTGCTAGAAAAGGTCGACCTAACATAAGTGGTACCTCAAAATCTTCCTCCATATCAAGAACTATGAAATCTACATGAAATATAGATTTGTCAACTTTTACCAAAACATCTTCTACAATACCTCTCGGATATTTAATTGATCGATCAGCTAGTTGAAGTAACACTATGGTTGTTTTTACCTCACCCAATCCTAATTTCTTGAAAACTAAATAAGGTATCAGATTAATACTTGCACCTAAATCACATAATACTTTTTCAAAGTAAGAATCCCCAATAGTGCAAGGAATAGTAAAACTCCTTAGATCTTTTAATTTCGGAGGTAATTTATTTTGTAGAATGGCCGAACACTCCTCATTTAACTTCACAGTTTCTTAATCCTCCAGTTTCCTTTTGTTTGCCAAAATCTCATTCAAAAATTTTGCATAACTAGGCATTTGCGCTAAGGTATCTACAAAAGGAATGTTAATGTGCAATTTTTAAAATACATCAAGAAATTTAAAAAATTGCTTATCTATTTTGTGCTGCTAGAGTCACTGAGAGAATGGAATTGGCAGCACATATGGCTTGGAATTATTTGGAAAAAGTTTACTCTTGTTTGTCTCATTTGATTGTTTATTAATCACATCTTCATTGTCTCTGAAAATCTCCTGTTTGACATCTTCTTCTCCCACTTATTTACCACTTCTTAGGGTTATAGCCTTTATATTTTCAATTGGATTTTTCTCTGTCTTGCTCAGCAAAGAACCCCATTGTCTCCCTGAGATCATGCTTGCTAACTGACCCACTTGCATATATAGGTTTCTAATTGAAGCCTCTTGGTTTTGAAATCTCACATCCATGCTTTTGATGAAGTCATGAGTCGTGTTAGCAAGTTTGGTGACTATATCTTCCAAATTTGACTTCGTCTTTATTGATTGTTTGAATCCGGTGGTCTCATCACATTCTGATTATTCCATGAAAAATTTGGATGATTGCGCCATCTCGGATTGTACGTGTTGGAGTAGGAATTATTCAGTGACCTGTTAAAATTCCCAACAAAGTTAGAATTTTCACTAGATTGTTTGAAAGTATTACCTACCGGACACTCTGTGCTAACATGTCCTCCACCACAAAAATCATATGTCAAATTCTGAATTTTCATGACTGGAAACACTCATATTATCTAGCTTTTTTGTTGAGTGCTTCAAATTGTGCAACAATTGCAGCAAAAGCATCCACTTCGTGAACTCCGTTAACTTTTCGCATTGGTAGTCTCTTAGTTGGCCACCGATAATTATTAGACACCATCTCTTCTAATAGATTGTAGGCTTCTTCTAGTGTTTTATTATTTAAAGTTCCCCTTGCAGCTACATTAATTATAGAATGAAGATTTGTACTAGAGCCATTATAAATAATTTTTACCTGCATCCATACGGGTAGTCCGTGGTGTGGGCATCTCCTAAGAAATTCTTTGAATCTTTCTCATGCTTCATATAATGATTCATTATCCATCTGCATAAAATTAGTAATATCGTTATGCATCTTCACAGACTTTGCAGGTGTGACATCCTAGAATTTCAGTTCTACTTTCAATTGAATAAATTGAGCATTTCAACGACGCGCCTATAGAGCTATTTTCAGAGCTGATCACTCGTGAGATAACTAGACTATTTGTATAAGTCATTAAAAGATTTTAAGACAAATAAACTTGAGGATTCGACCAGAAATCGGCTACTCGACCGTGCTCATCTATCGAGATCATTACGGCACAATTAAAAATTGATTAGAGATCAGAAATAGGTCGTTTCGATTGAGGTATGTGATTACACATGGGTTATTCCACTAAATTGTAAAATTCTCATCAATCGGCACTATATTGATTTTTCTATCGTTTTGGTATCCTGTGTCCGTATTTGAAACCTAGAGATTTTCACAACCATCGAAAGTCGCCAATGTCTCACATGGGTTCATTGTGGTTAGAAGAAAATCGACCACGGGTCATTTGCACTAAAGATTTCTGAAAGCTACCAGGTAACCTCGGTCACGCTAAAATCGCATCGGATTGAAATTAATCGCGAATGTGAATCCAATTTTAGAAATTGAAAGTTCTCACATGTCACAGGTCATTTTAGGAACGTCGACTCAGTCTCCGAAGATTTTTCTACAAACCGAGACTTTTTGGGAAAAAGTTGAGGTAAGGCCGTTTTTGTCCAGAAAATGTCAGGGACCGTTTTTGATCACGCAATTGGGATGCAAGTAGGTTCAATTGGTGAGGAAAAATACCAATTTGATCGAGGGTTTGACGATTGAATTGTTAGAAGCCGATTTGGATTGATTCAAGAAGGAAATGAAGTCCAATTGGAGGGAAACCTATGCAAATTCGTATGAGCCCATGACCCATGACATTTGGACCCTCTCAACGGCTTCTAGAAGGGAGTTGAAGGCTGAAAATCAAAGATGGAGGACAGCAAGCATGGTGGAGCCCTCAAAGGGGATAAAGAGATAGGGATGAGGCCATTGGTGGCCCCCTCAAGACCAGCCAGCCCTCTCTCCCTTTCCCCGCCCAAGTCGACCCCTTCTCCCTCCCCCCCTTGCCGTTCGAACATCCAGCAACCAGCAGAAGCCAGCCAGAAGCCGTCGAACACCCGTACCGCGCGTCGAAGCCATTGCTAGCCCGTCGCGCGTTTGCCAGCCCGCGACCGCCCAGCCTGCTCGCGTCTCCAACTATGCCATCCCGTGTCGTTCGCCTGACCAGTTGACCCTCAAGACACCGTTCGTAGTTGCCGTGGTCGCCGGAGACTCGTCAAGCTCCACCTGACCTCCCGTAACAGCCCCATCGCTCGCCTTTGTTGGTTCCGCCCCACCCAATTGTTGAGCAACCTATCTCGGCCCTAAGGTCAACCTTGAACAGAGAGCAAACCAGAGAGTCTTCACAGCACTATTTGTCCCGCTTCCGGACCTTGAAAAAGGGTCCTTCTTTGAGGTTTCTTGCCCGTCCTTGCGTCCCCATCAGTTTGATCCGAGCGGATCGTCGAACAAGTGAGTTTAACTCACTAATCATTGCTTAGTAAGTAATGGCGCTTAATGGTTAATTAGTTTAGGATACGTATGGATTAGGTTGATAGTTAGATTAGATTAGCAATTAAATTAATCGTTATTGCATGTTAGATGATTAAAGTAGTGTAATTAGAGCCTAGACAAGCTATAGTATTTATTTAGAGTAGTTTGGAAGTTTTCCGGGCTCGTCTAGGCTCCCAATTAGCTTTACAAGCCTAAGTTGGCTTATGTGCTATTTATTGGTATTTATTTATTAATTTCCGTAATTATTTAATTAATTAATTATTTTTCGAAAATTAGACCGGGATAGCCGATGACCAGAATTTCATGCTGATTGCAGTGGTGCATTATGTTTATTTAATTGAGTACCAATGTGCAATTTGAGTGTGATTGGTAATTGTGGGTAATTATCCCAAAAATTAATAATTTTGGTAATTAATTGGAAAATTACCAAGCGTCGGTCTACAGTGCCACAAATGTTTTTATCGAATATATAAATGGTGGGAATTTTGAAAGTAAAGACATTATACTTTTAGCTAAGGCCGACCGTGTACCCACACACGATTATTTTCTCGGGTATCCTTAATATAAAGGAATTAGGCCAAGATGCTTTATTAATTAAGGGATTCAAGAGTGGAATGCCACGTACTTGGCCGTAGGTAATTAATCGTGTGGTGGTTATATTCGTGATAATATGGCTACTGAAGTTGTTGGGCATGTTGTTGTGAGTTAGATCATGAAAACCGTCGAAGCTTGGCCATGTCCACTAGACCATAATCTACTACCGAACTTAGAATCGGTTGCGTCCACTGGACCGTAATCTACCACCGAACTTGGAATCGGTTGTGTTCACTGAACCGTAATCTACCACCGAATTTAGAATCGATTGTGCCCACTGAGCCGTAATTCAGCATTAACCACTGAAGATTTAGTAAGCCGTGCCCGCTGAGCCGTAATTCAGTATTACCGCCGAAGACTTAGTAGGCCGTGCTCGCTAAGCTATAATTCAGTATTGGGGTTGAGAGATTGAAATGACCGTGTCCTGGTCCTGTTGTCTTGGAATCGACTAGGTCGATTGATTGATGATTCGATCTAAGTTTTTCATTCGAGGTGATGATGTGATTCGATGATTGTATGAATTGAATTGACTTGCAGGAAGGAACTGAGGCCAAGGTAAGTCCTCTGACTCATGATTGTGCTTAGACAGCCCTTTTGGCATATTTTCTTCCTAGTCAGGGCTTAAGGGGTTGAACTTGCTAAGACATCGTCTCACCCCGTTGTGGGATAACATTTTTAGGTCCCTAGTTGACAGCAGTGGAGGACCCGAAGCCCGAAGTTTAGAAGGTGAAGTCCGGAGAATCAGCGAGCATGTCCGACTAGTTAGTCCTAGGACATTTCTCTTTTGTTGAAAGCCGATCCCTTTTGGTAGGCTTATGTGTATAAACCTGAGTGTTTATAAAAAGGTATTTTGAGAAAAAGTGGCCCTACTTTTCTATCCCATCTTGTTGTTGTCTTGGAATTTATTAATCACTTCCGCATGCGTATTAAAATGAATGGGTTGGCGATGTGTCCTGGGACATCGCTATTATATCGACCAAGCAGGGATGGGCATGGGCTTGGAGGATCGGGACGTGACAGCAAGTGGAAAGAACCTACCAAAAAATTTCTGAGCCATATCATTCCATGTAGTGATTGTTCTTGTAAGAAGAGAAGAAAGCCAACTCTTAGCTTTGTCTCTAAGAGAGAATGAAAATAATTCCAATCTAATAGCATCATCTGTAACTCCATTATATTTAATGGTGTCACAAATTTCAAGAAAAGCATCGATGTGAGATTTGGATCATCGTTTGGTAGCCCACTGAATGGCACTTATTGTTGAAGCATCTGAATGAGTGACAGCTTGATCTCAAAGTTATTTGCTTGAATTGTAGGTCTTCTGATACTTAATGTGGTGCCTTGAATTGTTGGTACAACATAATCTCTTAAGAGTCTACGTGGATTTTCATTCTCACCTTTTGCCATCTTCTTAGCGTGACTTATATATTCTCTCAATCGCCTTTTGAATGTACGCTCGATTTCTAGATCAAGCTCAGCAAGTTTCCCTTGTTGGCTACGTGTCATAAACATATGTACACCCTGAAAAATAAAACAAAATGAAAGCTAGATTAAAATTAGAATTATCTTATATTAATATTAATTAGTATTAAACAAACGATCCTCGGCAACGGCGCTAAAAGCTTGTTCGTAAAATTCTAAACGCAAGTGAACATGTCAAACAAGTAATATAATGATAAGAAAGAGTATCATCCCACGGAAATCGCTGATTAATAAACTAATTAAATACTAAAATAGATTAATTCCAAAATTTATCTAACAAATCAAAATATAATTGAGAATAAATTAAAAAAATTTGGAGACTAAATACAGTAAATCAATCAGATAAATATGTTAGAGAATCTGATTTTACCATAACTATTGGATATGAATTTCAGATTGTTGTGAGTACAAGAATAATATCAAACATGTAATAGCGAAATTTCCTAATCTATTTACTATTGCATTATTTGTTGCCTAAGAAAGAAATCCAAATATTTTCAGAAAGAAATACAAATATTTTCTCATAAATATTGCATTATTTGTTGCCTAAGATAGGTAAAATAACTATATTTTTATAGAGTTATCAATCGCCTTTGCTCAAGCGGTGCCCCGTGAGGCCGCCCTAGCTTGGGCGAGGGCCAGCCTCACTAGAGTTGTCCTTGCCCAGGGCAGGTCAGCATTGCCTAGGCCAAATCCGACTACATCAGCCTTTACTAGGGCTTGTTCTCACCCTGGCCAAATGAGGCTAGCCTGCCTGGCCATGGCTGGTGGCCAGCCCTCGCCTGTCGGCTGGCTAATGCCAAGAGGAAGAAGAAATGGAGGGGAAAGAAAAAGAAGAAAAAAGGAAAAAAAAAGGAAAGAAAATAGAAAGAAAGAAAGAAAGAAAGAAAGAAATCAAAAAATAATAAAAAAATAATAAAAAATAATAAAAATCGAAACATTATTAAAATATTATTAAAAATTATCCACTTCAGCACCGTCGGTGCCATGTCGCAAGCTAATGTCTACGTTAGCAAAATCCATCTAAAATAAGCCAGAAGGACTAAATTGGCACAAAACTAAAATGTTTAAGACTAAATTGACATTAGTTCAAAAGATTTATGACTAAATTAGCATCATTAAAAGGTTTATAATTAAATTGGCACAAAGTCAAAAGATTTATGACTAAATTTCCACTATGAAAAGGTTTATGACTAAATTAGTACATATGCAAAACGTTTAGGACTTTTCTAACACTTTTCCCTCTATTTCTCCCATTTATAATTGAACTATTCTGGCCAATGAAAATTTAATTAAACGTCTAAGTAGAGAGCAAAATAAAACCCGACCGCTGTCTGTGATGTAAGCGGGCAAACCATATTTCGACCAATAAACAAAAGTGAAAAAAGGACAGGTGGACTACATGTTCATGTGTTTCACGTTGAGCAAGAGCTGTCCGATTTATTTTGGGCAGATGAAAAGCCAGGCCAATAATTGTACATCGTATCCCTAAGGAGGGGGCATGTAGTTATTATTGTTATTGTTACTGACTTTTATCAGCAATTTAATGATGAAATCGACGTGACATCACACGGGCTAGAGCATTATAAAGCGCCTTTTGGTGGTGGGTCTTAATGAAGTTTTGAATCACCAATTTTATTTTAAATTTTATTTTTATTTTATTTTTATTTTTAATGTGGGTCTTGCCTTAAGAAGAATCGTGTACTCTCACCTTAATGAAGGGAAATACCTCTTTGATTTTTCTAGAGGCAAGTATAAATTTTCCTTCTACGTTTGCAACCTGCTCGTCCTCTCCACTGTCCGTTTCTTTTTCTTTTCCTTTTGTTTTTTATTTTAAGAATTCTTTATAAAATAACCCAAAGCAAATAGTATTTACCACGCACATATTTGCATTTTTGCAAATAAGATTTATCAAACAATATTTGCATTCCATGAAAACCTTAAACCTAAAGTCCTATTAATTTGGAGAAAATGACACAAATGATCCATGAATTTTGACCCAATTTGCAATGTGGTTGAACTTTTAATGTGCTCAATGTGGTCCATGAACTTTTAGCCCAATTTATAATGTGGTCTCTAGACTTTTAGTTTGCTCAATGTAATCCTTGAACTTTTGGTACATTATCAATTTAGTCCCTAGACTATTTGAAATGTTCAATATTATCTCAAACTTAAATAAATGAAAGGATAATGTTCAATATTTTTATATAGTTCAGGGATTAAATCGAACAAGAATTAAAAGTTTGGAAATCACATTGAACAAATTAAATCACATTGTACATTGAATCAAAATTTATGGACCATTTGTGTCATTATTCCTCTAATTTACAAAGGCTCTCCCAAACACACCCTACTTTGGACATGGCTCACTCACCAAACGATGTGAGCCCCCAACCGTCCTTCTATTAGTAATTTCAAGAAAAGGATTATAAGTTGTCCGTCCTTGCCAAGCCTCATTGGATCACAAAGCAGAAATATTACCTATGTGTAAACTAACTAAATATAATCGTCCATTTTTGTAACCCAACTTAAAAGCGTGAATTAAAGGAAAGTGATGGAACAAAATACCACTCTTAAAAAAGAAAAGTATTGTCGTGTACCTACGCCACCCAGATGACATATATCAATTGTTATGCTTATCACAGGATATTATATGTTAAAATCAGCTTATGGCAGACTAAAAGTAAGCAGTAAAGTAAGTGGGTCATTTTTAACATGTAATAATACTTCATCACAGCATTTAGTATGCCAATTTAGTAACCCAGACTTAGTCAATATTTGTCCATTATTAACAATCAATCCGATCCATGAATTTTGAAATTCTTGTTTCTATTGACCATATTTTTTACATGCTATTAACCAACTGCTGAGAGTTGATCGTATGAAGTGTACCGTACCGTTAATAACAAAAAAAGTAATGGATCATACCTAGTGAAAAGCATAGGATTGAAGTCACCACGTTTGATGGACTCAAATGTTTATAACAAGCAGCAAAAGGCCACATTACCGAAAGAAAATGGTGAAATTGGGTTTATCTTAAAAATGAACTAAAAATCACTTGATAGCTTCTCGCGCTTTCCTTTAACTAAAAATCACTTGCTGCTATATTTGAATGATTAAATTATTCCAGCCTATGAAAATCTAATTAAAAGGCTAAGCGGGGCAAAATAAAAACCCAACTATTCTATGTGATGGAAACGGAGGAATTATATGTACATGCGTTTAGCGCGGAGCATGAGGCGTCCGATTCAAAGCCAGTCCAACAATTGTGTCTTGTACTATGTGTAAGGTGAGCCCGTTGTTTATCATCCTCATACATTGGTAAATTTACGAAATTGGCCTGACATCATGGAGGCTAGGATATTATAAAACTCGTTTTGAATCTCGATGTTGGAGTAATCTCACCTTTGTTCCAATAACACTCGATATTAAAGTACCAATTCTGCTTTGTGAAACCCAAGAAACGCAAGGGCAGTGAAACATAGACCAATTCTACACGAGAAATGGTTTCAATTTTCGACGAAGGCCGCAAATGGCTCTCCCAGTTAAGAAAGCGTGTTTTTACTGCCATGCTCAGCCGACAAACTGGGGAATCAAGATGAAACCCTGAGGAGTTCATCTTCAAAAATCATGGTTCATAGGATTTTCTCGATTAGTGATAATTACAAATTTAATTGTGAAAATTTATCACTGAAAAAGGTGTGTATTTTGATATTTTCTGTATCGAAATAGAGCCACCAAAAAGGAAAAAAAAAAATCAAAAAAAGGAGAAACAAGAAAAGCAGGAGGGGCTCACTTTTTTCTCCTGCAGTGGCATCTAGAAAATCATTGTGTTCAGAGTGATTGGGTCCAAATTCTGTATAAGTTCCATTTAGAATCCAGAATCTACTTGTCAGAACAGGTTCCTCATTTTTTGGTATTTGAAATTTACCTTGCATACCATAAAATCGGAGAATGGGATTAGTTTCAACCTTCTTCAGCTATTTCCCTAACCGCCCACACTCCTCCGAAGCTTGTCAATTGACCGTTTCTTTAACTCCGTCGGGCATTGTCGTTGTCTCTTCCATGGCGTCTCTCGCCAAACAGAAACGTGGGACCACCACCTCCACCATGATGGATTGCACTGCTGAGTTTGATAACTGTGAGACGTGGTTTATTATCGCAGGCTGCGTGATGTGTACTATGTAGCTGATTGGGCTTGCCTGGGGTATAATCGGAAAATCCCTTCAAAGGTGCATCCTACCTTTATCGATCCTGGAACTGAAAAATCAAAGTCTTTAAATGCAACTCGTCTTGATCTCGGATTCGTCCCCCAGATTCAGCTCGTCGTCCCCCAGATTCAGATCGCGCGTGGAAGCCACCGGAACCTGACACGCTGAAAATCAATTTTGATGGAGCTTTTCCCACTGGAACAAACGAAGGATCTGTGGCGTCTATTTGTCGAGATCATTCCGGCCGACTCGTTGATGGATTTACCTGCACCGTTACCGCTACCTTGGCGCCGCAGATAGAACCACAAGGCCTCACACTCACCTTACAGCACCTGCTGCATAAAGGGATGGAACAGAAGCAACTTACCTTAGAATCTGACTGCTTGGCTCTTGTAAACGCTGTGCATACTCCGTGTTCGATGCCATGGGAGATCTGTGCGATCATCTCTGAAGTTGTGGCGCTGCTACCCTGCTTCCCCACATTACAGATCGTGCATTGCAGGAGGGAAGCCAACCTAACTGCTGACTGGGCCGCGAAGCCCATGGCAACCGAAGTCTACCCTTGAACTGGGCTCATTCCCCTCCCCCACCTCTGTTGGATCTTCTCTGTACTGATATTATGGACTGTGGTGGCACCTTTGGTTAGCTAATATATAATATTTCTCTGTTTTCGACTGAAAAAATAAAATTCAACTCGTCCATTATTAAGGAACCTTTAGCATAATTTACCTACTGATAAGTTTGCATCCCTCTAATAAAAGAAAATAACTGATGAGTTCCATATTAGACAGCCTCAGCTGATTCAGTGAATTCAGAGACCTCGGGGAGGGTACTTGCGGAGAGGTTGAAGACAAGATGGAGGACATCGGAGTTCAGCAAAGCTACGAGATACTGGCGCAGCCTCAATTGTATAACTAAATACGGATAAATAACCACCTTAGGAGAGTGGTTAGAGGAAAGGGACAGAGCAAAACATGAATTCTAGAAAAGACATTGAATATAATCAAAATGACATATGTCTACTATTATGTCCCTCTTATGATATTGTCACGTCCAATCAACACTAGATATGTTACAATCAATCTACAAAATTTACGTCAAATTGAAAGTGAGCAGTAAAGTAAGTATCCAATAACTTTTAGTCACATCTAATTTGGTATACCAATTTAGTAACATAGATTTAGGAAATATAACATTTCTTTGTTAATTACAATCAACCTCATCCATGAATTTTGAAATTCTCTTTCTTTATTGACCAGCTTTTTTATGTGTTATCTTGACAAGATGTAAATCCTACCTAAAATACCTTGGCAAAGCAAGGAAGAACTTCATGCATGAGTTATACGAACACGTAAAGAGAACCATTTTTGAATTTGATCCTTAATTAGTGTTTGATTAAGCATTCAATAAACGTTTGATTCCTCATAGATCATGTACAAAAAAAAACAATTTGATATTTTGATCATCTCAATCAATGTTAGGTTCGTATCTTATCAAAATCCATAAATTAGATAATGACATTTCATGGGGCCATCCCCTTTACTAGCCTAACATGCGCAATCTCGGCGGAGGGAGAAGGAAAATTCAGAAACATAGAAAACGCGATTGACGATAGGATATGGACACGTATGGGCCAAACATCGTGCAAAAGTGGGACCCGAGGGTTTTAATGTTTGCAATGGAAAATGTTGCACGCATGCAATCGACTATCTCATTTGTCGTGGTTTGATTTGGTCCCTGGGGTGGCGGTGATTGGGGCTTCATTAGTAGCATGATTATTTAATTGAGGAGGATCATTGTCAATCAGTACCCGGAGCATACGGAGATATTTTTTTTGAACCCTCCTTCAAATCCACATATGCTAGGCCCAACATTTAAAGCCGTCAAAGGATGACCACACGTATCATATTAATAGTATCACATGGAGCATGAGGTGTTGCACCTTCGGCTTAATAATAGGGTGACGAAATCGATGTGACCTTATAAAAGCTAGAGTACAAAAAAGCTCGTTTTGAGTCTCGATTTTCGAAAAACATCCCTTTGTTCCAATATCCCTAGACATTAAGGGTGCGTTTGGTAACATTTCGTTTTAAAAATTATTTCTAGGAACAAAAATAGAAAAAGTATTTCTGTTTTAGGGAACAATTTTTGAACAAAAAACATGTTTGGTAAATCTGTTCCGGAAATATAAAAAGAATAGAAACACGTTTGGTAAATTTATATAATTTATTTTATTTCTTTTAATTTTTTAATATTTTTATTTTATTTTTCTATTTTCTTTCTTTTTTTCCTTTTTTCTTTTTTCTTCTTTTGACCGGTCGCCGGCCTCGCCATGGCCGGCGACCGCCGCCGGGCGAGGTCGGCCTCACCTTGGCGGGCGAGCTTGATCTCGCCAGATCCGGCCGAGGCCGAGCCGCCCAACCCGGCGCGAGGCAGAGCCTCGGCCGGGGCCGGCGACGCTCCGGCGAGGTCACCGGCCCTCGACGGCTGGTCGCCGGCCATGGCCGAGGCCAGCGACCGGCCAAAGAAAAAAGAAAGAAAAAAGAAGAAGAAAAGAAGAAGAAAAAAGAGAGAAAAAAGTGTTCTTAAAATGTGTTCCAGAAATAAGAAACAACTTTTTCTTGTTTCTTGTTTCTGTTCCATTGGAGATGTGTTTCTGGGAACAAAAACGCAAACAAACGCATTTCTATTCCTTTTTTGTTCCCAGGAACAAAAAAAAAAAAAAATTGTTTAGAAACAGAAAAAAGAAATGAAAACAAACGCAGCCTAAAGTACCCATTCTGCTTCTTCTTCTTTTTTCGTTTTATTTTTTCTTTAGAAAGCCTCAATTCAAAGCTTAGATATTGAGGAGTATAAAAGGAGGTCGTGATGCTAAAGGAAATATAAGATTCTAAGTCTAAAAATTCTAAAGTTCAAAGAGAGCTTTGTCGTTACAATCCACTTGTGTGTATTTTTCTATCCTTAAACTCTCATTTATTTCTTGTGATAGATTATTACACATTAGTAACATTTGACCACTACACATATTTGCCGTCATATGCGGTCCTATTGCAATATTAGAATTGCTTACTCTTAAATTCCACTTATTCGCTTATTCACTCCCTCTAGGTGATAATTCTAGTCCTAACAATATGAAAAGCTATGAATCGATAGATATATCGAAAATTCAGATTTTATTTACCTCAAAACAAGAACAGATCTATAACACGGTGGTCCAACAATATGTGATATAGATAACAGTATAAACATTAATGGACAATTTTACACGTATCGTTCCTTTCATGATACTATATGAGCAAATGACATTATAGGTCTTGACAGTACACAATAGAGGGCACAAATTTAAAATAAAAACAATGAATAGTATGTTTCTAGTGCTTCCATTTGCAAATAGAAAGAATTAGATTAAAACCTATATTTAATTAAACAAAGTAAGACGATATTATAACATGGACCCATGAGAAAAAATAATAATGATCATGTTACTAGTCATGGTGAAACATACCACATGTACATAAATTTAAGTAATTAGTCAAAATTCTCCCGAACTTTGAGAAGCGAACTTTGAGAAGTCACCAAGTGCAGTACCTCCTAAACATTTTTAAAGGGGTAATCTATGGTATTTCATAGATTGAGAGATATTGTGTAATGGTGTCAAAGCTCTAGAAGGTTATGAACAATTATCTTATGAACATATATAGTTTATTAATGACCTTTTTACCTTAAAAGCTTCCTTTGTTATTGTCCGCTACAAAGACATTTACTTTAGTTCTCTTATTAGATTGATTCAGTTTGTGGGGATGTACTTAACAATTTTAAAATATCTGTGATTAAGCACATCTCCTTTAGATGTTAATTTTATTTACTATCGCGGTGTTTAATTTTATTTTTCTTGTAATTATGTATATAAACTTTTAATTTCCTTATTTAATTCAACTTAGTGTGAATTTTAGCTTAAATTTGTCAATTTTTTTAGTTCCATTATAGAACTGTTTTGGAGCTTTTGGTTAATTTAATTTCAATCTCATCTCTACTCACAGATTTATATTGATTCTCATTTGAAAATTTAATTTGAGCTTTGACTTTAGCTTAGCCGCTCAAGTTTAATTCATCGGATATTAATCATATTAATTTACGGAATATTCCATGTAAAAAGTCCATCCATCTAGAATCGATTAAAGGGTCCAAATTCAATCGTTCACCCTGTTGATCCAACTTTAAGTACCTTTATTGCCACCAAACTTCATAAGATTAACCACACCTGCCGAACTTAATCCTCAAGTCTCTCTCTACCTCCTCACTCCCAGAGGGAGAAAAAGGGAAAATTATCCAAAAAGCTCTCAACCTATTACATTTTTATGAATTCAGTCATAAATATTTCAGTTTTATCAATTCAGTCATAAACATTTTCACATTTTACCAATTAAGTCCATCCAGCCAATTTTGGCCAGAAATTACTGACATGGACGTTGGCAATGCCACATAGGATTGTCGGCACTAACGTGGATAATTTTTAATAATATTTTATTTTTTGAATATTTTATTTTTTGATATATTTTTCTCTTTTTTCCTTTTTTTCTTCCTTTTCTTCTTTGCTTCATCTCCATTTGGCCAGTGGCCGGAGGCTGCACCGACCATGTTGAGCTAGTTGCAAACCACATAATGCCGATCGTCACCCAGGCCGGGGCCTCGATTGGGTGCTAAATTTGGTGAGGCCAACTATCGCCCAAGGGTAGCCTTACCTGGCATCATCTTCGCTCGCCTGACACCAGGCGAAGCCGTTCTAGCTTGGGCAATGACCAGCGTTGCTTGGTCTGGGCAAAGGTCGACCTGGCTTGGCCTGGGCAAGGCCTTCAGGCCTTGATGGGGTGAGGGCTCCCCTCACCAGGTTTCCCTTTGTCGAGGCTCACCCTCGCCAAGGGCAGGCACGGCTAGTCAACTGGCTGATTAGAGATGAAGCGAAAAGAAAAGGAAAAAAAAAAAAAGACAAAAGAGAAAAATAATAATAAATTCAAAAAAATATTATTACAAATTGTCCACATCAGCACTGGCAATCCTACGTGACACTGCCGACATCCACATCAGTAGTTTCTCGTTAAAATTGGCCATATGGACTCAATTGGCAAGAGATGAAAATGTTTGGGATTGAATTCACAAAATTTAAAGGTTTAGAACTGAATTGATAAAAATATAATAAGTTTAAGACTTTTTGAACAATTTTTGTAACGACTCCAACTCCATCTCTAGGATCTTTAGCAATGTGGATTATTTTCGCAACGTCCCTAGCATGTCGCCGTCCTATTTCTTTTATCATTTCATTAAGAATATGCGGAAACGTACATACAATACCCAGATAATAACAAACAATCAGGATAACAACCACTCACAAACACACAATTATATAAGTTATATTTACAAGCCCTTTTGTCACGGGTTGCTATAATTACAACCACTATATGTTCTATGCATAAAAAAGCCAGAGTAAACCTTAGCTCCTTTAACAAGACTACAACCTCTCCATACCTACAATTCTGAAAAACGACGGGGTGAGTCATGGACTCAGTAAGTAAAATACATAATTCTCTACTAGGAGGACATCTCATCATCAAAATCTAGTAGGTACAATAATTGTAATACAATGTTTATGGCAGATCAATGGCAAGCTTATTGCTACACTTCGACTACTTACAGATGTCCATTACCGCATACTTCGATGCTTGCTTACCTTCAGCATATCAATGAACACATCAACATATTATGCTTATGCATATACGAGCACTCATAACATGATTCTTTTATCATCATCCTAGCTCGACCAGGCCCTCTTGGCTCGACTTAGACTTCCAGCTTCATGCTAGGCATCCTAGCATAATTAGGGCATCTTGTTTCATGAATGAGGCATCGCCGCCAATGCTGTGTGGTAGCGGATGCTTTTTCCTCTTTAAATGATCACACAAGTGCATCACACAAGCCAGTCTTTCATTTTTTTTTTTATATTAGCAGAAGTATGCAAGGCCCGAGGGCGTACTCATTCAAATATGTGTGCCTTGACTCTTATTATCATACTATATAATATGCTGGGCACGATTTGTCACGCCCCGATCCTTGGGCACGCGCCCATCTCGACCTGGTCAATTAAATAGCGACGTCTTGGGATGCATCACCGACCCATTCATTTTAATACGCAAGTGAAAGCATATACATAATCCCCAGACAATAAAACAATGGGATAGGAAAGTAGAACTAAAAATCTCGAACCTGAAAGACCAACACACTTATATATATATAACAACTGAGTCATATATATAAATACAGTACTATAACAAGTTAGATTCTATTCAAAGCCAGTCTAACAACAAATTCTGAAAACAGGGGTGAGGGCTTCAATCCTCTCTTGGGTCTTCCTCTGGATCCTCCTCCAGGTCCTCCTCTCCTTTGACGATCTCTCCTTCTTCTTCGCTCCAATTGGAGCCCACGGCTAAATACACTGGAGAGTCCGAATCGCCTTCGAGCTTGGGGTCCTTCGTATCTATCACCGAACCACCCTTAGGATCCGATGTACCATTCCCGAATGCTACCTCCAACACGTACGGCAGTACCTCCATCTCTAGGATCGGACCCACCCTTCGCTCATCAGAGTAATGGCGATACCACGACCGATACTCATGGGGCACCTTGTGGGGTCCACCCACATCCACCCAGACTGTGGATTTGATCAGCACGTACTCGAGGTCCTCGGGCAGTGGTGTATCGAAATACGGTACCCTATCTCAATAAATTTCTTGGGTTGCCCAAAGTACTTGGGAGGGTTCGAAGGGGCTGCCATCTAGAGATCTGAAATGTTATCCCACAACGGGGTAAGACGACGTCTCAGCGAGTTCTACCCCCTAAGACTCGATTAAGAAGCAAATACACCCTAAGGGCTGCCTAAGCACAACACGGGTCAGAGGACTTACCTTGACCTTAGTTCCTTCCTGCAAGTCGATACAATTTACAATCTCAACGAGTGACAACAACAAATCAAATCATTCAATCAGATTGAATCGTCAATCAATCGACTCAGTCGATTTCATGTCATCGGACCATCACCTGCTCAAATCAATACTATCTATAAAGTTCGACCATAGTCTAGGACTGCTCACCCAAAGCTGAAAATAGATAGTATAGCTCGCCCAAAGCTAATAATATAGTATACTATATATGCTCACCCAAAGTTGATAATTTAGGGCCCCAAGGTCACTATATATGCTCGTCCAAAGCTGATATAATATTGCTCGCCCAAAGCTGATATAATATGCTCGTCCAAAGCTGATAATGTGGTATACTATATATATATATATGTTCACCAAAATCTGATAATTTAGGGCCCCCTGGCCAAAATATTTTACCACCCCACCATATAGCCAAATCTTTATTTTTATCATACCCGATAACAATAGCCGTGTGTGGATACACGGTCGGCCTTAGCCAACATATAATAATTTCACCTCCATAAATCCCACCATTTTATATGGTCCACCAAAATATTTTTGGCATTATAAACCGACGCTCGATTATTTTCCAATCAATTACTGAAATTAAATCAATTTAAATATAAATTCCAAAACTGCAATTCATGCAAAATCAGCACAAATTAAAGTTCAATTAAATAAACAGATTGCACCACTACAATCAGCGTAAAATTCCGGTCACCGGCTATCCCGGTCTAATTTCAAAAAAAAATAATTAATTAATTACATAAATTAATTAATAAATGTAATAAATGCATACTTAGGCCCGTAATGGCTAATTATATGCCTAAATAGGCCCAAAAAAATTCCGAGACTTGTTAAATAATTACTATAGTCTATTTACTTGCTAATTGCACTAACTATCTACCTAACATGCATTAGTAGATAATTAAATTTTACTAATCTAATCTAATTAACCACCTAATCCATCTTAGCATAATATAATCAACCCTAAGCATAATTGACCTACTAAGCAAGGATTAGTGAATTAAACTCACTTATACGACGAACGGGTCGGTGCAAATCGACGGGAATGTCGTGGGGGACGGAAAACTCCAAAGCGGGCCTAATTTGCTCTCTGTTCTTGGTTGCAAAAGAGAGGAAACAAAGCTAAACAAGGCAAGCAAGACCGATGAAGGATCAGGGAGGTCGAGCGGTCAACAACAAGGGCTCACAGTGGCTGATCGAAGGTGGGACGGTTCCAGTTGAGCTCCACACAGCCGTGGCAACATCCTGGATGGCGGAACAGATGGCTGAAAGCAGCAGGGGGCGTCGGGGTAGTGCGACATGCGGACGGGGGCAGAAACGGCGAACGGCGAAGGACGGTGGCGTCTCGCAACTCCGGGGCTGCTGGCTGTTCCAGCAGTCTTCTATGGTTGCTAGGGGTGTTCGAAACAGCAAGGGAGAGGGAAATGGTGATGGTCGACCAACTGAGAGCAAGAGAGAGGAAGGGATAAAGGGAAAAGGGGCCTACCAAGCTCTATCCTCATCTTTGTGTGTCCCCTTGACTAATCTCCACCACCAGCTGAAAGCCTTGGCCCAAAATTAGCCACTTATGCTTCAATTACCACTCTTGAAATGGTCCAAATGCCCTAGGCAAGGGGGAGCTACGAATTTGCTTAGAAATTCCTCCAATTGGACACTCAATTCCTCTTGAATCAATCCAATTCGGCCTTAATAAAATCAACCAACACCTTACTGATCCAATTGGTATTTTTTTCTCACCAATTAATCTCCTTTGCTTCCTAATTTTGCGATAAAAAATGGTCATTGAAATTTTATGGACAAAAACGGCCGTAGGACGACTTTTTCCTAAAAAGTCTCAGATTGCAAAAAAATCTTCTGAGACTGAGTCGATACTCTTAGAATTAATTATGACATGACAGAACTTTCAATTTTTGAAATCGGACTCAAATTCATTGTTAATTTCAATTCAGCGTGATCTTAACGTGACATAGGTTATCGGGTAACTTTCAGAAATTTTTAGTGCAAATGACCTGTGGTTGATTTTCTTCGAGCCACAATAAACGCATTCACCACATTGGCATTTGTGTGAAAATCTCGATGATTCAAATACGGACACAAGGTATCAAAAGAATAGGAAAATCAGTCTGCTGCCGGCCGACGAGAATTTTCCAATTTAGTGGTTCTATTGCATTAAAATTCCTTAATGGTTTCCCCAGATAGTCAAGTTATCTCGAGAGTGATCAGCTCGAGAACAGTTCTATAGGCGCGTCAATGAAATGCCCAATTTATTCAATAGAAAACAAAATTGAAAATATGGGATGTTATAACTTTTCCCTCTTATAAAAATTTCGTCCTCGAAATTTAAATCATTACAATACTTAAGCAAAAGGTGGGGGTACAACTGTCTCATCAACTCTTCAGTCTCCCATGTCTCTCCTTCAGTACCGTGGTGTTGCTAGACCACTTTGACCAATGGGATGGTCTTTATACGCAGCACTTGATCTTTTCTGTCCACGACTTGAACCAGACTTTCAACGTATGACACTCGGTCATCCACATCCAATTCTTCAAAATTAAGCACGTGGGTCGGGTTAGGCTCGTACTTCCTCAACATCGACACGTGAAAGACGTTGTGCACTTACGCCAATCTCAGTGGCAACGCAAGACGATACGTTAGGGTCTCAATTCTCTCTAGAATTTCAATTGGACCTACGTACCTCGGACTCATTTTCCCTTTCTTTCCAAAGCGCGAAGTTCCCCTCATTGGTGACACATTCAGAAAAACATGATCACCAACTTGAAATTCCAATGGCCTCCGACGCTTATCTACGTAACTTTTCTGTCTGCTCTAAGCGATCTTTAATCTACTTCTGATCACTGCCATGACATCCACTAACTGCTGGACCAACTCTAGGTCTGTAATCTTTCTTTCCCCACCTTCATCCCAACACACTGGTGTTCTGCACACTCTGCCATACAACGCTTCAAAATGAGCCATCTGGATGCTTTGCTGATAACTATTGTTGTAGGCGAATTCCACCAGGTGTAGCTATTCTTCCCAACTTCCTTTGAAATCTAGTACACAAGCTCGCAGCATGTCCTCGAGGGTCTGAATTGTCCTCTCAAACTGGCCATCCATTTGAAGATGATAGGCTATATTGTACTACAACTTGGTATCTAAAGCACTTTGTAAGTTCTTCCAAAAAGCGGCAGTAAACCTCAAGTCTCTATCTGAAGTTATTGTAACCAGCACTCCATGCAGATGAACTACTTGGCGCACGTACAAGTCTGCGTGTCTATCCAAACTGAGGTCCTTTCGAACTGCAATGAAGTAAGCCGACTTTGTCAGTCTGTCAATCACTACCCAAATCGAATCATTTCCTCTTTGACTCCTCGGTAGTCCGGTCACGAAATCCATCGTGATATGCTCCCATTTCCATTATGGGATCTCGAGAGGTTACAGGAGTCCTCCCGGCTTGCAATGTTGAGCTTTCACCTGCTGACACGTCAAACACTTGGAGACATGCTAGACAATGTCCACCTTCATACCTGACCACCAATAGTGTTGAGGCAGATTCTAATACATCTTGGTACTACCAAGATTAATGTTGTAACTGCTACGATGTGCTTCTGATAAGATATCCTCTTTAAACCCCACATCGTCAGGTACAACTAAGCATCCTCGGAACCTTAGTGTTCCCTCATCAGAAATCTGAAAGTCAGCCTTTCTTTTCTCAATGTCTTCATGAAGAATCTTATGAACATCAGAGTCTGTCGGTTAAAGTAACTTGATTCTTATCTGGACATCCGGTTCAATTCTGAGGGTGGCCATAAGACTTGAAAGGCGGCTTACCTCAAATTTGAATACCGAATCTCGAGCTCTCTCAATTAGATTCCACTTCTTAATTAGTATATGTGCAACTGAAGACTTTCGACTAAAATATCATTGATGAACACAATCACAAACTAATCTAGATATTCCTTGAATACTCGATTCATCATATCCATGAAGGCAGCATGAGCATTTGTCAACCCGAATGGCATCACAGTGAACTCGTAATGACCATATCGAGTACGAAATGCTGACTTAGGGATATCCTCATTCCTAATCCTCAGCTGATGATATCTTGTCCTCAAGTCGATTTTCAAAAATATCAATGCTCCTTGCAACTGATCGAACAAATCATCAATCCTTGGGAGTGGATACTTATTCTTGACCGTTACTTGATTGAGTTGCCGATAGTCGATACATAGGCGCAACGAACCATCTTTCTTCTTTACAAACAGAACTGGTGCCCCCCAAAGTGATGCACTGAGATGAATAAATCCCTTATCTAATAACTCTTGCATCTACACCTTCAGTTCGTTCAACTCAAATATTCGGTAAGGAGCCTTAGAAATTATCTCTGTCCCGAGTGCTAGCTCGATCACGAACTCGATTTCTCTCTCTAGTGGTAATCCTTGCAATTCCTTAGGAAAAACATCTGGAAATACTTGCACCACGGCGATGTCTTCCATTTTCAACTCCTCAACTGTCGTATCTATGACAATTGCCAGGTACCCTTGACAACCCTCGTATAATAAACGAGTAGCTTCTGGCGACGAGATCAAGATAATCGAGGGTCCTCCTCAATTCCCGACAAACTTGAAGCCCTCACCCTCTATCGGGTCAAACTGAATTGCCTTGCGATAGCAGTCCATTTTAGCTCGTTGCTTGGTGAGCCAGTTCATTCTAATTATTAAATCAAAGTCATACATAGCTAGGACTAATAAATCTATTTTCCTCACTCGCTCACCAATCACTAACTTGCAACCAGAACAACCCAAAGCATCAATAACTTTCTCCTTCAATGGTGTAGATATGCACACCGCCGACTCCAACAATATAGGACTTAATCCTAACAACTTAACATAATGTTCGGCAATAAAGGAATGGGTTACTCCTGGGTCAAATAAAGCGTAAGTAGAATGGTCGCTTAGCGAAACCATACCTATGATCACATCAGGTGCAGCTTCGCCGACCTTGTGTAATGGCAAACACTGTGCCTTGAACTGGTGGTCTCAGCTATCCTCCTTGCGACGCATTCTGCGGTGCATACCCTTGATCTGACCCCTTTGTGGCGACGGCGGCAACTGCGGTTATCCTCTTAGTTTGTTAGGACAATCCCTAATCATGTGACCCGGTTGGCCACATCCAAAACAAAGGCCCGGTCTTCGAGGACACGAGGCTGAACCATGTCGCCTCCCACACAGACGACTTATACCATTTTGGCTCGGCCTTGACTTTCCAATTCCACCCTTCCTATTAGGCGGAACGTGGAATCTTCCTCTAGGCATAAGCCTCTTCCCTTGGAGGATTCCTTCTCTGTGAGAGCTAAACCTCGATCCATAAGAGGTAGCTTGCTCCTTCAATCCTCTTTCTATCATTTGAGCTGGACGATAGACTTTTCGATAACTTGTCAGATCTAACGGTAGCAGAGGTTATTTCAATTCATAACGAAGACTATTTATGAATCTTCGGGCTTTTTCTTCTAGGTCCTCGACTAACCTCGGAGCATACTGGGAAAGCTCCACGAACTTGACCCCATATTGGTCAACCATCATCGATCCCTGACGAAGGCTCTGAAACTCCTCCATCTTTTGTTCTCAGGCCATACTCGAAAAGTACTGATCGTTAAATGCTCTGAGGAAAGCGTCCCACACCGGGATCACACCTTTCGAAAACATCATATCGTTGGCAGCTCTCCACTAGATATTGGCATTGCCCTGCAACTGATAGACGACCAGGGTTACCTTCTCAGCCTTAGTGCACATCAGAAGTGCAAAGGCTTTCTCTAGATCCTGAATCCATAGTGAAGTGGCCTCGGGGCCTCCGGTACTCGTGAATCTTGGCGGGCTCAACTTCAGAAACTGCTCCACCAGCTTGTGTATCGGTCTCTCTCTCTGCACCACGACATTCTTAGGCTGAACTCCAACAGGTGCAACAACAGGTGCGGCCTCAGTGGCAACGGCAGCGGCAGCGGCAGCGGCAACAACAACAGCAGTGGCGGCTTGATTCTGTGCCCGTTGTGCCATCACATCTCTCATGACTTCTAGCGCCTGCATGATCCCCTCAATTCTGAGATCACTAAGGGCTGCTGCCCCAGCATCAACTAGAGGCAGTGCCACTCCACTCGCGCTAGCCTGAGCTGGCGCTCTACCTTTGCCTCCCCGGGTACCGACCCTAGTCGGCATCCTACCCCGAGTCATGGCCCTAACGGTCCTCTTGCTAGGAGTTCTTTACTCCTGATCACTCATGGCTCAATTTTAACTACTAAAACCTTCTTCCAATTCCATACCGAATTAGAAACAAACCGATCCAAACACAAACAATTTTACCAATCAGCTAACACAAACATGCACCAGCATGAATTTAAAGGCCTTTCCTACTACTATCCCATGCACCACCGCACCTTATCACTCCAATCCTAACCATTGCTTTGATACCACTAAACAGGGATGTCACGCCCTGATCCTCGAGTGCGCGTCCATCCCGACCTGATCGATTAAATAGCAAAGTCCCAAGATGCATCGCCGACCCATTCATTTTAATATGCAAGCGGAATCATATACATAATCCTCAGACAATAAAACAATGTGATAGAAAAGTATGACTAAAAATCTCGAACCTGAAAGACCAACACACTTATATACATATATAACAACTAAGTCATATATATATATATATACACATACAGTACTCTAACAGGTCAGATTCTATTCAAAGCCAGTCTAACAACAAAGTCTAAAAACAGGGGTGAGGGCTTCAATCCTCTCCTGGGTCTTCCTTTGAAATCGGACTCAAATTCGCGGTTAATTTCAATTTGGCGCGATTTTAGTGTAACCTAGGCTACCGGGTAACTTTTAGAAATTTTTAGTGCAAATGACCCGTGGTCAATTTTCTTCGAGCCACAATGAACCCACTCAACACATTGGTAACTCTCGGTTGTCGTGAAAATCTCGAGAATTTAAATACGGACACAGGGTACCAAAACAATAGGAAAATTAGTCTAGTGCCGGCCGACGAGAATTTTCCAATTTAGCAGTGTCACCCACGATTAGCCACACATCTCAGTCGAACCAACCTATCTCTGATCTCAAATCGATTTTTAATTGTGCCGTAATGGCCACTAAAGATGAACACGGTCGAATAGCCGATTCCTGGACGAATTCTTAAGTCTATTGCATTTAAATTCCTTAATGGTTTCCCCAGATAGTCTAGTTATCTCGAGAGTGATCAGCTCTGAGAACAACCCTATAGGCGCATCAATGAAGTGCCAAATTTATTCAATAGAAAACAAGATTGAAAATCTGGGATGTCACACGATCCTTGGTTCATGGCTTGGACTGTATGCTTAGACCGATCACCGCACCACGCAAGACTTGGAATCAATATGCTTCAATGTCATACCCAAACCTCGTGGGCTTAGGCGATCCCTGTACTAAACAAGACTTGAAGCCATCGCACCTCAATACCAATCCAAGACCTCGCAGCATTGGGTGATCCCCGCACCGAAAGAGACTAGGAACTAGCAAACCTCAGTAAGGCCTTACGGCTTAAGCCATTGTGACTTGACGTCAATTCTAAGCCAAACGAACCTTGACATAGTCCCAAGGCTTGAACGCATTCGAGCATGCAAATATGAATAAACCATACAAAAGAATAGTACAACATGCATACGGCTTACACAAGTGAGCACACCACTAAACTTGACGACGTAGGCTATCATCCTAGCCAAGAGTTAGAGATTCTACTTACAACACTTTAAGGGGAGACCTAAGTGACCGAGCAACATGCACGCGAACGAACGAACGAGTAAGAGGGGTGTAGCCATGAGAAAGAGAGAGACGGCGATGGTGAAGGTGAGGTCAAGAGAGTGAGGGAGGGAGAGGAGGTGGTGTGGAAATGAGGGGGAAATGCCTCTACCTATAGGCAAACCTCTCATGATGATCTTTCCAAGTGGACCAATCATCTTCATTTAGATGGACAACCTAGAATGAGGAGATAACAAACTAAAGAGATTGGTGGCAAGTCTAGTTCCTAGGAGAGACACTTGCTCATCTTTCCATTGGTCCATCTAAGGGATTGAGTCATCTGGAATAATTACATGTAATTATTGTAGGGACACATAAGCCAATGATCAAGCCTCTCTCATTTACTATTTGGATTTTGAGTAATTATTAGGCTAGATATGTTCATACTATAAACTCGATCTCCAAGTTTTAGGTTAGGAGTCATTATGGCCTATTCTTTTAGGGATACCTCAACTTGGTATTGAAAAACTAGAGTCCAAAGGTATTTAATGCTTCCTTATCTTAATCCAAGAAGACTCTAGATTGGCTTTCTCCTCAAGTTGGGCATGTAGCCCCTTCCCCTTCAAGTTTGGGCATGTGGCTCTCCATTCCAAGGTGAAAATAGTTTAGAGTAATTTTCGAAATAAATATCATTACCCTATCAAATGGGATTAAAAATTTTAAAATTATAATATGTTATATAGAATATTTTAAATAACATTTTTCGTGAGGAAGCTAAGTCCAATTCGTAATATGGAAAGATCAACAATTCACTAAACATGACCCAACAATCTGCCCATGGAGCAAATCTAATGATTGCAAAGAGAGACCCATTTCGAAATCCAAATCTTCAAAAAATTCTTTGAAATTTTTGTATGTTGTAAATATGGTTTCCTTTAAAACTTTAGTGAAGAAAGTATGTCTAAATATGAAAGAGAAAATTTTATAAAAATTTGATAAGGCAATATGATCATTGTTTTTACTACAATGAGCTGGTTCCAGACAGTAAATGATTGGGCATTCGTCCTAAGCATTTCACCTTTGAAAAATCTAAAATTTAAGTATGTTGTAGTTGGAACAACTTTTATGAAAAAAGTTTCTCCAAATTCAAACCACAAAGAACTCTATAAAATTGGGAAGTGAGAAAGGTCTAGTAGTTTTGAAAAACTGGGAAGTCAAAACCTAGGATAGCAAAAGTGGCAAGTATACGGAGGAGAGGTGGCGTCCTACTTTGGCTTGCCATATCACTTGCCCTTATTCTTTTAGGTCATAAGTCACCCCCTTCATTAATTTCTTTAGACACATAAACCTTCACACTTATTACCCTCATTTAATCCTTTGGCTCTTGTTATTCAAGAAGATTAGCCTATCTAGCTTGGTCTCTAAGTCTTCTTAATAAACTTATGACTCATCCTCTCTTAATGTGCAAGAATCTAAAGTTCATGATTACCTTCAAAGGGCAAGACCATTTGGTGCCAGGTGTTTTCCCTTAGTCGATATGCATTAAATGACTACATGCCAAATGCATTAAATGCACCAAGGGAAAATATCTAAGTTTGAGGCCATCTCATTAGGCGGGAGTTAATTGAGTCTAACCACAACCGACTACCTTATTTGGCCCAAGGTTCGTGCCTAAGTCATGATCAGACGAAGTTGGACGCAATTGGGCTTAACCGGCAAAACCGAGCTTGGACTTCCCCTTTTACTGTGTAGAGGGGGCTCTCAAATAGGTCCCAAGGCTAGGCCTTGGGCCAGTCAACTAGTCCTCTAGTCTGTTTGAGGGCTAGTCTAGGATCCTACACCACAGCTTATTACCAGTCTGAAACTAAATCGCATTGAGTTTATCCGATCCATAGTCGGTTTTTTCAATTGTCATGCGATCATGTGGGATCAGTCAATTCGCCTCAACTCATGGTCGAATTGAGTCAATCCATAGTTGTCCATGATCGGTACAACGACTGACGACTGGGCGAAATCACCCGTGACTAGTATAATGACCGGGCGGAATCGAGCCATGACCGATGCCAATTTGTAATGGTGTGTAATCATCGCACAATCGGTTCTTATGGTCAAATAACTTTTCCATGGTCAAACATTCTATCTGAGTACAACCGATCCTCTAAGTGGCCTATCCCGAATGGGTTAATTGACTCATGATCGTCCCTCGGCTCGGCTTGTGGCCTAGTCCCGCCATTGGCATACCAATCTTAGCCTAGTAGTTGGGGCCAAAGTAAAGATCAAAATTGAGGATGTTACAATTTTCCTAAGAGGTCAATACTAACTTTTGATGAAATAGGTTTACCTCTAAGATTGACCTAGTGGCAAGGGTATGGCTATGCTTTCGCCTAAAAAAACCGCTGGTGGAGCGGCAGAATCATGGCGGTGGGTTGGCAGTGGGTTGTGTGCTAGTTCTTTTCCATATAGCCGGTTGATTAGAGTTGTGCCCCTAGGTTATCAAAAGAAAGGGGTTGAGGTTGATGGGGAGACTGAATAATAAAGTGGAAAAGAGAGGAAAATTAAAGAAGAAGAAGAGCCCCTTTGAAATTCATACGTGCCAAAATGTTTTCTCATAGCGAAAAATGTAAACTTCAAATTTGTTAATCGAATTTAGAGGATTCCACTATTATCTAAATGAAGTATTATGCATGCTAGAGTGACTTTTGTTGGCTCCTCATCTCCGACACTCTGGCTGATGAATTTCAAAAGTGTCATCACGATTATGTGCATACAGGACTAAAAATATACAGGTTAATTTCTAAACACATCTACATGTCTTGCTTGTAACAATCCACAATGATATCTTGTCACTAGCACCCTCTAAAATTGGTGGTAAGTCAATGTTGAGTACGAGTCTCCTTAGTAAATCAAAATGTCATGGCGTGGTTTTTCCCATTTTTGATTGCATGGCATAGCAGCTCAATGAAAGACATCCCGAACAGGGACAAATCCACCTAGACGATTTCCACGTTGCTAAAAAAATTTGGGATAAAATTTTAGTCATCGTAAGTTTTCGGTGGAACGTAGGAGTAAACCCTAGAGCTATGCCGTAGTCATTGTAAGCTTCTATATATATATATATGCTTGAGAATATATTTAGTTTCTCTCAGTTTCTCTCTCACTCATAAATTTGTCCCCCTTCTTATGCTTCCATATTCTCTCATATAGTACTCCAATCCTAACCCCTTCATGATATCAAAGTCAGGCTAAAGGTAATAGATAATTTGTTTGAGTCTTACGCTTAAAGATCGAGAGCCATTAGTTGGCACCCTTCTTGTTTTTACAGAGTGGTCTAGGCCGTAAACCCCAGAGAGGCAGTAAGACCGCTGGTTTAGCTTTGTAACAGCTCTGAAGAAGGGATAGTTTCGATCGACAAGTATGAGCTTACTTAGAAGATCTATGTCTTCATCTAGATCTCTATTACAAATGGACTCAGATTTAAGTCATATACATAGAGAATAAGTAAGAATAAAATATTTCAACAAATCTATATAAAACTGGGAGATTCCTAAGGTTCAGCTTGAGGAAATATACAAACAATCAAAGTTGAAATTTTTCCAAAAATTAGATTACGTTATAACTAATGAAGAAAGAGATGTTCCTCTTTCAAACTCCTATGAAAAAATACATCTTTTAAATCAAGAATCTATCAAAAAACCATAAACAAAAATATAATTACATCCATATAGGTTTAGTCCAGGTAGAAATTAAACCTCTTATAAAAGAAGGCCTTAACACCTCAATTCTCTTAGTTTTATGAGACTTACATCTCTTAAACTATGATGAATCTATACTTTGTATCGTAGAAACAAGTCTCCGCAAAGGCCTAGTACATTTTGATATCTCAGAAAATTTTAAAAAATAAGAATATGTTTAAAGCACTCACACTTCAAATAAAAACACATAATTACAAGGTAGCCGAAGGATCTATCCCATTAGCTCTCGTCTATAGGATTCACTACAAAGCAATGACATTTGCCTTTTGAGAAAATGCTTTCAAACACAGTCCACGAGGTGAGACGCTTCTCATCCAGACTGACATTTTTAGAGCAAATATGACATTCCTTAAATCTATTAGTTGGAATCAAGTAACCTTTTTAGAATAATGGAAATTAGAAAACCAGGTTTCTCAACAAGTTGTTCAAAATACAAATTCGATCAATGTTATATACAACATCTAGAGGGAAGGGTAACTATTTGGTTCCCCAAAAGATCATTTGACCTAAGATCAGACCGCTCATTTCATTCATCTCCAACAAGAAGATCAGTAGATCTTCATCCAAATCTTCCACCTATAATCACCACTCCACCTAGTACTCATAGGAATACTTCCATTCCAAAAACAACACCAATCCAGCCCAATACATACTATAATCCTCCTAACATTCCTCTTACACCAATGGCACCACTAGAACCAAAAATTAGCGACATAGATAATAGGTCGAGAATCTCCAGGCCAATTTATTAGTAGAACCAGTGTGAACCGACCATAGAAAATACTAATTCACCTCATCATTCTCCAACATACTCACAAATGATAGATGCAGAACTAAATGTTTTAGAAAAATAATTTGAACAATAGAGCATTCCTTAATAGAGAATTTAATTCAGAAAACAACAAATAAATTAGAGAATGGTTTTTCAAAACCTTTGCTGATAAAGTAAAAAGACATCAAGCAAAAATATTGTGACTACATGTACAAGCATGAAGTCCATATATTTTTCTTTGATTGGATAGAAAAATAATTCCTCAAACCAAAAGAAATAGTAGTCTTAGATCCTCATTACAAGTGGAAACTCGATAACGGTGAAACCATAGAATCTAATCATCCACCTCTTAGGAGAATAAAAATTCAACATGAAAAAGTAAAGTAATAGCTACTCCTTTTAGAATACCTACTAAAACAGATTTACTTTATACACATAAGGTAATTGAACAAAATAACTATACAAATCAATATTTAGTAACTATAGGAAAATAGTTGAATAGGATAGAATCAACCATTCAAAATCCTACCCAATAAATCATACAACAACTAGAAACATTTAAAAAAAAAAAAACCTATTTTTAAGACATTTGAATTTCCAAAAATCTTAGTCCGAGTTTGACAAAGCTATTGAATAGAGGAAAAGATTTTTAGGAAAATCAAAACTAGAACCTGCTCCAATATTAAACACCCCTAAAATTCAAGGATTAATTGTCAAACATACTCTAGACCAACCTAGTATTAGTACTCTAACAAAAACTTCTAATGATTTTGATAGTGAATCCATCACTGAGATAAATAGGCTCAATTGGAGACAACCCCAAAAATTATATCATAATAAAGCTATCCCACTAGACATTGCTTTAGAAGAATCTTTGCAAAATATAAAAATAAATACTCTTTAGACACCATTTATGAATGGAGAATATATGGTGTAGCTAAAAGCAATATAATTAATATTTTAAACAATATGATAATGTTAGCTAATGCATACAAAACACAGTAAAATGTTTTTGATCATGCAGTTGCTAATCTTTTAGTTGCAAGTTTCATAGGACAACTAAAAGGCTGGTGGGATGATTATATAACAGATGAATAGAAAATATAAATTCTAATTGCCTATAAATTAGATGACTTTAGACAATGCATTGATGACGAACAAGGACATCTCATCTAAGATACAGTGAATACACTCATATACTCTATTTCACAACACTTCATAGGAGACCCATCACATATTAGAGATAAGAACCAAGACCTGCTGTCCAATATGAGATGCAAATCTTTAAGCAGATTTACAGAATATAAAGAACTTTTCTTTCCAAGGGTTCTTGTTAGACCAGATTGCAATCAACCCTTTTAGAAATAAAAATTCTTAGCAAGTTTATCCCAAATACTAAGTGACCAAGTTAGAAATAAGGTTAGAGAAGAATATAGTGGCCAAATACCTTATGACCTACTTTCATATGGAGAAATAATCTCATATGCTTATAGATAAGGAACAAAAATGTGTAATACAATCAAATTGCAAAGACAACTCAAAGATGAACAATCTCTTACAAACAAAAGTTTAGGAGATTTTTGTGCCCAATACAACCCTTCTTATAATGAAAAATAAAAATTTAAAGGTAGAGGAACTTGTCTGCCTGAAAAAGAAAAAAGAAAACATCCTAACAAATTACAACATCACAAACGTGGACAAAGACACCAAAATAAGCCACATACGAATAAGAAATTTTTTAAAGATCTTAAATGTTACTCATGTGGTAAAAAAGGACATATTTCAAAATATTGTAGAGTTAATAAAAGACTAAATGAACTCTCCTTTGATGATAATACATTATACCAATTAAACAACATCCTTGTAGCAACCGATGATGACACCTCTTCTGATGAATTTCTTAAAGAAGAAGATTTTCAAATAAATGAAATAGAAACCTCTTTAAAATCAGAATATGAAAATACCCCTCTAAATAAACCTACCCCCAAAATAAATACGCTAACAAAAGAAAAAAGAGTTCCTCCTTAGCACTATTGATAAAATAACTTACCTAGAAGCCAAAAAAAAAAAAAAAACACTTAGACTCAAATCTTCAATGAATATTACCTCTAAACCCAATACATCTTATAATCTTAAAGATATTCTTAATAAAAAAAAGAAAACCCAATCTAGGCCAATAATATTAATGATATTCAAAGTGAAATAAATAAACATAAATTAGAAATACAGGCCTTAAAAGCGGCACAAATGGATATGAAATTAGAAATCTTTGGTATAAAATCTCTCATCACAAAGGGAAATACAAAATTAGAAGATCAAAATGAAATCATCAATACTTCCAATACCTATGATCCAAACTTCTTAATTTTATTGACAGAAATAACCTCTAGGAAATAGATAACAAATATAAAGACAAAAATCAATAATGAATTTATCATTGAAATAACGGCACTTTTTGATATAGGTTAATTGCATGGATGTTAGGAGCATTATCATAACAATGAGTCCACGTAAAGTTGTATTGCATGGATCTCGTGCGAAATTCGGAAGTGGACATTCACTATTGCGGACAAGGAGCCCACTCACGTATGAATTTTAAAAAATTGGCTTGGGCACCAAAAAAATCCAAAGGGCTGACCAATGTTTCTGCTGAGGAAGATAACGAAGAAAATTTGGAGATACTAAATGTATATTCTCTTCACACATATCTATAGCAGTATATTTGGTTTGTCTTGAATAGATTTGAAGCAAAGAGGGCAATTGAATAATTCGGCAAAGTGCAAGAGGTGTGGGAATCGTGAAATAAGATAATAACAAATTATGCTTCCCACAATTCAAGATAAATTCGTGTCGATAGAATGTGAAGGAGAAGCAAGGCGACGACAAAATATCGCCCACTCTGATTGGTATTTCCAATTCGGTAACGCAAGGAAAAATATTGAGGGAAACACAGGATACGCATGCAAGAGGTAATGGAGGAGATGTGAATTTCAACGATTCTTTTTCTTATACAAATTTCCTCTTTCGCAATACAAGGTAGGCAGTATAAAAGGAAAGGCCACAGAATTGAACAAAAAAATTTCGGGCAACAATACATTCAAAACACGGCACATTGAGAGAGAGGAAAAGGGAGGAGAAGTCGATCGTCTTTCTTCCCCAGAGGACCGCTACTGGCTTCATCCATCTCCACAGCCCGACGTTGTGTTCTTGTTGCGAGCTTCACACCGACACTGCTGAGTCTTGCTGCCGGTCCACTACTTGTGCCGCTGCCGCAAGCCCGAATAGCTGCCACTCCTGATCCACCTCCCTGGCTGGGGACGATCGAGATTGGTGCCCCACCGCACTGCTGCTCTGATCGTCATCCCGAGCCTTGTCCGTTGCTTGGTGATCCTTGCTGAGCTTCCGTCCACGCCAGCCTCGAGTAAGACGCTGCTTCTTTCAATCCGTGTCGCTCCTTCCAGTGCCAACGTGGGCGACGTTGCTGCTGTCACTTATCTAGGGCGTCCTTACTACTCGTGCTGATCCGAGAAGACCCGTATTGTGACGACTGAGTTGCCCGTGACCTTGCACCCGAAAAATTGTAGCTGCTCCATCCTCCGCGATGGCGTTGCTAGTCTCGCGTCACACCGAAAGCCTCTTGGTGCTCTTTGCATTAAATTTTTTGTGCCTCTGCAGGTTAAGAGGAGAACTTCAAACGGTAGTCAAAAAAGCTCTAGTGGAGGTTATATAAAAATATAGTAAGGCAATCCGAAGAGGGGACGTCTGGCAAACAGGAAAGTCCACTTGAAGACTTTCGGTTGTGTCTGACAAAATCAACGCAGCCCTCACTGAGCCAAGAGCCCTTTCCACGTCGAGTGCCGCGAGCGATTCACAAAACGTTATCGTGAGCCAGCTACCGTGAAGCAAAGTTGATCATGACTCCTACGATCTGATACCCGTCCAAACTAGGAAACAACAATCAAGGTAGGTAAAATTCCCATCTAAATTAATTCTTGAATATTTCGTTTGCTCAATTGAGGTATTGCATTCTTGATTAAACCCCCGAATGATGTTATCTTGTCCCATGTTTCCCAAATAGTCTTTCAAATTGGGAAATCTTCCTAATTTCGCAACGTACATATGATTGACGGTCCAATTTCATGCTCGAAATACGACCTGCAATTGTATGGAAAAATCGCCAATCCGATCTTACACTCGAGATACGATTCGTGATTTTATTTAAAAATTGGCCAATCCAATCTCATGCGTGAGATACGATTTGTCAATTTATTTCCAAAATTAAATGGACATTGATGATATCTTGCTTGATCTGTTGCTGTGTTGCTCTCGATGCCTTTATTTGATTGCTCCCGTAAAAGAAAAACCCAAAAAATATTTGAGTTAGGTTAAATGCATGTTAGGATATTATTGGTTTTAAGGTTATGTTGCATGTTTAGGATAGGAAATTTATTTTGAATTTCTTAAATAAAAAGACCAAAAACATTAGTTTAGGATGTCATATTTTCTTCTCATTAATTTAAATTGCACGTTTAATTATTTGGTAATTTTAAATTTCGAATTTCATAATAAAAAATATAAAAAAATTAGAATTAGGGCATTCTTTGCACATCATTGCATATTATGATAGATTGCATGCTTATTAAGAAAAAAAAAATCATGTGCACGTCATATAGCGTTAGGTCCATGAAATGCACGTCATTTAGTGATTATTGCTAGGTACATTTAATTAGAAATTGCTCGTCATTAGGATTATGTCATTTTGGATAATTTAGATTGCATGTTTAATTATTGCATGTTCATAAAGAAAACACAAAAAATTATTTTACTCATTCATATAGTTTAGGCTATACTGTCATGTCATATTATTTCATGTTAGATTAGTAGCATGCATTGCATATTGCACAATTTTCATTAAATAAGCAAAAACAAAAAGAAATTGTGTGTTAATTAGAAATCATATCTAGGGTTGTTAATGTGAATTCTAATCTAACAACGCAGGTGCTTTCGTTGCTACAAGGTAAGTATTGCAATTTATTCACTGCTTTCTTAGGTGTTAAATTGGTGGTTTGCGCACCCGCATGATCACCTACATGTTAGGAAAATAGATTTAAAATTAATCCAAACTGCCTGCAAAAATTTTTGAAAATAAAAGAGAAAGGTACCAAAAGGGCGTTAGAGAAATCTAGCGTAATCAAGTCCCCGAACTCACAAATCTCTAGTTCGTAGGAGTAAAGTAGATCTTACGTTACTTTACTTGGGTTTCTAATCGACCCACCAAAAAATAGATTAGTGGCGACTCCTAATTTAAAATCATTTGCGTGTTAAAAACTTCAACCTAAGTCGCGAGTTAGTATGGGCTTAGAAGAGCCCGAGCTAAGTCTAGGCTTAGCAATTCATTAGCCAAACCCTAGGTGGTTCACCCGAAATTTAGGTCGCGACAGTGTGGCGACTCCGCTGGGGAATGAGTTAAAACTCTTAGTGGACTTAGGCCAATTTTTCTTTTCTTTTGAAAAATGTTTTTCTTTGGCAGCGAGGATTCTAGGTACGCCCCTTAACATTTAAGGTGTTAAATGTTTTTGTAGGATGGGAGGTATAAGGGGAAGTGTTTGCTAACCTTTATTTTGCAGGGAGGTGTAAGAATGTATGGTTTATTTTCATGAACGAAGTGTTGTTTGATATAAATTGTTGTGCATGCTTTGCATTTACACTACACTTTTGCACACACAACCTGCCGCCGGACCTGGGCCACATAGGATCATCTAGGATGGTATTGGGATGAATGCCACTCTGACCGCATGCTCGCGGTACGAGTCACCCATCTCAAACCCGAAGTTTCTTTCATGGTGTCAAGAGTACCCACCTCGGTCCGCATGCTCGCGACCCGGGTCGGCTCTTTGACTAAGCCGGAGTCATGAGGACCTGACATAGTCCACAAGCCCATGGCTAGTTTGATCATCCTTGTGGCTCCACTTTGATAAGCCTTATAGATTAGAAATCGAGCCACTTACCATGCGCGTGTCTATGTGATTGCCCATCATTGGTAAAGTAAATTCTCTTAATTTTTGGCCTTTGCAATTTACTTACTTTATCGCATTATTTTGTCGGTCCATGGCATTAGGATTGTCCTGAGTCTTGATCAATATACAATGGGGACACCGAACATTCGAATTATTCTCCCTCCAAAGGAAGAGCTTAGCACTTGGTGGGACAAGTTAGATCAAGATGGCCGTCAGTTCGTAGAGTCACATATTGGTCGACTGCTTCCACTGCTGCGTATCAACATCCATGTCGGCCTCGTCCAAGCACTCACCCATTGTTGGTGCCCTGAGACTTCTACCTTTATCTTCGGCGGTGAGCATGAGCTCACTCCCACCTCGGAAGAGTATAGCATTGCCATAGGAAAATCCTTGAAAGCTGAATTGATTAGTCTGCCTATTGGAATAGATCCTGTTATGGCTTTATCTGATTTTTTGAGAATTAAGGAAGATGATATAAGAAAGGTTTTAAAGGCTCACCGCAATACATGTCCTTTATCCTTCCTAAAAGAATGTTTTGAGAAAGGCACCTCATTTCAAATGCGTAGGATTTTCCTTTTAACTTTCTTCGAGTTTGTAGTATTTCCTAATTGCAGGAATGTTATTAACCCTTTGATTGCTCAATTAGTTAGACAAGTGTTGGAAGAAAAAAAATTTGTAAACACTGTCATGACTGAAACTTTTCTTTCTCTCACTCGATTCAAAGGAGGTGATGATAAGACTCTCCATTCCTCTCCTGAGCTTTTGCAAATTTGGTTCCTTTCTCATATAAAGGGTTTTGGTGGTCTAATGAATATACATGATGTTAGTAATTCTAATCACCCTATTATGAGATTTGAGAACAACCAAAAACATGCACCGGATTATCATTATTTAGGTGGCTAGCTTTCATGAAAAAACCAACTTCCATGGGTTTCCTATGGCATGCTAAATGGTTCCAAGTTCGGGTAGCGAGACTCTTGTGTGGAGGAGTTAGCCCAATCCCTCTATTGGGATTCACTGGAGCATTGGAGTACTATCCAACTAGAGTGACCCGTTAGTATCAAGTCGTGCAAGAGCTTCCCCCGGTGTTACAAGCGGATCCGCTCCAAGTTAGCTTCGTTGATGGAAGCCGAGGCCATGAAGATTTCATTCTCACTATCAAATCGATGTGGGACATGTGCCATCCTTGAAAGCTTAAATGGCCTGAGGAAGAGTTGAAGGGTAAAGAAAGGAAGTACTATGCCTCGACTATGTACATTCAACAACACAAGATTCCTGAGGAGCTGCTTCCGAAGATACCAGAGGTGCCGTTGAAGATCACCAATTGTGCTGAGAATAAACGCTTCAAAAGAGTTGCTGAAAAAGCTCAAGAGGAGAATAAACGATTGCGCCAAATGGTGTCCCGAGTGTATATTGATCAAGCCAAATGAAATGCTTGAATCAATCTTGCTATTTTCATGTTTAGATTAATGTTTAGGAAGTTGAGTCATTTACTTTCCTAGTTCATTTCTTTAGGACATTTCAAGTTTCTATTTTGGTAGGCTTGTCAAAAGCTCCATTGATGAATACAAGTTCTAAACCGTTGCCATGGGCCGGCGTATTTCATATGAGATACTTATTTTTCTTCATTTCTTCAATTTAGGTGATAACGGATCCTCCACGCTCGCCCATTATTACGCGATTAAGAGCTAGAATGACCGACCAATCTAAAATGCATGATCGTATCTCCGCTATGGAAGGTCAACTCCAACAATTAGCCGCCTCCATGGAGCTTATAACAACTCAAATCCAATCCCTCCGAGTGAATCCGGCTCCTGCACCCGCTCTCCCTGAGATAGTCGTCCCGAAGCAAGCAAACAAGACCCAAATGGGTGAGGATGACATGCCTGACCTGGAAGATGACCCATTCCTGATCAATGTGGAAAAGCCTAAACTTAACAATGCCTTTAAGGCGGAGCAAGATGAACGCTTCGCGAAATTGGAAGAAAAGCTGAAACAATTGCAGGAGTCACAGAGTTCACTCCTGTTTGACTTGTCCATGTACAAAAAAGTCAAGATGCCAAAGAAGTTCAAAATGCTGGATTTTGAGAAATATGATGGTACTTCCTGCCCAAAAGCTCATTTGCAAATGAACCACGTATTACGGACAAGGAGTCCACGTATATTTGGTTTGTCTTGAATAGATTTGAAGCAAAGAGGGCAATTGAATAATTCGGCAAAGTGCAAGAGGTGTGGGAATCGTGAAATAAGATGATAACAAATTATGCTTCCCACAATTCAAGATAAATTCGTGTCGATAGAATGTGAAGGAGAAGCAAGGCGACGACAAAATATCGCCCACTCTGATTGGTATTTCCAATTCGGTAACGCAAGGAAAAATATTGAGGGAAACACATGATATGCATGCAAGAGGTAATGGAGGAGATGTGAATTTCAACGATTCTTTTTCTTATACAAATTTCCTCTTTTGCAATACAATGTAGGCAGTATAAAAGGAAAGGCCATAGAATTGAACAAAAAAATTTCGGGCAACAATACATTCAAAACACGGCACATTGAGAGAGAGGAAAAGGGAGGAGAAGTCGGTCGTCTTTCTTCCCCAGAGGACCGCGATTGGCATATTATAATAGATTGCATGCTTATTAAGAAAATAAAAAAATCATGTGCACGTCATATAGCGTTAGGTCCATGAAATGCACGTCATTTAGTAATTGTTGCTAGGTTTATTTAATTAGAAATTGCTTGTCATTAGGATTATGTCATTTTGGATAATTTAGATCGCATGTTTAATTATTGCATGTTCATTAAGAAAACACAACAAATTATTTTACTCATTCATATAGTTTAGGCTATACTGTCATGTCATATTATTTCATGTTTTTAGTAGCATGCATTGCATATTGCACAATTTTCTTTAAATAAGCGAAAAAAAAAAAGAAATTGCGTGTTAATTAGAAATCATATCTAGGGTTGTTAATGTGAATTCTGATCTAACAACGCAGGTGCTTTCGTTGCTACAAGGTAAGTCTTACAATTTATTCACTGCTTTCTTGGGTGTTAAATTGGTAGTTTGCGCACCCGCATGATCACCTCACATGTTAGGGAAATAGGTTTAAAATTAATCCAAACTGCTTGCAAATTTTTTTGAAAATAAAAGAGAAAAGTACCGAAAGGGCGTTAGAGAAATCTAGCGTAATCAAGTCCTCGAACTCACAAATCTTTGGTTCGTAGGAGTAAAAAAGTAGATCTCTTGTTACTTTACTTGGGTTTCTAATCGACCCACCAAAAATAGATTAGTGGCGACTCCTAATTTAAAATCATTTGCATGTTAAGAATTTCAACCTAAGTCGCGAGTTGATATGGGCTTGGGAGAGCCCGAGTTATGTTTAGGCTTAGCAATCCATTAGCCAAACCTTAGGTGGTGCACCCGAAATTTAGGTCGCGACAAATATCAAATACAAATTGCGAGAAGCTTTAATAATAAAAATCAAATGTCTTATAAAACTTCATTTCTTTTTGTCAAGAACATGAGGCAAGTAATTCTAGAAACACTTTTCATACAATTAATTCAACATTTTTACAATAACAAATGAAGGAATTGAAACTTAGGCTTTAAATAGAAAATTCACTTTTGATTTCATAACAAAACCACAAAAGAGAAGCCTAAACATCTTACAAGAGCACTCAATTTCAAAAATAAATTGTCGTATAAAAGATAAAGAAAACCAACTTGAGTTTTTAAAAGAAGACTTAGAATTCAGAATAATAGAAGAAAATCTCGTAAAAACAAACATCAAAGATAAAATAGCATCCCTACAAAAACACAGAGAAAACTATATGTTCCACCTTACCCAATGCATTTTGAGAAAGAAATAAGCCTACTGTAGATTTACCTTACGAACAAGATTTTTTTTTAAATAAAATACCTATAAAAGCTCGTCCTACACAAATGAATCAAGAAGTTTTAAAATTCTACCAAACAGAAATACAAAACCTTTAGAACAAAAAACTCATTTGAAAAGCTAATCACCCTGGAGCTGTTCCACTTTGTATGTCAACAAAAATGCTGAATTAAAAAGAGGAGTACCCAGGTTAGTCATTAACTATAAACCTTTGAATACATCACTTAGATGGATAAGGTATCGATACCCAACAAAATAGATTTGTTTTGATTCTATAGATCAAAAATATTTTCAAAATTTGATATGAAATTAGGATTTTGGTAAATACAAATTAATGGAAATGATAAATACAAAATAGTTTTAAATGTCCATTTTGGCCATTATGAATGGAATGTTATGCCGTTTGGTCTAAAAAATGCCCCTTTAGAATTCCAAAGGATTATGAATGAAATTTTCAATCCTCATTCTAAGTTTATCATATCCTGTATAGATGATGTTCTAATATTCTCTTCCAATATAAAACAACATTTCAAACATATATCTACTTTCATTAAAATAATCATGCAAAAATGGTTTAGTAGTATCTCCTTCCAAAATATCACTCTTCAAAAACAAAATTAGATCTTGGGATACGTGCTACAAAAGTCCTAAAACTTGTCACGAAAATGCAATTCAGTCCTAAAACTTGCAAAAAGTGCAATCAAGTCCTAAAACTTGTCAAATTATTTCAATCGAGTCATAAAGTTAACGCCGTCCTAAATAATTAGATCTTGGGATACGTGCTACAAAAGTCCTAAAACTTGTCACGAAAATGCAATTGAGTCCTAAAACTTGCAAAAAGTGCAATCAAGTCCTAAAACTTGTCAAATTATTTCAATCGAGTCCTAAAGTTAACGCCATCGACCTTTTTAAATAATTTTCAGTTTCCACATGGTTTTTAAAATTATTTTTTATTCAATTTTTTTTTTAAATTAGATTTAAAAACTAAAAAGAAAAGTTAAAATTTATTTTTTAAAATTGTTAAGAAAAAGAAGAAGATAAAGCAGCTCCTCCCTTGCCGCCGATCGCCGAAGGGGTCGGTGATGGGTGGCGGCGGGGAGGAGCCGCTAATTTTTTTTTTTTTTTTAAACAATTTTTAAAAATAAAATTTAACTTTTCTTTTTAGTTTTTAAATCTATTTTAAAAAATTGAATAAAAAATAATTCAAAAAGCCATCTAAAAAAAAAAAGAAAAAGTATTTAAAAGGCCACGTTAGCGCCATGTCAGCATTTTCTGTTAAAAAGGCTAACGATGTTAACTTTAGGACTCGATTGAAACAATTTGACAAGTTTTAGGACTTAATTGCACTTTTTGCATGTTTTAGGACTCAATTGCATTTTTATGACAAGTTTTAGGACTTCTGCAGCACTTATCCCTTAGATTTTTAGGTCATCATATCCATTTGAGTACCATAATTCCAATAGAAAGGTCAATCTCATTTACTTATACGTTCCTAAATGAGATTAAAGACAAAACTCAGTTACAAAGATTCTTAGGTAATCTCAATTATATTCTAGATTTCTTCCCAAATATCAATATACTTTTAAAATCATTACACCAAAGGCTACAAAAGGATCCTGCGTTGTGGACTTCAGTCTACACAAATATTGTCAAACAAATAAAGACCTATGTTAAAGGAATACCATGCTTACATCTAGTTGATACATCCACTTTCAAAATAGTTGAAATCGATACTTCAGAAATAGAATATGGTGGCATTCTTAAACATATAAAAAATAGTAAAGAATAGGTTGTTCAATTTGTTTCAAAACATTGAAACTCAACACAACAAAATTACTCAACAGTGAAAAAAGAAATACTTGCTATCATTCTATTCATATCAAAATTCCAAGGAGATTTATTAAACCAAAAAATTTTCTTGAGAATTGATTGTAAATTAGTCAAAGATGTTTTATAAAGGACGTTTTGAATATTGCTTCAAAATAGATTTTTGCTAAATGGCAAGTTATACTTTCAGTTTTCAATTTTATATTGAATTTATAAATGGTTCTTTAAATTCATTACCAGATTTTCTCACAAGAGAATTTTTACCAGGGATACAATCATGCCACCAAAATCCAAAAAGACAAAGACAAAAGAAAAACCATTGCCAAAACCTCCAATACATCACCTAAACCAAAAGGCTTAAACATCAATCAAGTCATGACTTGAAATGATAGAAAACTGCCAACATTTGGACAAATACCATTTCCAACCAATACAAAATACACCCCCTAAGGAAGAATCCACATAAGCTCTAGCCCAACAAGTTGCCATACTCCCCAAAGAGACACTAGAAATACTTACTCAATCTTTATAGAAAACAGTAAAAAAAAAGAGCAATCTAGTGCCATTAAAGTAAGTAATAATCCCTCCCTACTTGCAACCCAAAGGCAAACGGAATACAAAAGAATTTCGAATAAAGTGGTTATTAGGCCACAGGCAACCCCTCATTCCCAAAAATCAAAATTCTTTTTAAAAGCTTCATTCCAAAAAGTACTAATTGTAGAAGATAGGTTTTTTTTAACAAAAATCCAATAAATTTTGCTAAAAACATGTTTTCAAAAAATTGGGTTTTTAAACCACACAATACAAATAAAACTCTTGCTTTCTATGGACAAATTTTAGTGGAGACAGAATTAGCAAGATTCACTCACTTTACTGATAAAATTGATACAAACGATATTATGAATTTTACTATTTCCATTAGCAAAATCATACACCTCACTCAATGAGGAACCTCAACTCATACATTCAGAATATTCCAAGCAAGAGTAACCCAAAAATCGCCTAGCAGCACAATGCTTGTATTGCTCTCCCACCCATTAATTTGTGTATTGGATTACAAATCGAGAGGAATCGCAGTACCAGCTCATACACGCACTGGGACTACCAGCGGGCTTGGTAAAATGTCTTCTTCAGACAAAATAGAAATTTCCAACATACATGGTTAGTCTTCTTCAAAGACCATTTTTGAAGAGAAAATCTACTCAACTAGTTCAAATCTTAGTGAGATCTCTTCGGTTCTTTAGAAGAAACATTACACCCCATAGTTAAACAAGGATATCAAATATTTCGTGAATATTTTGCACCAACGCAACATGAATCATGAATCCAATGCCTTATGCACTTCTTCATAATATTCAGAATCTTGTGGGTCACAGTATGGGAATTTGACTACAATACATCTCCCATGAAACCTGGTGTACTAATACTGATTTAAAAATGTAAAATAAAATGATGGGATGGATTCAAATACCGTGAATAGGAATATGAGTTTGCAGTTAGGAGTTGGCTGAGAAGTCAAAATACCCAAATAACTACAACACCACCCAATACAATATTTTTGCAAGAGAAATCCATTACAAATGCAACCCTCACTGTAGTCTAGAATGGAGAAGAATATTTCAATGTCCTTAGACAAATACTCTCATAGGCAGAAGAATCATAATGTGGATTTTCCAAATAACAAGATAACTAAGAAGGATTTTCACAGTTACATCACAGTGGAAACTCTAATGAAGATGACTAATTTGGGATCAATCTAGCCCAAAGCTAGGATAGGATATCATATCTAGCCCAAAGATAGGACATCATAAGCCAACAGTTACAACGGCGGAAAAGCAATACACTATAGAACTTTTTACTATAGCACTTTCACTATAGACATACATTGTAGTACCTTCTATAAATATATGTTCCCAGCATAGGAATAAAGGGCTCGATCCAGACTTCAAATTTCTCTTCCTCCCCCTCTACTCTCTTTTGTAATTTCTCATCTCCCTTCAAGCTTTATTACCTTGTACCCCTGGTCACAAAGTAAGTTTGTTTTCTTTTCAAATACATTTAGTTTAGTCAGGGTTACCAACTTACATGATAGTTGGTTAACCTCTTCCTGTAATACAATATCAATATTCCCTGGATCGTGGATTATGTGATATCCCGAATTTCTGATTCTGTCTTTAATTGAATAAGTCGGGCATTTCATCAACGCACCTCTAGTTCTATTCTTTGAGCTGATCACTCAAGGGATAACTACCCTATCAGGTGAAGCCGTGAAGGAATCTAAACGCAATAGACTTAAGAATTTGACTAGGAATCGACTGCTCAACTGTGATAATTTGCAAAGGTCATTACGGCACAGACCGATTAGAGACTGGAGATAGGTCGTCCTGACAAAGGTATATGATTAAGTGTGGGTGATTCCATCTAATTGCATAATTCTTGTCGATCGGCACTAAACAGATTTTTCTGTCGTTTTGGAACCCTGTGTCCGTATTTGAAACTTTGAGATTTCCACGACAACCGAGAGTCGCCAATGTGTCGAAGATACATTTTGTGGCTTGAAAATGATCAACCACAGGTCAAAAACGTTAAAAGTTCCTAAAAGCTACTCGGTAGTCTAAGACGCACTAAAATCGCACCAGATTGAAATTAACCGCGAATTTAAACCCGATTTCAGAAATTGAAAGTTCTGTCGTGTCACAATTCATTTTAGAAACGTTGACTCATCCTTAGAATATTTTTCTGCAAACCAAGATTTTTGGCGAAATTTCAAAGTAAGGCCGTATTTTATCGGCAAAGTCGGATGGCCATTTTTTATTGCATCTTTTGGCCATCAAGTGGGCTCTTTGGGCAAGGAAAATGTGAATTTAAGTGTGAGTACCTTGGTTGAATTTTTTAGCATCAAATTGGTTTGTTTAGAAGAGGAATTGAATGGAATTGAAGGGAAATGTTGCAAAATTCGTAGCCCGCATGGTGCACAACATTTTGGACCCTTTGGCAAGCTTGTGAGGAAGTTTGGAGAGAGAGAAATGGGCTATGGATGGCTGATGGGTGGTGGGGGCAAGCCAAGAGAGATTAGGACAAGTGTTGAGGCCTTAGAAGCCTTTGGGGTCCCCCTTGCTTCAGCAACTTCTTCTCCCTCATCCAGCCCACCTTTCTCCATTGTTGGTGTGCATGGAGAGCTTAGAAAACCAGAGGAGCCAGCCCCCTTGCCGTCTGACCGCCGCTGTGACCCATTCGAGCAGTCGAAGCAACCGGATCGCCCACCTAGCCGCTGCTCGCACGGTCGCACTGTCCACGCATCCTCGCCGCTTGCACCCGTCGCCCTAGCCTCTGTCACCATCAGCCAGAGCCCGTACACTGTCCCAGAAGCGCGGAAGTCCCGCCGTAGCCCCGCCTTCGGCACACTGCAGCTCCGCTCCGCTGGTCCTTTCTCGCCGTTTCCAACCCTTAGTCCTCTTCAATTCCAGCTTGTTCGGTCAAGAGCATAAGTTGAAGCCAACAAGGTGTTTTGGATTTCAAGGCTTGTTTTAGGTGTCTTCCGGGCCTTGGTGTTGCCGCTTCGGAATTTGTTGCCCGCCTTGGCGTTACCGTCACCGTGGACTCACCGGAACACTAAACCAGTGAGTTTACTCACTAAACTCTGCTTATGGAGTTAATTATGCTTAAGGAGTGTTTAGATTAGGCTAAGCATGTTTAGGTGGTTAGATTAGCTTAGTTAAATGTTAATTAGATTAGAAGAATGATTAGTTTCGTGGATGGATTAATTAGTCTAATTATGCAATTAGATTAGTGTAAGCATGATTATACTTTTAATTAATTATATTATATTATTTATTTAAATGAAACATTAATTAATTATTTTATTTTATATTTACATTAATTTAATTTTCGGAATTTAATTAATTAATTAATTAATAATTCCGGAAATTATGCCGAGATGGCGGTCGTTAGAATTTCATGTTGATCGCAGTGGTATGTTTACTTTCTGTAATTGAATGCTATTTTGTGAAATTGAGTAATGGTTGTGAAAGATAGGTATTTTAATCAGAAAATACTGGGTGTCGGGTTTTGACACCGAAAGTGGTTTTTAAGTACCATAGCAACTTGAGTGAGCATTGAATTGTCAGCTTGTGTGAGCATCGTTGTTAGCTTGTATGAGCATTGTATGTCAGCTTGTGAGAGCAACAATCTATTTATCAGCTTGTGAGCATCGTTGTTAGCTTGTATGAGCATTGTATGTCAGCTTGTGAGAGCAACAATCTATTTATTAGCTTGTGCGAGCTATCATCTATATATTAGCTTGTGAGAGCATTGCATCCATTTCAGCTTGTGTGAGCAGTGATTGTATCGATGGATGAATAGATGGTATGGCTTAATAGATGGTATGAATCAATAGATGGTATCAATTGGATTGATAGAATTGTTGAACCGAGGTGTCAATAGTGCATGCTTGTGCGAGCAATGATTGATTGATTGAGCGTTTAAATTGTACTAACGTGCAGGAATGAACTGAGGCGAGGTAAGTCTTCTAACTTGTGTGGTTAGGCCTCTAGGCGTATTTCCTTCCTAGTCGGAGTTTAGGAGGTGAACTTACTGAGACATTATTTCACCCCATTGTGGGCTCAACAATTTCAAGTTCGTAGATGGCTGTTTCTTCGAAACATTTTGGTCAGCCAAAGAGGATTACCGAGCAAGTCATGGATATCCCTATTCCAGGGGGCCATGGAACCTGGGTCTATGAACTTGTAAGGACCACCGTCTGGGTCAATGCAGGTCACCCCAAAGGGTACCCCATCGATTTAGAGCATGGTATCGTCACAAGCTCAATGGACCCAATGAGGGTCCCCTACAAGAGCCTGATGTCCCAGCTGCGGTAGTAGACATCGCTTTTGGCAAGGGTACAGCTGACCCTCTGGGTGGTGCAGTGGTGGACCCAAGTCCCCAAGAGACCTCGAAGTCTTCAGTTGAGGATTTGTGTGCTTAGAGGACCTGTAGGCTTGTCAGTTTTTGTAGACTTCTATGTATAGCCCAGTCTACTGTTGTATATAAACCTGTGTGTTTATAAAGGCCTATTTTGGTTTGTCAAATGGTGGCCCTGCTTTTCTATCCCATCTTTGTGTTGTATGGGGATTTATTTATTCACTTCCGCATGCGCATTAAAATGAATCAGTCGGCGACGCATCCTGGGATATCGCGATTTAATCGACCATAGCGGGATAGGCACATGCTCGAGATTCGGCGTGACAGATTACCCTAGTGGATGACTTGATACTTTATTTTTCTGCATTTTACTTTCTGCAATTAACAATACATGTAATTTACTTCATATGTAATTTACAGTTTTTGTAAATACAAGTCCATACCACCTATATGGTTGGTTTTTGTTTCCTTATACTCTTACTTTTCATATTATACATTTCTTTTGCTTTACATACTTATATTTCATTGTTCTCTCATATAACTAACACACGCGCGCGCGCACACAGAGATATGATTTTTGAGGAAAAAAAATCAGATTATGTTTTCACACGCACACAGATAATAGAAGAAAGAGATATGCTTCTTTCAAGATCTTTCGAAACAATTACACTCTTAATTCAAGAATCTATTAAAAAATATCAACAAAAATTCAATTACATTCATATAGGATTAGTTCATGTGGGTATTAAACCTCTTATCAAAGAGGGTTTATACTTCTATCCTTCTAGTCTTAAGAGATTCAAGACTCTTAAACTTTGAAGGATCCATTTTAGGAACCGTAGAAACAAGTCTTTACAATGGCCTAATCCATTTTGATTGTTATCCTAATTTCTCGATATCACAAAGATAGATATATCATTAAATCTTTAACCCTTATGATTAAGACACATAAGTACAAGATAGCCTAAAGATCTATTCCTTCAATCCCTACCTATAGAATTCATTACAACACTATGCTTTATGCATTTGGAAGCAAAGCATTAAAACACAGCCCAAAAGGAGAAACTCTTCACCCTCAAATTGATATTACTAGAACCAATACAATTATCTCCAGGTCAATTAATTGGATTGACATAGTGTTACCTAAACAATGTGAATTAAAAAACCAAGTTCCCTATCGAATGGTTCGAAATGTAAATCCAACCAATATAATACAACATCCAAAAGGAAAAGTAATCATTCAATTTTCAAGATAGTCATTTGACTTAAGTCAATTCCCTCATCCTCATCATGTAGGTCAGTTGAGCTCTACCCAAATCTTCCTCCTATTCTTGCTCTCCCGCCTAGAAACCAAAGTAGCGTGTCTAATCTTGAAACAACCATCAACCAAGATGATAATCTTGTAGTGGCTAATATTAGTGGTCTTGATAAAACATTTGGTGTTTCCTGACCTATTTATCAACAAGACCAACTTGATTTAGAAAATCCTAACTCCCCACATCATTCTGCTGCCTACTCCCAATTAGCAGATCTTAAAGTACTTACTCTTGAAGAAGACTTTGAAACTAATCGAAAATTCTTAAATCAAGAGTACTCAAAAGAAAAACAAACAAATAAGGCAATGGTTTTTTTAACACTTTTCATGATCAAACCAAAGAAATAAAAGAAAAATATTATGATTGCATGTACAAACATGAAACTTGTATATTTTTCTTTGATTGGTTTGAAGAATAATTTATCCAATCAAAAGAAATCTATGTCCTAGACCACACACATAAGTGGAAATTAGATAAGGGCCAAACCATAAAATCTAACCATCCTCCTTTGAGGAAGATTAAATTCCAACATAGGGACAGTATAATAATAACTACTCCTTTTAGAATAAAAACCGAAATTGATTAATCTCACAGCATAAAAATAATACAACAAAATAAATACACGGATCAATCTCTCCATACTATTGGCAATCAATTAAATAGAATAGAATCATCTATCTAATCAATTTTTCCCAAAGTCGAGACCAAAAACTTTCAAATATTTGAGTTCCCTAAAATCCTTATTCCAGAATTTGCAAAAACCATATAAAATAAGAAAAAAATCTTTAGGCAAATTGCCAATAATTGATACTTCTACAGTTAAAGGACCTAGCATGGAAGAAACTTCCAAACTAAAGGGGTGAGCATTGTTTCGGGGTAGAATCTTGAACCTGAGAATCATACTAGTAGAAATCTATCCGGTTTTAGGTTCCAAGGTATGCAGGATAGGTTCCGGATTCCAAAAATTGAAGAGCTTGTTTTGACGAGTAGGTTCTAGGTTCTAGCAAATGAAGAACCTATTCTAACGAGAAAGTTCTAGGTTATAAGTTCTAAGTGGAATCTATACGGAACCTTGAACTGCTCACTCCTAGAAAGAGATTGTGCAATGGCAAATTTGTAATTAGTTGGCCAGTGGAACGGCGGATGTAGTGCATGACTATAAAGAGAAAGAAAGTCAATGGGTCAAGAATCAATGTCAGGGGTTCCACCTAGGAAAACTCAAGGGATGTGGTGCAAGATTAAACATGGCTAAATCACGAAAAGATAAGAGCCCCCAACCGTCCTTCAATTATTAATTTCATGAAAATGACGACATTGTCGTTTGTCCTTGCTATACCTTTTTAGGTTACAAATTACAAATATGGATAATTAACCACCTTAGGAGAGTGCCTAGAGAGAAAGGGACGGAGAAAAACATGAATCCTATAAAAGAAAAGTATCGAATGCATCGAAATGATATATATATATATATACTATAATGGCACCTACTTGATATTTTTATGTCCAATCAATACTAGATATGTTTAAATGAATCTATAAAATTTCTGGCTGATTGAAAGTGAGCATTAAACGAGTCATCTTCAATACATTACTTTTAGTCACATTTAATTTAGTATACCAATTGAGTAACCCAGATTTAGTAAATGTAACATTTCTTCATTAATTACAATCAACCTCATCCATAAATTTTGAAATTCTCTTTGTTTATTGACGAGTTTTTTCACGTGTTATCGTGACATGATGTTAATACTATGTAAAATTCCTTCTCGACAAAGCAATGAAGAACTTCATGAAGAAAACCATTTTCAAATTTGATCCTTGATTAGCGTTTTGATTAAGCATTCAATAAACGTTTCAAGTACAAAAACAATTTGGTATTTTGATCATCTCAATCAATCTTAGGTTCACATCTTATCTAATCCATAAATTAAATAATGATGTTAATTTTTGTAAGCGATACGAGCAATCATTTATACGAATGTTTTTCAAATCATTTAATTTTCACAAAAAAAATGGAGATTAATATTCCATTTATTTCGGAGCAAAGAAGGATATGCAAGTATAGGAGAGAAAATATTGCATGCATGCAATCAAATATCTCTATTATTAGGATTTGACTTAGGCCCTAAGGCAATGGTGGTCTATGATGCACGGACACATTCTAGGAGCTTCTGTGTCGTGTCAGACACCCCGTCACGTGTCCGACATGCTCGAACACGCTCAGACACGTTCGGACACATTCGGACACGAGGTCAACACGTGCCAAAAAAATCTGATACGCGGTCAACTCTTTCCGACACGCTTCGACTCGCGTGTCCGAAAATTGTGAGAAGCATGGTGGCTTCAAGGGTGGGTCTGCAAGTGCGAAGGTAGAGAAAATTGCTAAAGAAGGCGATGGAAGGTGGTTGCAAGGGCGAGGGAGTAGAGGCGAGGCTGCGGAGGCGACAGCGTGGCCACAACTGCAAGGAGGAGGGCTGCGACTGCGATGCACGATGGAGGATCGAAGGCTGTGGCTGCGAAGGAGGAAGGGCCACAGGCGCGGTAGCAAGCGATTGCGACGAGATGGCCGAGAGAGAGCAGAGATCAAGATGTAGGGAATTGGGCGAGGAGGAGGAAAAGGAGGCTATGGAGGAGGGTTTTAACTTTTAAAAAGAAGAGTAGTTGAAAAAAAAAATTAAAATGGGGATTCTGGTGCAAAGGGATGGCTGAGAGGATGATTTTAATTTTTAAGGGAAATGACAGCCTTGATGGGTGATGGGGGAAAGAAACGAGGGGAGAAACCGGGGGCGGAAGGGGGTTTTGGTGGTGTGGTGGAATGGCGGTTTTTGTGTGTAAGGGAGGGGGTTTTGGGGGATGGTGGTTTTGTGAGGGGGGTTTTGTGTCACGCCCCGATCCTCCAAGCACGTGCCCATCCTTCCTTGGTCAATTAAATAGCGACATCCCAGGACGTATCGCCGACCCATTCATTTTTAATTGCACATACGGAAGCAAATAAATAATCCCCAGACAATAAAACAATGGGATATGAAAGTAGGACTCCAAATTTTCACAACTGAAAAACCACACTTCTATACATTGCAAACCATAGTGCAAATATATACAAGGCGAATTGTCAAATCAAGTTTTAAACCACAAGTTCATAAAACAAAGTTTGCAACAAGGACTCGACTCCCATCAAAAGAGAATTGCCCTATGACTAACTAGTCCAATAGGATCGTCAATTCTTCAGATTTCACTTTCTTCACTTCGGGCCTCTAGTCCTTCACCAATGCTGTCTAAGAACCTGAAATTGTTATTCAATAACCATTGAGACAATGTCTCAGCGAGTTCTACCCTCTAAGACCCGATTAGGAAGCCAATACGCCATAAGGGCTGCTTAAGCACCACACGGGTCAGAGGACTTACCTTGGCCTCTATTCCTTCTTGCACGTCAGTACAAATCAAATAAACATCCAATCAATCACCACAGATCGAATCATCGATCAATCGACTTAATTGATTACATGTCATCACGACCACTCTCTGGTCATCTCACTTATTCAATCTCAAGTCTTACTCACAGCTCAGCTAGCATAGTTTACCAAATTCTTGGCTACCAACCACGGTCCAAAAGATACAACCTATCTTTAGGTGGTAATCGCGGCCCAATGAGCGCAACCTTTATTAGGTGGTAGATCAATGCCCTATGGCACATTCCAGGCTTAGTGGTAATCACGGCCCCACTCGGCACAACTTTTATTAGATGGTAAGTCTCGGCCCAAATGGGCGCAACCTTTAATAGGTGGTAGATCACAGCCTAGTAGGCGCGACCTCAATCAGGTGGCAAATCATGGCCCTAGTGGGCACAACCTTTGACAGGTGGTGGATCACAGCCACGAAGGCACGACCTTTAATAGGTGGTAAATCACGGCCTCAAAGGCACAACCGATCCCAATTCGGTGGTAAATCTCGGCCCAATTGGCACAGCCATATTTCGGTGGTTTTTTAGGTCCACTCACAACCTTTTATAATCAATTTCCAATCAAGTACTGACACTATCAAATTTTGGGATAATTTCCCCATGATCACCACTTCACTCAATTTTCACAAACCAGGGCTCAATTAAATAAACAGACCGCACCACAATATTCAGCATAAATTTCGGTCGTCGGCTATCCCCAGCCTAATTTCCGGAAAATAATTAATTAATTAAATAATTACGGAAATTATTAAATAAATGCAATAAATCCAATTTAGGCCCGTAATGCCTAATTGGAAGCCGAGACGAGCCCGAAAAATTACCGAGACTCGTTCAATAAATAACATGACTTGTCTACTTGCTAAGTACACTAACCAATTGCCTAACATGCATAGGTAAATCCCTAATTTAATTATTATAATCTAATCTAACCACCTAATTGCACTTAATTAAATCTAATTAACCCATAAGCATCATTAGCATACTAATAAGGGATTAGTGAGCAAAACTCACTTGTTTACTGCGAAGACCGGAACACCATGACGACGACGCGACGACGGCCGAAATCCAAATTTTCAGCGGCATTAGCGGACACTTGGGCCAGGCCAAGAAACCCGCAGAAATTTATGGGCTTAGACTTGGGCTTGGGCCTGCTTCTTGGGCCGACTTCAAAACTGAAAATGGGCTGAAGATACAGGCTTCAAAGCTGGGCTCAACGGGCTGAACACTTGGGCTTGCTGAAAACAGAAACTTGTTGGGCTTTGCTGGACCAAATTCGCTGGAATGGGCTGCTTGCTGGGCTGTTAAAACTCACTGGGCTGAGGCTTGCGGAATCGGGCTTGCAGGAATGGAAGTTGGGCTGCTGCTTGAAGAGGTGTGGACTTGATGATAGAATTCACGTGGGCTGCTGGCAAGAAGATGCGCTGGAGCTGGACCGAGACGCACGCGTGCAGCTTCGTGCATGGGCGAGCTGCTGGGCTTCAAGCTTCGCCGTTCGAGTCAACTGGATTTGCTTGGTTGACCGTCGAGGACACGTGGACGAAGGGCTGCGGCGTGAGACAACTTCGGGGCAGGGATCGTGACTTCAGTGGTGGTGGACTGTTGCGTGGATGGAGAGAAGCTCGCTGCTTCTATTGACCCTGTGCTGGCGTGAGCTGCTGGCGATGCTTCGGTCAACAAAAGAGGAGGAGGAGGCTTGGTTGTTGACCAGGGGACAAGAGAAGGTGGATGCTGGCAGCAGGATGTCGATCGGTGGGGATGTCGGCGTTGATTTTCGGTGGGGCTGCAGCACTTCACGAGACAAAGAAGTGGAGGAGAAGAACGTGGATTGGCTGTCGGTGGGTTTCTTTGGGCGGTCAACTGCTAGCTTTCGGTGGAAAGGAAACGCTGAACGTTGCAGGAAAATCCAGTGGAGTAGGCGGCGGTTTCGTAACAGCTGAAGGGGGAAATGAAAGAGAAAAAGGCAGCAGGTTCAGTGGAAGAAATGAAAGCAACAGAAGGAGAAAAGTGAAAGCAAGAGCGAGAAGGGGGAAGAAGGAGGCGTGATCAAGAAGCTGCGGTAGGGGAGGGGATAAGTCAAGAAGAAAATATCCAATTCATCATAACTTAGGCCAAAAATCCACCCATATTATCCCTTGCATTGATGGTATGTCCCCCTTAATACTTTCCACCCAAATTTTCCACCAAAATAGTCCAAATTGAAGCTAAAATTGAAGCCCTTCCCACGGATCCGAATTTCATAATTTAAGCTTCAATTTCTTTACTCAATTCCCCAAATTGAGGTTCGATTTCAATGAAGAAAAATCCCGCACAATTTTCTGCCAGTCCCCGACACTCAAAGGCTCGGCTTAGAAGTCCAAATTTCCTTTAATTTAGCCCTTACGAATTTTCGCTAATTTTCCGCAACGTCCGAAACGGTTTTCCGTAAAAATCCCAAACTCGACGGAAATTTCTTCAAAAGACAAGATGACATCCTATAAATGAACCGTGACATGCTCAAACGTCCGATTTCCCGAAACCGAATTCAATTTCATGGTTAAAATTGACCGAACGCAATTTTAGTCCGATCCGACTTATCGAGTAGCTTTTAGGGATTTTACCGTGGTTATATCCCTTAACGGCTTTACCCAATAGATTGGTTAATTCGTAAGTGATCAGCTCAGAGAAAAATGACCATCGGCGCGCTCGCGAAATGCTCATTTCATATATTTGGAACGGATCAAAAATTCGGGATGTCACATTTTGTGTCTGGGGGAGGGTTTCTATGAGGGGTTTTTGTGTCTAGGGGAGGGGTTTTGGGGATGGCGTTTTTGTATGGGGGTTTTGGTGAGTGGGGGAGAGGGGTTTAGGGCGGCAGTTTTTTTTTTGGGGGGGGGGACGGGCACGACTTCTTTTTGTTAGAAAAAGTGATTTCAAAAATTAAAATACTGAATATTAAATAATAATAAATTTTAATCGCTATAGAATATAATAGATATATATATATAAATTGATTCTAATTTTTTTTTTTTTTAGACCGAGGAAGCATCGGAGCTCTCTTTCGCTTACGCTATTCGGGGTCACACGACCTGCCGATGCCCAGTGACACCGTCAAGTCTTGCTGCAAGCCTCTATTTAGACGTAAACCTCGGGAAGGAAGCACGGGACCCCACCACCATGGCCTCCACTTAAGACATGTTAGCAACGCAGAGATTTGAACTCGTTCCTTGGTAATGAGGTAGTAAAGCCCAACCAACTGCGCTACCCACCGGTGGGTTGATTCTAATATTTTGTTAGTCGTTAGTTTCATTAATAATTTTTATTAAAGTTAGAAACATGTTGTCAAATATGGGTACGCATTAACTATAAATATATCTTTCGAATTTCCTATAAATAGATTTATTAATATTATTAGTGTAAATTCATTATAAGCTATTTTTTATTATTTATTTATTTGTGAATTTGAATCAAATTAAATAAAAATAAAAAGATATTTATTTAATATATAACGTGTTCCAAACATGTCGGAATTATCTATTTTTGAAAAATGACATGTCGGTGTGTCGTGTCGTGTTGTGTCGTGTCGTGTTGTGTTGCATGTTCATGTCACATGTCGGTGCTACTTAGGTGGTGGTAGACAACATTCTTCGGGAGCTTTTGTGTCATATCAGATATTTTGACACGTGCTTGATACTTTCCGACACTTTTCGACACTTGGTCAACACGTGTCAGAAAATTTGACACTTGGTCAACTCTTCTAACACTCGAGTCCAGAATTCCGACATGCAAGTTTGGAATTCCATAAACACGCACGAGGTCAATTTTAAAATTTTCAATAAATGAGAAGTCAAAATATATATGTAAAATAATTAAAATAATAGAGGGGAAAAGTAAAAAAAACCTAATCCTTTCTTCTCTTCTGATTCTTACTATGCGTGACACATAATTTACTCCCCAAGTTTGTTTTTTCTCTTCTCTTCTGACATTCTCTAACATGTGAGTCGAGAATGTGAATTGCCTTCTTTTCTTCAAGTTTTATAGATTATTGGAATGGAGTTAAATTTGTCAAATTAAAACAATGAATGATATTAACAAATGATTGATTAATATTTTTAGTGTAAATTCATTATATACTCTTTTTTTATTATTTATTTATTTATGAATTTGAACCAAATTAATTTGATTAAAATAATCATAAAAATGATCATTTCTTGTGTATATATAAGAATATACATTTAATATACAATATGCTTCAATGTATTAAAATTCTCTATTTTTTAATAAATGACGTGTCGGCATATCGTGTCGTGTTATGTCGTGTTGCGTGTCGCGTGTCGGTGTTAATGCTACTTAGGTAATGGGGCTCACTCATTAGTAGCGTGATTAGTTAGTTGGGGAGGGTCACGTTGAGCTAGAACGCCAAGTAGTCAAGATATTTTTTCGACCCCTTATTCAAATTTATCGAGAATGACCACACTAACAATACTTATAAAATCACCACCCGTGGTGACGGCGTAGTGGTTGAGTTTCAGTTCCTTTCGAGAGAGGTCTGGAGTTCAAATCCCTGCGTCGTCTGCCTTATTGGAAAGGAACCCACGACTTGTCCGGGGCGAAAGGGTGGCGGTGACTCTCCTGCTCCTCCAGGGTTCTTTCCGCCGTGAAGCAGCACACGGAGGTTCCCTGGGTACCAAAAAAAAAAACAATACTTATAAAATCGCACACTAAAATATATCTTCTATTCAATCCAGCTCGTTCTATATATACTTGAAAGACATCACACCAAGATGTGTACATACACACAATTTGGCGAAAGAGAAAGAATCTGAAAAGATTAAAATTCATCAATTGCTTCTATAAGAGAGGTGAGATGGGCATAGTGATATCTAATTCTCTTGCTATCTTTTTAAGGTTGTTCATAAGGGGAGTGAGGCATTATCACCAAATATCTACATGCGAAATGCTGCTACATGTGGCTATCTATTTCTCCCATCAATAATTAAATTATTAAATCTAATTAAAAGGTAAGCGGGGTAGAATAAAAAACCCGACCGTTCTCTGTGATGTAGACCGATGGACTACGTATGGGCAAGTTGGGGCACGCTATTAATCACACTTTCCCATCATCAGTCCGTACGATGACGAAATCGACTTGACCGTACTGGGGGCTAGAATATTATAAAGCTCGTTTTGGGGAGCGAATCAATTCAAAGGATGAGAACCCAATAAAGGCAAAGGCCGAGAAACACAGACGAATTCTTCACAAGATATGGCTGCTGTTTACAGCAAGGAGCTCTTCTTGGGTTGGTATTTAATCACTCTCAAGCTCCGAGAAACTGAGGAATCTCGATTCCCCAAGAAATCAACCTATGCGGGCGAGATCGTCCCTGAAGATGAGCTGAGGCCTCCCAAGTCGGAGTGGGTCATCTCCATCGAAGAGAAGCTCGTCCAAGGTTGCCAGGACAACGTGCCAGACTCATGGGCAAATCTCTCCATTTACCAGATCCCACGCTATCTCAAGCATGGCGAGGACAAGGACTGGGTCTCCCAGATCGTCTCCCTCGGGCCGTACCACCACGGTGACGAACACCTCCGCCATATGGAGCAGCACAAGTGGCGCTGCCTCCACCGCATTCTCAAGCGCTCTGGTCAGGGGATAGGCCTCTATCTAGACTCGGTGAAGAAGGTCGAGCGGAGAGCTTGCGCCTGCTACGAAGGACGGATATCCATGAGCCGCAATGAGTTCGTGGAGATGATGGTTCTCGACAGCTGCTTTGTCATCGAGATGTTCCAGGGATTCGCCAAGGGGTTCGGGAAACTTGGCTGTGCTTTCATTGACCCTGTCTTCTCAATGCAAGGATCAATACTCCAAATCCAGCGGGACATGATCATGCTCGAGAATCAAATCCCGCTCTTCATACTCGACCAACTGCTCCATCTCCAGTTTGGTGACCCCAACCAGAAGGAGCACATGGCCAAGCTGGCGCTCCAATTCTTTAGCCCTCTGATTGGGGTCCCTCTGACTATGTTCCGCGGGGTCACAGCCGATTGGCTGACGCTCTACCCCCTTGACGAGGACCAACGCAAAAGATCCGACCTCTCTGACCTCTTTGACCTCTTTGACAACGACTCCAGCCAAAGATTGAAGTTCGACCCGTTATACGACCATGGCAAGGTCCATTGCCTCGAAGTGGTCCGGAGAAGCCTCTTGCACTTGGGCCTAAAGCGGCCCAAGACCAAGCGATGGTGGCAAAGCCGGGAACGGCTCACTTTCTGCTTGAGGGAGCTCCGAGAAGATGGGATCCAGATAAGGCCAAGAGAACTCCGTAGTTGGGGCAACATCCAGTTCAAGAACGGGATCCTCACAATCCCGCCCATTGAGATCCATGAAGGGACAAGGTTGCTCTTCCTTAACTTGATTGCCTTCGAGCAGTCTCAATTCAATTGTAGCCATTACGTCACCTCGTACGTAATCTTCATGCACAATTTGGTCAACTCCCCAGAGGACATCATGTACCTTCGTGACTACCAAATCATCAAGCACTGCCTTGGGAGCAACGCCGAGGTGGCTGACCTCTTCCATCGGCTTTGCCAAGGGGGTGGCCTTCGACCTAGAAGATAGTTATCTCCAGGACATATCTGAAGATCTGGTGGATTACCACTCTGGATTATTTTTTCGTGATCGTGTCACTTCGGATACATGCTATGCTGAGATAGGATCCTTTCTCGCGTACTTGTGGGGTATCTTGAGAGCCTTTCTCACCCGCAAGTGGAATGCCTGGGTAGCCATTCTCAAGAACAAGTATTTCAACAATCCCTGGTCAATCATTTCCTTAATTGCTGCGTTCGTTTTACTTGTGCTTACTTTTATACAAGCCTTCTATGCAGTCTATGCCTACTACAAGCCGCGTTCTTGATTTATCATGCAATGTTAATTATCTTATACATAAATGTCGAGCTGGATTAATCAAATTATGTGGTGCAATATCTTTTGTTTTTTCTTTTATTCTCATTTTTATTTTTATTTTTTGCTACTCCCAATCCTCAGGTCAACCCTATATAAAGGACTACAATTTCCCCTTCTTGCAATTAAAAAATCTTAAATTGTGCCTTCGGAGTTCAGAATGACTTTGCGCAGCGCCACTACTACTTGGGAGCTAATCTCGGGTTGTGCCTTGATTGTATGGGAACTTTCTAAGGTGGAAAGTGTACCATAAATGTGATATCCTGAATTTCAAGCTCTGTTTTCAATTGAATGAGTTGGGTTTTTCATCGAAGCGCTTATAGCCTTTTTCTCTGAGTTGGCCACTCACGAGTTAACTAATCTATCAAGTGAAGCCGTTAAGGAATTTTAAATGCAACAAACTTGAGAATTCGACCAAAAACCGACTGCTCGACCATGCTAATCTGCAATGGTCAAAACGGCACTGTCAAAATCGATCAGAGATCAGAGATATGTCGATTCGATTGAGATATGTGATCAATGTGTGGGTGATTCCACCTGATTGCAAAATTCTTGTCGAACAGCACTGGACTGATTATTCTGTCTTTTCTGTTCCCTGTGTCTGTATTTCAAACCTCGAGATTTTTACGACAATCGAGAGTCGCCAATGAGTCGAAGATGTATATTGTGGCTCGAAAATAAATTACCACAGGTCAATTGCACCAAAAATTCCTAAAAGCTACCCCAAAGAGGCTAGGATGCGCTAAAATTGCGTCGAGGTTAAAATTAATCACGAATTTAAAAATTCGATTTCAGAAATTGAAAGTTCTTTCATATCACAATTCATTTTAGCAACGTCAACTCATCCTCCGAAGATTTTTCTGCAAATCGAGATTTTTGGCGAAAAATCAAAGTTAGGCTGTTTTGGACTGGGAAATTCGTAGGCCCATTTTTGGTTGCGCTTTTGGCATCCAAGATGGATTAATTGGCAAGGAAAAATGTGGATTTGATGTGGGTACAATGGCTGGAATTTTTGGATACCAATTGAGCTCAATTGAAGAAGGATTTGAATGAAATGGAAGAAGCAAATGTGTAAATTCGTAGCCATGGTGGGGTGCAACATTTGGGACACATGGGAAGCTTCTTGAGGAAGATTGAGGAGAGAGAAGTGGTTGTGGACAAGGGCTAAGCATGTGGGGGCAGCTCTCAAGTGTTTGGAGACCTTAGGGAGAGCATTAAAGGCTCTTGTGCCCTCAAGCTTCAGTAGACCCCTTCTTCTTCTTCCTCAGCCTAACTTTCTCCATTCTTGCTATCTTGAGAGCTCAAAGAACCAGAGGAACTAGCTAGCCAAGCCTCCAAGCAAGCTAAGCAAGCTGCAAGCTTGTTCGAGCTTCCCCGCGCCAGCCGTTGCCATCGCGCCTTCCATCGAGTCCAGTCGCTACTCCACTGCGTCCGAGCTCCTCCATCCGTGTCCCTCGCTATTCGACTGCCATAGCTCCACTTGGAAGCCAGCCAAACCCCACCGTCACCCCTTGGTCACCCGCAGGTCACCCGCAACCTCCACACACCACCAGTCGCTACAGCTCGAGCCACTAGCACTGGTTTTGCCTCCTGCTTGTGTTTCGCGTCTAGTCACTAGTCCGCCGTCCACCTTGGTCGCTAACTAGCTGTCGTATGTTGCTTGAAAGCTGCTGGACCTCCGCCATAGCCTCCGCCTGGTCCGCCGTTGCTGTCCTCCTCCCACCTGCCTCAGTCAGCCACCGTTCCAGCCTATTAAGCCGCTTGGTTCAGCCTTGGACAAAAGCAGAAGTTCCAATAAGATCTGGAACTTTGTGGCCCGTTTCAAGTCACTTCCCGGCCTCGCTTGGCGTCGCCACAAGCTTGATTGTTGCCCGCCTTCGCGTTGTCATCGCCGTGGACTCACCGGCTCGTAAATTCAGTGAGTTTACTAGCTAAACCTTGCTTAGGAGGTTAATGATGCTTAAGGGTTATTTAGATTAGGTTAAGCATGGTTTAGGTGGTTAGATTATTCTAATTAGAAGTTAATTAGATTATGTGGTTTAATTAGTTTAGTGGTTAATTAATTAAGGCTAATTAGGCAACTAGATTAGTGTGAGCTTAATTAGGCTCTTAATTAATTATTTTCATTATTTAATTATTTAATTATTTCGAATTTATCAAATTAATTTATATTAAATTAAATTATATTTAATTAGTTTATGTTATTTAATTAATTTAGTAATTTATTTAAATATTTATTATTTTCCGAAAAGTACGCCGGGATAGTCGGTCTTTTGAATTTCGTGCTAATTGATGTGGTGTGGTTGGATTATGCAATTGATTGTTGGATTGTGAAATTGAGTGATGATTGTGAAGAATATGGTATTCATTCAGAAAATCCCGGGTGTCGGGCTTTGACACCAAAAAAGGGTTTTTAAGTACTATACCAAATAATGGGGTTTGAAAAGGAAATGTATCAATTTTTCTTGTTCGAATTGACCGTGTTCCTACATACGACTATTTTTCGGGATGTTTTTTAATACGAATAAAATAGGCCAGGATCACTAACTTAATTGAGGCATTTGTGTGCAGTGCACGGTGTCCTGAGCCAAGATTGAATGGTCGTGTGTTGATTAAGAGAACTCGTCCCGAGCGTTTACGCCGGACGTTACCCTATATGGGTTACCCACTCGGTGAGTTTCGAGTCGTAGTAGATTCTGGACCTATGCTCCTTCGGAAAAGTCGTCTTTGAGAGATGTCGTGCTCAATAGGGAAGAGACGATGCCTGGCTACCTCAGTAGACCGCCGAACTTGGGAGTAGGCCGTACCCTCGAGGGGTGAAATTAACAATTGGAACGCATAATTGTTAGAGTTAGATGCACCTGATTATAAGACAAAACTGTGTGGCATTGTATGGGACGTGTCATAACGGTTTTGCCTTATACTCAAGACCTCTGTGATTGATTGAGTTGATAAGGCATTTCCATTGTTGTGTGCATTAATTATATGCATTTGTGTTATGAACTGTGCTGACGTGCAGGAAGGAACTAAGGCAAGGTAAGTCCTCTGTATTGTGTGGCTAGACCACCCTTAAGTATATTTCCTTCCTAATAAGGGTTTAGGGGGTGAACTTGCTGAAATATTATCTCATCCCGTCGTTGGCTTAACTTTTTAGGTCCTTAGTTGGTGGTTGTGGAGGACCTGAAGCCCCGGAGTCTGTGAAGGTGGAGTCTGAAGACTCGGCGTATGTGTCTGACTAGTATGTCATAGGACAGCTTCTTTTGAAGGCCAATCTTTTGTAGACTTTTGACTAGATTCGTTTTGTACCTAAACCCCGTTGTTTATAAAAAGGTGTTTTGTGGAAATTAGTGTCATGCTTTCTTATCCCATGTTGAGTGTTGTATGGGATTTGTTTATTATACACTTCCGCATGTGCATTAAAAATGAATCGGTCGACGACGCGTCCCGGGAACGTCGCATTTGTATCGACCTCAAAGGGATGTGCACACGCTTGAAGTTCGAGACGTGACAGTAAGCCATTGTAGCCCAACGATTAAAATTTGTCAATTCATTGACTCTTTTTGCTCTTACGATGTCATCTCGACAGTGGAGTTGATGGTATGCTCTGCACCTTTCATAGCAAAAAGTAATGGATCATAATTAAAGTCAAAAACATGGGAACATAGTTGTCTCAAGTGCAGGGGACCTAAATGTTCAAAACAACAAACGACATTAGTGCAACAATGGTGAATTTAGATGTATCTAAAAATGAAATGTGTTGCCTCAATCGGTAATTTTCCCTCAAAAATGAGCTTAATGACCAAGTGGTGCCTTAAGAGATTCAAACCTCTGACCCAAAATTGAGAAGAAACAATAATAACATCAACCTCAACTTTTCTTTTCTTTTTCCTTCTTATAGAAAAGGCCTCAACTTTCCCATTCTGTGGTAAATAATAATTAAGAAATTGACTATTAGATCAATCGAAAAACTAACTTCCTTCATTCGTGTGAACTTACCATTGATTTTATACTCAATTTATATCTCAATTGATGCTGATGAGTGATTAATGATTCAAGGAACATAGATGGCGAAATTATTTTAAAATGAGTTAATAACAACACTTAATAGATTCAACACAAATTATTATTCTTTAAATCGTAGGGGTGATCCATACGAGCTACTCTGCCTAACTAGAAGCCATTTTCCAGAAAAAATGATAATATTGTTTGGTATTTAGCTAAAACTTGAAAGTGAACTAGAAGTTATTTTTTATCATTCGATATGAAAAATTTGATTTGACTTTTCTCTATATAGTCCTTTTAATAAATTATTTATTTTCTTTTTTTGTTTTTTAAGTCAAATTTTATTTATTTTATTTATTCTACTTTTTTAATTTATTTCTTTTATTTTTCTTTACCACCTTCTTCTTCTTTGATAAGTTGCTAGTCACAACAATAGCCGGCGATCGGCCAAAAATGAGCACGAGGTTGAGCTCATTGCTTGACAAAGTAGCGAGCCAGAGGCTTGCACTCATTGATCGGCGAGCCAAAGGCTTGCGCTCATTGAGCTCATGAAGCGCGCTGATTTGGCTAGCGGCAAACTCAAGGTCTCAAGCCTCACTAGACCAATGATTCAAAGGCTCGAGCTTGCCCGAGGCCGACAACCTCAAGGCTCAATTGTGGCCGGTCATCGGCCGACAATGGCCAAGAAAGAAGGAAAAATCAAAAAAGAAAGAAAGGAAAAAAAAAGAAAAAAAGAAAGAATATAAAATTGGAATTGTTTAAAAACAGAAAGAAAGAAAGAAAGAAAGAAATGGGGCTAGCAAAAGTATGAGATAAGAGAAAATAAGTAAAGAAAATGCTCTCCTGCTTGAAAAGTAAACAATCTTTTTTCCCTATTTTAGAAGACCTTTTTTTCATTGATGGAAAATGTTTTCCTTAACCAATTTATTTTCTATGAAACGAATATCGAAAACTCTAGAAAATGATTTCCGTGAAACAAACGGATCATTGATGTTGGAAAAATCTCTTATTTTGTCCAATTTCCTTATAAAGCAGCATTTCAATGATTAAAACGCAAGAATGGCAAAGGCAGAGAAATACAGAAAAATTCTTCACCAAAAATAGTTGCTGTTTGCAACAAAGAGCTCTTGAGTTGGTATTTAATCACTATCAAACTCAGAGAAACTGTGGAATCTGAACTCCCCAAGAAATCAACCTCCAATGTATCCACAAAATTAATAGATCACCACCACCACCACCACCACCACCACCACCAAATAGCCTCAGGACCACCCGGTTCACAATCTACAGTGAAAACCATTTGAGGCTTTCCGGATCGTGGTCAAGAACAACTCGGATGAAAACGTCTCCAATGATGAGCTGAGGCCGCCTGAGTTTGAATGGGTCATCTCCATCGGATCCTGCACCATCACAAGGATGGTGAGAACAGGGCCTACATCATCCCGATTGTCTCCCTCGGCCGGTACCACCACAGTAAGAAGTGCCTCTGCCAGAAGGACCGGCATAAGTGGTGCTGCCTCCACCACATCCTAAGGCGCACTGGTCATGAGATAAGCCTCTATCTAGACTCAGTGAAGGAGTCAAGGAAAGAGCTTGCGCTTGCTACGAGGGGGATGATATCCATTAAGCAGCAACGAGCTCTTGGAGATGATGATTCTTGACGGGCACTTTGTGATAGAGCAATTCCAAGGAGTTGCCTAGGGGTTCAAGGGACTTGGCTATCCTCACATTAACCCTGTCTTCTCAATGCAGGAATCCATATGCACACGATCGAGCGGGACATGATCATGATCATGCTCAAGAGTCAGATCCCGCTTTTCATACTTGACCAGCTGCTCAGCCTCCAGCTCGGCAACCCCAACCAGAAGAGGCTCGTGGCTAAGCTGGCGCTCCGGTTCTTCAATCCTCTAATGCCGATGGACAAGCCTTTGACCAAGCTTTAGCCACAACAGGCTGGAGTCTCTCAGGTACACTAGCCCCTTTCACCCGTTATCAAACCAGGGCGAGCTCCATTGCCTCACAGAGTTTTGGCAGAGCCTCCTCCGCTTGGGTCGAAGCCAGAGCCAAGGGCGTGGATCAAAGTGACAGTCGCACTCTCACCGGGTCACCAACAAGAGGCGGCAACAGCTCATTTACTGTGTGACAGAGCTTCGGCATGCTGTGATCAAATTCAGAAAGAGGAAGATGGACAGGTTCTGGGACATTCAGTTCAAGGACAGGATCCTCCAGATCCCATGGCTCCTGATCCACGATGACGAGGTCACTCTGCCTCAACTTGATAGCCTTTGAGCATTCTCACTTCAATTGCAGCAACGACATCACCTCATATGTGATCTTCATAAACAACTTGATCAGCTTCATTTGTTCTCCCAATTCCTAAAAAGCCTTGTGCCATTAGAACAAACCTCAAAGCCTCCTAACAACTCCACAAGCATCTTTAAAGCAGCTTTCTGGTAACCCCTCTATCTTAAATAAGAACAAATCATGGCTGACGGTATATGTACTGCGAACCCATGAGAGGCAAGCAAGAGAGGGACTCTAAGCTGGCCAAGGCTGACACTTTTATTGTCTACCCGAAAGCAAAAACAATCTTGGCTTCCAGCAGAAGGTCGTCATCTAAAATCATGAGGATTTCGAAGCTAATTCATGTTCCAACAGTACATCCTCTCGTAAATTGAATGGGCAAGGGAGAGTTATTAAACGACAAGAGGAGATAAACACAAAATAGGTAATCAGAAGGGAACTAAGAACTTCAGCTATATTAAAATTACAGCAGTTTAAAGGAAAAAAAAAAATGCCATGTCTAAAGAACAAATTGGGACTACCCCTTATTAAAGTTAAGACAGAAAAATTACAATTAATACACTCCTCTCGAGAAGTTTCCATGATGGTTTTTGTAGGCTTTCTAAAAGATCTCTTTAAGATAGGTGGAGTATCAGGCAACATGCCAAAATAGATAGATCATACTTGAAATATTTAATCCCTCGGAAGGCTCGCACTCTCAGTTGAAGATGCTCTCTTCCCAACATAGCGCTGATAAAAAAGAAAGTAGAGTCAAAAGGAAAAATTAGTATACAAAGCAAAAAATTGCAGAAGCAGACATACAGAGGAAAAAAAGGTTCAGCATACCCATTTGCCGAAAGAAATTGGGACATATTTGTACTTAACCATAAGCATCATCTGTCTCCTCATTGTAAGTGTAAGCAACATGACCCAGTAGAAAGGAGTACTGGCCAGAAGACAGGTACATCAACCACGCTGAAGAACATCATTACGAAAGCAATCTCAAATGCCCATGTGATTTGTAACCTTCCATTGAGAGACAAGAAGAACATGTTCGATAAGTAACCATCCAATCTAAGCAGGAAGTCATTTTTTATATCCAAAAGCTCTCATAGGAACCAATGTAATCAGTGGATTGAAATTCGAATCTTCAAAAGCATAAGCATTTGACCCTTCTGTATGAGAATCTCGATTTAGTGCGAGACATTGATTGGTTTTGAATCAATTAAATGACAAGAATATTGTCAGTCAAAGATTGTTTAAGAAAAAGGCTATACATCTGAAAGGACGTAAAAGAAGTAAACATATCATCACAGGGAGAGTCTGAGCTTCTCAATTCACTGCCATTAACTTTAAGTTATCAGTTTCAATCGCCCGCAAAATGGAAAGAAAGATCATATAGAGAAGCAGATCAAGAATGCTGTTACAGTAAAATCCTATCAAAAAGGCATTTTTATATCACATAAAATCAGTCTCAAGTCAAGAACAAGCGACTGCTTTGCAATAACAAAATGCAAACTTGAAACTGAGACAACATGATGCTTCCACACCATTCAACTTCTTCAGTCACTAGATTTTGGATCTAGTCAGGAGACCTCGAGCGCCTCTTTTTCACCCCAAGCCCAGCTAAAAGCGTCACGTTCTTAAAACTTAATAAACACCAATTTCACCGGTCTCTCACAAATTCCAAATTATTCCACGTCCTCCAAGAAATCCACGTTGAAGGCTAAAATCATCATGCCAATTGAATCCTTCCACTTGAAGTCAGAATACCCAGAAATCTTTCTCCTCCAAAATGCAGCAGATCAATTCCACCAAATCCAATCAATAGGAAATCGGAATGACCAATGCCAAAGTGCCCCCTAACTCAACTCCCACTGAGAAAAACTAGGATCAGTCTTCAATTGAAAAGCATGACAAAACACTACCTAAACGTTAAAAACACAAATTTTACAAATCTCTTACAAATTCAATCTATACCGCCTGCCTCCCAATTTATCCAAACTTGAAGGCACAAATCGTCAACTCCAACGATTCTTTCCACTCTCCAAATACCTCTAACTCAGAATACCGGGAACACAAATTCGATCTTTCACCCCATAAATGACGCAGATCAAATCCACCAAATCCTATTGATAGCTAATTGCAATTAACTATCGAAAATAATAATGCCAACCGATTCCAACCGTAAACCTACCAACACTTGAACTCGGGGAGGCGGCGGATGAAGGACCTGAACTCGTCGGAGCCTCGAGTGGGGAGGGACGGGCCGCCGCCGTCGGCGAGTTCCTGGAGCTCCGGGTCAAGCTGAGGGGAGAGGAAGCCGATGAGCAGGTTCAGCATGTAGATGCCCAGCGCGGACGTCACGATGTAGAGACCTTCACGAAGGAAGCGGACGTCACGATGTAGAGACCTTCACGAAGGAAGCGCTGGACGAGGTAACGCGCACGCCACCGCCAGGGTCGCGACACGCGCGGCACCGACATGTCCAGCAGGTGCTGGTACCGCTGCGAGATGGCGGACGTCCACCGCGATGCGGCGGAGGCGGCGGTGGGCGTTAGCGGCGACTGGAATGATTAATTGATGGGCTCGGGCCGGGCCCTTAGAGATCGGGTCTAATTTTTGCCCACGCTTGCCCAATATATACGAATACTCGGGTCGGGCTTTATAACTAATTAGCCTTGTCCAATCAATCCGGAAGTACCTTTCGAGTACATGTGGCTCAACTTGGGCTTGGACGAGCCCATGGGTCGCGAGCCTCATAATTAAGTCTTGTGGCAATTTTTAGATAATTCACTATAAAATCCATATTGCCACACCCGACAGATTTGGGAGAATCAGGACGAGCTATCGCACCTCCCTTATTTATAAAGCTTAAATGCTATCTTGTCGCCTGTAGACCTTCTTAAACCGTGACTCGGAAGAGTTGCGACATGAAGCGTTACAATCAGCTTCTATTTTCCTCTCTGTTCAAATTTTCAATTTTCTTCATTTTTAAATTTGTTTGTAAGAAAAATCGATTTCACAATCGATAGCCGTTACAATTAATTATGGTGATTTTCAAATCAACTTTTAAAATCACGATGAAACCATAAGGAGTTTATCTTCAAAAATCACAGCTTGCCTTGATCTTCCCAAGGAGTGATAATTACAGACTGAAATATGAAAATTTTATCTTATTTGGAGGATAAGTTTGTAAAATACACCGAAAAGAACAAAAAAAAGGAAAAAAAATTGAAAAGGGGAGGAAAAGAAAAGAAAAGTCGGAGGGTGTTCCGTTTCTGCTCCAGTAGTGGCGCCAGAAAATGGGTTGCATCACTGTTTGAATCGACTCCATTCCTGCTTCTTCTGCGCCCACACTCATCCTCCAAAGCTCGTCAATCAACCGTTTCTTTATGTCTATTTGGCGTTGTTGTCGTCTCTTCTTTGGCGTCTATTGCCTAATAGAAACGCAGGCCGACCTCCTGCTACCGTCGTGGATTGCATCACTGGGTTCGATAACTATGAGACGTCATCTACTTTCGCAGACTGCGATGTGGAGCTGATTGGGCTCACCTAAGGTACAATTAAGGGTGTACAAAATGAACCGCCTAAACCATAATCTGTCTAATGACCAATTTCATTGGACCAGACCAGACCGATGGTGCGATCTGGTTCACGGTCCTAGGATTAACCATTGCAGTCCTTAATTCATATTTTTGGAAACCGATCACCCTTAAGTGTAACTTGGAAATCCCTTCAATGGTGCATCAAACGTTTATCAATCCTAGAACTGAAAAATCAAATTCTTTAAATGCAGGTTACCCATAATTAAGGAACCTTTAGCACGATTTACCTGCTGATAAGTTCGCACTCCTCCATATTAGGTTAGCAAAAAGAAACCGTTGGGACTCACCCGGTGATGTTACATTAAGTGAAGATCAAGAGCATCGCCACAGCTATACACAAGGCGAGAAAAACTCTCGAACCAATCTCCGCCTCATTTCCGACACAGACTCGGCTCAATCAATCAACTCGGAGTAGACAGACTCAACTAATTCAGTGGAATCGGAGACCTTGAGGAGGGTACTTGCAGAGAGGTTGAAGTCTAAATGTGCGTTTGGTTCAATGTTCCCTCGAAAGCATCTTAGAGAAATGCTTGGGTGTTTTGCCAACCCATCTCAAGGGGCTTTCGGCCAAATGCTAGCATTGGGACAATTTAGCATTTGACCAAATTTCTTCCAAAATTACCATCACCAATTTTTTATTTTTCCAATTTTATGCCCGTTATTGTTCATCTTTTCTTGAGGAAGGGCGGTCAATGAGGGCAACCGACGAGGGTTGATCTAGTAGGCAAAGGGTCGGCGAGAGGCTGGCAAGATGCCGGTGAAGTCGTGGGAGGGCCGCCTGGGTTGCGCTACCACAGTGACGAAGCCTGAGGTCGCACGACCCAGGCAATGGCTGCTAACGCCAACAAGATCTCCCCAACGGCCTTAGTCCTTCGTTGGAGGGTTTTTATTTTTATTTTTTATTAAAAAAAATTAGATCCAAAAGCCCTTTGCAAAAAAATATTTGCTAAACACTATTTAGGATAAAGTAGCTTTGTAAATGATTCTTTTTTTTACCAAATGCAATTTGCATTTCCTCATTAGGCTTTAGATCAAAGGTATTTGCATTTTTCCAATGCTCATTTGCAAAATTGAACCAAAGGTACCCTAAGATGGAAGGCATCGGAGTTCAGTAGAGCTGCATGATACTCGCTGGCCTCAATAATGGAAAGGAGAAGGTGAGGGATGAGGGCATGGAGACGGTGGTTTGGAACGGAAGGCGGAGATGGATTTTGAGGAGGAGGAGCGGGAGGACGAAGGGTGGAGCGGAGGAGGCGGAGCTCATACTCGCGGAGGATTCTGAGGTCGGAGTCTCACATGGTTGGAGTAGGAGTAGAAGAAGAAGATTCTCAAGGTACACCCGGGACGTCATTTTGTTTTAAATTATCCCTTAAATTGCACAGAAATTGTGTCATTTGCCCTAGATCTCCGACGAGCATGAATGCTTCAAGTGCCATTCCTAGTTCCAAATGATGGGCAATTGGGGAATTTTACTAAAAAACTTGGGCCCCACCCAACAGATTATTCCTTTCAAAATCAATCGGCTAGGGTTTGATGAACAAAATTTTGAGATGAATCAATAAGATTTCTGCCCTTGTGGAAAAAGCGCCATCATAAAAACCTCCCGAATTGACACAATTCCGACGAGACGTTTCCTAGCGTGCCCAAAAAGATACGAGGTGTTTGTGTATTATGTTTGTTTAATATTTCGAATTCGACTTTCATTTCTTACTCCAATATCTAAAGCCATGTGCAGTCACGCATATGTTTCCTAATCTCTTGCAACAAAACTAATTTATTTGCGGTACAAGGCACAAGTCCTCTTACATTAATAAAGCTTAAAACATGTCATATCTCTCTTGCATTTCTAATTGATGATTCTTTGATGGTTTTTTGCAGACGAGGCGATTCTGGTCTCTATTAGCCTTAAACATTTACATACATTGCCTTTCGGTTGATTTTGAAAAGTTTTAAAGCATTCCATAAATTGTTGACAAACATTGTGATAACTCTATAAAAATAGAGTTATTTTACTTATTTTTAGGCAACGAATAATGCAATATCTATGAGAAAATATCTAAATTTTCTTCTAATTATTTAAATTTTCCTTACTTATGTAGCATAATGAGATATAGAAAAGATAAGGAAAAGTATGGGAAAAATTAAAAATTCAAATAAAAAAGTATTGGAAAATGGATATAAAATCAGGGAATCTTTAATTTTGATCCCTAATTTTATCTAGAGATGGATATCAAATCAAATATTCTCTGATTTACTCCATAATTTTATGCAAAAAATAAGCAATTGCTTGGGGATAAGAACTTGGATTTGTCCTAAAAATAGGAGAACATTGAGAACCTAGAGGAGAGTGAGGTTTTCATTTTTTGATCGATTTTCATTGTTCTGGAGTTTTTTCAAATATTTTAAAGAAAAGATAAAAGTGGTGACAAAATTTTTGTTTTTTGATTCAAGATGTTAGGTTGAATTTATATTTTCGTTTCTTATTATATTATGTTCCAATTTTCTTTTGTTAGGTTACGATGTAGGCTAACCATGATAATATAAATTTCATGTTTTTTATGCGTGCAAATGATTTTATTTATGTGTTTTATATATATCATTGTGTTTAATGATTTTAAGTAACTAGCTACCACTTGAATGATCTAATGCGCATGTCTAAGATTGAAAAGTGATAACATACAATTGCTCTTTATAATATATAACCATGAATTAAATATGGATATATATATATACCACGTTATCTGTATAACTTTGAGTGATAAGGTGATTTATAAGACTCATTGTAAGCGGGGAACATTCATAGATTTTAATGTACTTATGTTTATTTAAATTCACATAAAAATATGGTGGATTAATAAACTGAGTAGGTTTGCTATAGGGTCGTAAATATATTAGGAAATTCCGCTATCACATTTTTGATATCGTTCTTATACGCGTAACAATATGAAATTTATATATAGTAGTTATTGTTAAATCGGATGCCCTAACATATTTATCTAATTAATTTATTGCATTTAGTTTCCAAATTTTGCTTTTAAGATTTTTAGTTTTAATTTATTCTCATTCTATTATGATCTGTAAAATAAATTAATTTCTAGTATTTAATTTATTTCTCAATCTATTTATTCTCATAATTATAGTACTTGTTCAACACGCTCACTTACGTTTAGAATTTGACGAACACATTACTATTAGTATAAAGTAGATGACTTTATAAGTAAACTCCTTTTTTTTTTTTGTGACATTTAACATGCAAAGTCATTGGGTAAGTATAGTATAAGTGCCAATACTTTCGTAGGGCGCTCACTTGAGTGCCAATTTTTTTTTTTTTTTTTTTTGCTTACTTGAGTACCACAAATTTGAAAAATAGATCATTTGAATTTCACTTCCGATTTGCCCCACCGGAAAAGCTGACATGGCCACCAGTCGTCAATTGTTTGACATGGTTTTTTGAAAAATATTATTATTTGTTATTATTTTTTTGAATCTTTTTTTTTTTTTCTTTTTCCTCTTTTTCTTCAAGGTTAGCGAGGGTCGCTGGCGACCCTTGCTAACCGTGACTGCCCCGCCCTTGGTAGCGAAGGCCTGCACGAGGTCATTGGGGTCGCTTTGGGCAGCATCTAGCTCTAGGTGGCCGCGAGCGATGTCGCCCGGAGCGGAAGAGGGCCGTCGTGGGCTCATCAACAGTTGGTGAGGCCCTGACGGCCTCGCCCTAGGGCCTTCGCGGTGAGGACAAGGCGACCCTCGCCCAAATTTGGCCGCCCTCATTGCGAAGGCCCTAGGTGAGGCCGTCGATGCCTTGTTGATCGTTAGTGAGGCTACGATGACCCTCGCTTGCTCTGGGCAATGCCGATGAGGGCCCTCGTGGCCTTGCCTAGACTTGGTCGCCCTTGTTGCGAAGGCCTTAGGTGAGGCCGTCAGGGCCTTGCGAACCATTGGAGAGGCCAGGATGACCCTCGCCTGCTCTAGGCGATGCCGGTGATGGCCCTCTCGGCCTTGCCCAAGGCCTTCGTGGCCGAGGGCGAGGTGGCCTTCACCTAGATTTGGCTGCCCTCACTGTGAAGGCTTTGGTGAGGCCGTGACAACCCTTGCTTGCTCTAGGCGGTGTCACCCGCGACTACCCAGCAGTCGGCGAGGGCCCTCGGGACATCACCTAGGGCCTTCGCGGCTAAGGGCGAGGCGGCCACTAGTCATGTTGACGACTATGAAAGAAAAGTAAGGATGCAGCCGGCGAGGGTCACTAGTGACCCTTGTCGACCCTAAAGAAAAAAAAAATACAAAAAAAAAAGCAAAATATATATGGAAATAAAAAAAAATTCAAAAGAATTAAAAAGTAGAAAAAAGTTCCATGTAGGATATTTGGCCGGAATTGGCATTCAAGTGATCGATTTTTCTCCGATGTGGCATTCAAGTGAGCAAAAAAAAAAATTTGACACTCAAATAAGCGTTGTACGAAAGTTTTAACACTACTACTCTTATGCCCAAAGTCATTGGTCTCAAAAACATGAACCTAATAAACAGTGCACAGCCCACGTAACACATTAAAAAGTCGAAGGCCTCCTCCACTCTCCTCTCATGTAAGAGAGGCGACGTCCACATCTCGTCCAAGTCAATGGTGGGAGTACGACTCCATCAGTCGAGTGAGTTAGGTCTTCAACTCCTTCTCCAACTCCACTTCCTCATCCCAATGCTTCTTCTTCATCGCCACCAGCTTGTCTTCATGCTCTTTCTCCAGCATCTCTCTTTTAGCCACAAATTCCTCCATTTCCTTTTCCTGAACCTGTAGGAACTCAGCAATTTTCTCCACCCTGAACCAAAACCGAATTATTGAGGGATGAAACAAATTGGAAACAGCATGGTAAAGCTTTTCAGTACCCCTCTCCTTATCTTCAGCACTTGAAGTAATAGCATTTGATTGCCTTAATCGCTCCCTCTTCTCCTTTTGTTCCCTCTCAAAGTCCTCTTCCTTCGCATTTAATTCATCATGTATGGCCTTCACTTGACTCTTGGAAGAACTGCTGCTGATTATCATCTGTTGCAAGCACATCGCACGAATTAGCGGACATGAAAATACAACATGGGGGGAAGCAGGAATTCTTTAATCTTACGGGATTAACATCATATGAAGAAATTCAAATATTCCACCAAACACAATGAGCATATATCAGGGACCAAATTCAGCCTTTCAAAAAATTTGAGCCTGAGAGTGATAATCCCTGAGGATTGGCTTAAACTCCATAAGCTTGAAAACTGCATTTGTTGTCCTTCCTCTTCCATAAATATTCACACAATTTTACATTCAAAGGAAAAAATTTCTATAACACTGAAATGTTATGGTTAGGTCACATTAGGTTTCAAGGGTGTCCTATAACTTTTTGCTCCCTCACATGTACTCAACACTGACTTTTTATAAAATAAAATTGTAAAGGGTGGCTTTGATTCCATAACTTAAATAGCTTCATACACATTCTTTCAAGTTTTAATTGACCATAATGCCCATGAAAAAGACAGAGTTCTTCTGAAAACCCACACTCTTTCTCTTGATTATCAGAAGCACATTAGAATAAGAAGCTGCAAGCGCATCTTCTGTATCACCATTTTGGACACTCACTTTCTTAGACATCCATGGAGTAGTCAAACTAAAAGGAATACTCTAATTAAACAACTTGATGGAACATCGAAAGACTTCAAAATACTACTTCCCCACATGAACAAACTTGCCTGGGTGACTCCAATGGCATGTGTATGGCACCATAGGAAACTCAATTTAACTCATTGCAAATCTGGACAGCAAGTATATCTATCATTTCCAATGTGTTTCAAGCTTCAAAATGTCACGATTTGAATAAAAACACAAGTTCCATGTAACGTTCTGTTAAATGAATGTATATGTATGATGGGTCAAAATAACATCAAAATGAGATTCAACCACCATTGTAAAATCACGCTTAACAAGGTAAGCATTCAATTTCAGTAAGTATACAGCATGCACAACTTAACAAGTGCATCAATTTTACAAGAACTTGCCAAGATTCAAGTTTAATGCTTATTTATGATTAAGTATCTCAAGCCTAGCTCACAAAAAGGACGAAGAACTCATCATTCAATGAAGAAACAGTCATGAGAAGCAAGGTCATAGATTATGTTCCACGTACTAAAGCCGTGAAAATGCAATGACTTAATAATAGATCGATGTAAATTCTGGGCTATTTAGTATGGACATAAGACTAAAACACACTACAAATGACGAGCAAAGAGCAATATATTAATGCGTCATCATGAACACAACCAATGTCTTCCTCCCATGAGATTGAAACACACCAAAGTCGTGCTTAACAGGTGCTGGCCAGCGTGCATTCGAATGACCACAATCCAAATTTCACTCCTTAAAATGGCATTTGAACATGCCAAAGCGACCAGGGATTGAGCATAAGCAAGTCTAATATCACCAAAACATATTTCATTAGTACAAAACATTGAACATTTGGTGTGCGCAAACATCAATGACTAGTGGCCGCCTCGCCCTTAGCCAAGTTTTGCTGTTTAAGGTCGTCTCTTCCAAGTTTTGCCTCATCATTTTTAAAAATCTCTAAAGTTTGGGAAGTGAGGGTTTCCCTATAGTTTCTCTTGTCGTCAAGCTATGGCATTCTTCTTTAAGATTTGCTCATTCTGAAGCTATGAATATTATAGGATTTGTTTTTAGGAAAATGATACAAATGGTCCTTGAACTTTGACCTAATGCGTAATGTAGTTCTTAAATTTTTTATTTATTCAATATGATCTCTGAACTTTAACTCAATGTATAATGCGGTTCTTGAACTTTACTTTAATTAACGTAGTCCCTGGACTTTTAATTCATGTTTAACTTAGTCTTTTAACTATA
>CM024725.1:15249411-15411889 GCA_014182545.1 Eucalyptus globulus | reverse complement strand
CATAATATGTCCAGTCGAAGCTAAAGACAAATTGACAATTACTTGCATTCTCTAGTTGATCACGTCACAGAATTTTGACGTCAAGATCATCCTATCATCAATAATATGCAATCAGTTCGGAAATGACATTTACATGCTAATCATCACCAAATCAAGTATCAAGACCTAATCATCAATGAACATTTAAAGTGTAAGTCCTACCCTAAATATTGATCGAAAATCAATATTTGCAACCTCGCTTTCTAAGGAGCACATCCATGAAATGCAACTCTGACATATGTGTAAGAAAATAAAAATCTTAGTTACCTTACAATGTAGCTAATTGTAGACATTTGTGTGAAATAAATAAATTTTGTAATTTCCATTAGGCGTTCGGTCAAATTAATACCAATTATCACGATTATACCACCATAAGGGCGGACCCACAGAGCATATCGACGCATGAGAGAGATGATGGCTTTCACGAACTCAGATAACAAGAACTGAGGAATTGACTATTGGATTTCGATTGGAAAACTGAATTCCTTTATCTGATGAGCTTCATCTATAAGAATCAATAAAGAAAAAGCATACATCAAGCTCCTTTTGAATCTCAATGTTGGACAAATCTCTCCTTTGTTCCAGTTTCCCGGAATTGAAATACCACTTCTGCAATTTTATTTATTTATTTTTTGTTGTTTTTGGTTTTGGTTTTTTTTTTTTTTTTTTTTTTGGGAGAGGGGGGTGGCGAAGGGGGAGGAGGAGGGCACTTAGAAAGCATCAATTCAAATATCAAAACCCAAGACAGGCAAAGGCGAGCAAAGGCAGGAATCTGGACTCCCCAAGAAATCAACCTCTAATGCATCCACGGAAATAATAGATCAACAGCCTCAGGAACACCAGGTTCTCAAGCTACAGCAAGAACCATCCGAGGCCCTCCAGGTTGTGGTCGAGAACAAAGAGGGCGAAAACATCTCAGAAGATGAGCTGAGGCTGCCTGAGTCCGAATGGGTCATCTCCATCAGAGAAGCTTGAGCAAGCTTGCCAGGACGACAAGGCCTGCTCATGGGCAAAACTCTCCATTTATTGGATCCCGCAATATCTCAAGGATGGTGAGGACATGGCCTACATCCCCAGATTGTCTCCCTTGGGCCATATCACCACGGTAAGAAGCGACTCAGCCAGATGGACCGGCACAAGTCCTCCACCACATCCTCAGATGCACTGGTCATGAGATAAGCCTCCATCTAGACGCGGTGAAGGAGATCGAGGAGAAAACTCGTGCCTGCTACGAGGGGACGATATCCATGAGCAGTAACGAGTTTGTGGAGATGATGGTTCTTGATGGGTGTTTTGTGATTGAGTTGTTCAGGGGAATTGCTCAGTGTTTAAGGAACTCAGCTACCCTCACAATGACCCCGTCTTCTCGATACTGGGATTGATGCACACAATCCAGTGGACATGATCATGCTTGAGAATCAGATCCCTCTTTTCATACTAGACCAGCTGCTCAGCCTCCAGCTTGGCGACCCCAACCAGAAGGGGCTTTGTGGCCAAGCTGGTGCTCCGGTTCTTTGACCCTCTGATGCCAACAGATGAGCCTTTGACCAAGCTTAGCCGCAACAAGCTGGAGTCTCTCGGCTACACCACCACCTTCGAGCCATTATCTGACCAGGGCGAGCTCCATTGCCTCTTAAGTGTTCTGGCGAAGCCTTCTCCGCTTGGGCCCGAAGCCAGAGCCAAGGATGTGGATCAAGCGATGGTTGCACTCCAACCAGGTTGCTGAAAAGAGGCAGCAGCAGCTCATCCACTGCATGACAGAGCTCCGGGAAGCCGGGATCAAGTTCAAAAAGAGGAAGATGGACAGGTTCTGGGACATCCAGTTCAAGGATGGGATCCTCTGGATCCCACGGCTTCTGATCCACAATGGGACAAGGTCGTTTTTCCTCAACTTGATAGCCTTCGAGCAGTCTCACTTTGATTGCAGCAACAACATCACCTTGTACGTAATCTTCATGGACAACTTGATCAACTCACCCGAGGACTTCGGGTACCTTCACTACTGCAGGATCATCGAGCATTGGCTTGGGAGCAACATGGAGGTCGCTGACCTCTTCAACTGGCTTTGCCAGGAGGTGGTCTTGACATCAATGACAGTTACCTCTCTACACTGTCTGTGGAGGTGAACAGATACTACAACCATAGGTGGAATGCCTGGAGAGAGTCTCAAGCACAAGTACTTCAGCAGTCCCTGAGCAATCATTTCCGTTATTGCTGCTTTTGTTTTGCTTGTGATTACTTTGACACAGACCTTCTATGGAGTCTATGCCTACTACAGGCCAGGCTCTTGATCTCTGCAGTTTTTCAGATCAGTTCTCACTCAGTTTTCCTCCCAGTGAACATGCCCCTGAAAGATTTTACACAGAAAATTTCATTCAAAATCTGTTGCATTTTCTTTTATTTTTTCCTTGTATTGAAATAGAGTTATAAGCTACGGAAGGGGAAACAACAAATGCAATTTGTCCAAGTATCAGTTTTGCCTGAGATGCGAATCCTGTTGGAATGTCCAAACAGTTTGTATGCAAATAAATTTGTTCTATCAATTCCTAAAAGCCTTGTGCCGTTAGAATAAACCTCAAAACCTCCAAACAATTCCACAGCCATCTTTAAAACAGCTTTCTGGTAACCCTTTTCATCTTAAATTAGAACAAATTATGGCTGACGGTATATGTAATGTTAACTCATGAAAGGCAAACAAGAGAGGGACTCTGAGCTAGCCAAGGCTGACACTTTCATTGTCTACCCAAGAGCAGAAACAATCTTAGCTTACAGCAGAAGGTCATCGTCTAAAACAACACCATTACCAATTAATGCTATGGAATCCTTGCTCAATGAATCTGTGAGTACAGACATCTGACACAGATGATCATTCTCCTTCAAGCACCAAGAGGATTTTGAAACTAATCCGTGTTACAACAGTACATCCTCTCATAAATCGGTGGCCATGAACTAAAATATGTAAGGGACAGTTGATAAAAGACAAGCTTAGACAAACACATAATAGGTAACAAAAGAGAACTAAGAACTTCAGCTATATTAAAATGACAGCAGTACAAGAAAAAGAAAAAAAAAGAATGCCATGTCTAGAACAAATTGGGACTACCCCTTATTAAAGCTAAGACAGAAATATTACAACTAATAAACTCCTCTCGAGAAGTTTCCATGATGGTTTTTGTAGGCTTTCTAAAAGATCTCTTTAAGATAGGTGGAGAATCAGGCAACAGGACAAAATAATTTTTGAGCCAATCTTTTGCTGTGAGAAAGTTCCATCAGCTGGCATGACACCATGGATAAAACAAGCCTACTCAAGAGCTATAGATAGATCGTACTTGAAATATTTAATCCCTCGAAAGGCTCGCACTCTCAGTTGAAGATGCTCTCTTTCCATCATAGTGCTGATGAAAAAGAAGTAGAGTCAAAAGGCAAAATAAGTATACAAAGCAAAAAATCAGAGAAGCAGACATGCAGGAAAAAAAAGAAAGAAAGGTTCAGCATACCCATTTGCCGAAAGAAATTGGGACATATTTGTACTTGCCATAAGCATTATCTGTCTCCTCATTGTAAGTGTAAACAACATGACCCAGTAGAAAGGAGTACTGGCCAGAAGACAGGTACATCAACCACGCTGAAGAACATCATTACGAAGCAGTCTCAAATGCCCATTTGGTTTGTAACCTTCCATTGAGAAACTAGAACAATATGTCCAATAAGTAACCATCCAATCTAAGCAGGAAGTAAATTTTTATATCCAAAAGCTCTCTCAAAGGAACCAATGTAATCAGTGGATCAAAATTCGAATCTTCAAAAGCATAAGCATTTGACACTTCTATATGACATTCTCGATTTAGTGTGAAACATTGGTTGGTTTTGAATCAGTTAAATGACAAGAATATTGTCACTCAAAGATTGTTTAAAAAAAAAGGCTATACATCTGAAAGGACATAAAAGAAGTAAACATATCATCACAGGGAAAGTCGGAGCTTCTCAATTCACTCCCGTTAACTTTACGTTGTCAGTTTCAATCGCCCCACATGAATTAACTCATGCGTCTACGTGTAAATGGAAAGAAAGATCATATACAGAAGCAGATCAAGAACGATGTTACAGTAAAATCATATCAAAAAGGCATTTTTACATCACGTGAAGTCAGTCTTGCGTCAAGAACAAGCGACTGTTTTGTGATAACAAAATGCAAACACGAAACCGAGACAACATGATGCTTCCACACCATTAAACTTCTTCAGTCACTAGATTTTGAATCTAGTCATGAGACCTCGGGCGGCTCTTTTTTACCCCAAGCTCAACTAAAAGCATCACATTCTTAAAACTTAATAAACACCAATTTCACTGGTCTCTCACAAATTCCAATTTTTTCCACATCCTCCAAGAAATTCAAGTTGAAGGAAAAAATCATCACGCCAATCGAATCCTTCCACTTGAAGTCAGAATACCCAGAACACACTATTCATCTTTCTCCTCCAAAATGAAGCAGATCAATTCCACCAAATCCAATCAATAGCAAATCGGAATGACCAACACCAAAGTGCCCCCTAAATCAACTCCCACTGAGAAAAACTAGGATCAGTCTTCAATTAAAAAGCATGACAAAACACTACCTAAACGTTAAAAAACACAAATTTTACCAATCTCTCACAAATTGAATCTATACCGTCTACCTCCCAAGTTATCCAAACTTGAAGGCACAAATTGTCAACTACAACGAGTCTTTCCACCCTCAAAATACCTCTAATTCAGAATACCGGGAACACAAATTCGATCTTTCACCCCAGAAATGACGCAGATCAAATCCACCAAATCCAACTGATAGCTAAATGCAATTACCAATCGAAAATAATAATGCGACCCAATCCCAACCGTAAACCTACCGACACTTGAGCTCGGGGAGGCGGCGGACGAAGGGCCTGAACTCGTCGGAGCCTTGGGTGGGGAGGGACGGGCAGCCGCCTCGGCAAGTTCCTGGAGCTCCGGGTCGACCTGAGGGGAGAGGAAGCCGATGAGCAGGTTCAGCCTGTAGATGCCCAGCGCGGACGTCACGATGTAGAGCGGCTTCACGAAGTAAGCCCCGGACGAGGTACGCGCATGCCACCGCTAGCGTCGCGACATGTGCAGCACCGACATGTCCAGCAGGTGCTGGCACCGCTGCGAGACGGCGAATGTTCACCGCGACGTGGCGGAGGCGGCGGGGGGCGTCAGTGGCGACCGGAATGATTAATTGATGGGCTTGGGCCGGGCCCTTAGAGATCGGACCTAATTTTTTCCCCACGCTTGCCCAATATATAGGAATGAGTTTTGTGTACAGAATACTCGGGTCGGGCTTCATAGCTAATTAGCCTTGTCCAATTAATCCAGAAGTGCCTTTCGAGTACAAGTGGCTTAGCTTGGGCTTGGGCTTGGGCGAGCCCATGGGCCACGAACCTCATAATTAAGTCTAGTGGCAATTTTTAGATAATTCACTATAAAATCCATATTGCCAATTTGCCACCCCTGACAGATTTGGGAGAATCGGAAGGAGCTATCGCACCTCCCTTATTTAAAGCTTAAATGCTATCTTGTCGCCTGTAGACCTCCTTGAACCGTGACTTGGAATAGTGCGACATGAAGCGTTACAATCAGCTTCTATTTTCCTCTTTGTTCAAATTTTCAATTTTCTTCGTTTTTAAATTTGTTTGTAAAAAAAAAAAATTGATTTCACAATCGATAGCCGTTATAATTAATTATGGTGATTTTTAAATCAACTTTAAAAATCACGATGAAACCTTAAGGAGTTGATCTTCAAGAATCACGGTTCGCCTTGATCTTCCCAAGGAGTGATAATTACAAATTAAAATATGAAAATAAAAAGGAAAAAAATTGAAAAGGGGAGGGGAAAAAAAAAGAAAGTTGGAGGGGGTTCCCTTTCTGCTCCAACAGTGGCGCCAGAAAATGGGTTGCATCATTGTTTGAATCGAATCCATTCCTGCTTCTTCAGCGCCCGCACTCGTCCTCCAAAGCTCGTTGATCAACTGTCTCTTTATGTCTGTTCGGCTTTGTCGTGGATTGCATCGCTGGGTTCGATAACCGTGAGACATCATCTACTTTTGTAGAATGCGATGTGGAGCAGATTGGGCTCGCCTAAGGTACAATTAAGGGTGTACAAAAGGAACCGCCTGAACCATGATCCGTCTAGTGACCAATTTCATTGGATTGGACTAGACCGATGGTGCGATCTGGTTCACAATCCTAGGATTAACCATTATGGTCCCTGATTCCCATTTTTTGGAACCGATCACCCCTAAGTGTAACTTGGAAATCCCTTCAACGGTGCATCAAACGTTTATCAATCCTAGAACTGAAAAATCAAATTCTTTAAATGCAGGTTACCCATAATTAAGGAACCTTTAGGACAATTTACCTACCAATAAGTTCGCACTCCTCCATATTAGATTAGCAAGGAGAAACCGTTGGGACTCACCTGGTGATGTTACATTAAGTGAAGATCAAGAGCGCCGCCACAACTACACACAAGGCGAGAAAGACTCTCGAACCAATCTCCGCCTCATTGTCCGACACATTCACAAGAAATGACTCGGCTCAATCAATCAACTCGGAGTAGACAGCCTCAACTAATTTGGTGGAGTTGGAGACCTTGAGGAGGGTACTTGCAGAGAGGTTGAAATCTAAAGGTGCGTTTAGTTCAATGTTCCCTCGAAAGCATCTTAGAGAAATGCTTGGATGTTTTGCCAACCCATCTCGAGGGGCTTTCGGCCAAATGCTAGCATTGGGAGATGACTAACATTGGGCTTTTAGCATTTGGCCAAATGTTGAAATTAAATTTATTTCTTTGAAAATTACCATCACCAATTTTTTTTTTCTAGTTTTATGCCCATTATTGTTCATCTTTTCTTGAGGAAGGGCGGCCAATGAGGGCAGCCAACGAGGGTTGATCTAGTAGGCAAAGGGTCGGCGAGAGGCTAGCAAGGTGCCGGTGAAGTCGTGGGAGGGCCGCCTGGGTTGCATGACCACGGTGACAAGGCCTAAGGTCACATGACTTAGGCAACGGCTGCTGATGCTAACCAGATCTCGCCAACGGCCTTAGTCCTTTGGAGGGTTTTCATTTTTTTAAAAAAAATTAGACCCAAAAGTCCTTTGCAAAAAAATATTTGCTAAACACTATTTAAGATAAAGTAGCTTTGTAAAGGATTTTTTTACCAAACGCAATTTGTATTTCCTCAGAAGGCTTTAGAGCAAAGGTATTTGCATTTTTCCAATGCTCATATGCAAAGCCGAACCAAACGTACCCTAAGATGGAAGGCATTGGAGTTTCAGCAGAGCTGCGTGATACTCGCTGGCCTCGATGGAAAGGAGAAGGTCGGGGATGAGGGCGTGGAGATGGTGGTTTGGAACAAAAGGTGGAGATGGATTTTGAGGAGGAGGAGCGGGAGGACGAAGGGTGCAGCGGAGGAGGTGGAGCTCATACGCGCGGATGATTCTGAGGTCGGAATCGCACATGGTTGGGGTAGAAGTAGAAGAAGAAGATTCTCAAGGTACACCTGGGACATCATTTTGTTTTAAATTATCCCTTAAATTGTGCAGAAATTGTCTCATTTGCCCTAGATCTCCGACGAGCATGAATGCTTCACGTGCCATTCCTAGTTCCAAATGAAGGGCAATTGGGGAATTTTACTAAAAAACTTGGGCCCCACCCAACAAATTATTCCTTTCAAAATCAATCGGCTTGGATTTTTTTTTTTTTGGTCGATAATATGATAGCTTTCCATTTACTTGGTGAAGTTCGAGAAAATACATCAAGAACATCGGCGCATAACAAGTCAAATAAAGCTGTCGGGGGATTAGTCACCCAATCTCTCGGAAGATAATTTTGTCGATGAGCCTTCGCTACCCAGTCCGCGGGCCTATTTGCTTCTCTCTTGCGGTAGGCCAAGGTGAGGCCCGTAAACCCGTGAAGCTTGTCCTTGATCCGGTCCACGAGCGGCGCCACTTCCCAATTGAAGTCTTCGCCGAACCGAAGTGCCCGCACGAGCGTAAGGCATCGTGTGTACTTCCATTAGTTCCTCGTTCTATCGAGATAAAAATTCTAGGGTTTCGAGGAGAGCACCGGCCTCGCTTTGCTCGCCGAAGATGCTGCAACAGTCTTGGAGAAACCCTCAACGAGTCTACCCCTAGAGTCCTGCACAACACGTGCAACAGCTGACTGTTCTCAGATCCTCCCCTGTCCGCTTCGCCCCTGCTCTCTTCCTCGTCCCGGGTTTCGCTCCAACCGCAGTCGGCATCAACTGAGGTATCATCTTCATCCCTATCGCCTCCAGATTTGGTTTCAACTTCGCCCCTCTCCTCTCTCTCGCGCCTTACAAAAGGGATCTCAGTGTTTCGATTCAGATTTTTGTTGCTGCTGGTGTATCCCCTGCAGTCGCAGGAGGCGACTTCTTTGTTCGGATTGTCGCCCCCATGCTCTTCTTCGTCCGTGGATGCTCTGCGGACGCAAGCTGCAGTAAACGATGTTTCTGGTCCGACCCTGTCAACAACAGATTTGGTCCCATATGTGGCCCTCTCCTCTCGCTCACACCGAACAAAAGAAGCATCTATGTTCAGTTTCAGCAAACCTGGTTTTGGGGGTTGCCACATATTTGTGTGGGTCTCACTTGCTATCTTCTTTGCTGCAATTTTATTCCACGTTTCGAAATTTCTCTGTAATGCCTCTGATCTGATAGGGTCTGCTTCGGGATGAGGGGTTTTTGGTCGAAGATGAACCTGTTGCGGTCTTGCCATATACTCCACATGGTAGATGCAATCTGATTGAACTTTGAGGAGCTTTGTGGATCTTTTTTCCTCATGTACAGCCAGTCATCAATTCTCATTAACCCTAATCTGGTTATTTTGATTTTCAGAGGAGATGCTGTCCATATCTGAGCTGTCCAAGGGCATAACAACAGCGTGTGTTCGATCGTCTCAGCTTCGTGTTCACAGATGGGGCAAAGTGGGTCAGGTACTATTTTCCTTCGGTGTAGGTTGTCCATTGTAGGCAATGCATTTTGGCTGACACTCCAGAGAAATTGTTTTACTTTGGGTAGTGTGTCTGAGTGCCAAATATGTTTCCATAGATCTGGCTTTGTTTGATGAGAGGATGTTGCTGATGTAAGTGGTGGTTTGACTACTCTATCTCTTGTTGTAAAATACCCACTCTTTACTGTATAAGACCCTGAATTGTTGCGCATCCATACTAATCTGTCCTCTGTTGTTGAGAGCCCGATAGGGATAGCAAGGATTTCTTGTACCCTGTGTTCATCAAACATCATTCGAAGTATAGTTTCATTCCACATGCCATTCCCCTGTTGTATGAGTGTGCTAACTTTCCCTGGTTCATCTCTTGTAGTCGGTCCTCCAATCACTCCGCTTTTCAACCATTTATCCTCTCTTATTGAAATTTTCTGACCATTGCCAACAGACCAAATAACATCTGGTGCTATGGAATCTCTTCCCACTATAACGCTCCTCCATCCCCACGATGGTTGTGTTCATTTCCAGCTTTCCAAAATTCGCAGTGTGGATGGTATAGGCCCTTCATTAGTTTGCTTAATAGGGAGTGGGGTTGCTGTGAAATCCGCCATGCTTGTTTTCCTAACATGGCCTGGTTGAAAGCTGTTAAGTCTTTAAATCCAAGGCCTCCTTCATTTTTCCTGAGTTTCAATTTCTCCCATTTTCTCCAATGAATTCCAGCAGTGTTTTTCCCATTTCTCCACCAAAAGTTGGCAATCTTTTTCTCTATGGCTTTGCATATCGACATCGGTAACTTGAAAATAGACATTGCGTATTGTGGAATTGCCTGCACCACTAATTTAATCAATATCTCCTTACCTGCTCTTGTCAGTAAATGTTCCTTCCAGCTTTCTAATTTCTTGTTGACTCGAGCTAAAATCCAGGCAAAAACATCTTTCTTCGAGCCTCCCCAATCCGAAGGAATTCCCAAGTATTTCCCTGTTTTTCTATTTACGGGACTCTCAACTCGCTGCCATATTCATCCTTAAATTCATTGGGCAGTTTTTACTAAAGTAGATACCTGATTTATTCAGGTTTATGGCCTATCCTGAAGCAAAACAATATTGGTGTAGTATTTTCGCCAAATTCTGACATTCCGTGATAGTACCATGTAGGAAGAAGATGGAGTCATCCGCAAATAGCAGGTGGGATAGAGTAGGACAACCTTTGTTTAGTTTAATTCCTCGGATTGTGCCCTCGACACCGCTGTTCGCATTAGATTTGACAGTACATCGGCCACTAGGATGAAAAGATATGGGGATAGAGGGTCCCCTTGACGAATCCCTCTTGTAGGTTGAAAGAAAGGTTGGGGCTCACCGTTAAAATTGACGCTAAAGGAGACCGTTGAAACACACTGTGTGACCCATTGCACCCACTTCTCACCGAATCCCTTCTTGAGCAAGCATCCTCTAAGGAAGTCCCATTCAATTCGGTCGTAAGCTTTTTGCATGTCAAGCTTTAGGACCGCTTGAAATTTGTTTTTCCTTTCCCGAATTCTCAGCTTATGAAGTACTTCTTGGACTATCAAAATATTGTCTTGTATTTGTCTTCCTCCCACAAATGCACTTTGTTCTTCTGCTATAATCTGTGGTAGCATAGGTTTAAGTCGATTGGCCAACACTTTGGAAATTATTTTATAGACAAAATTGCAGAGGCTTATAGGCCGGAATTGTTCAAGCTTTTCTGGGTTTGGGGTTTTGGGGATAAGTGTTATTTGGGTTCTGTTTAGCTCAGGATTTAGATAACCAGTCTCAAAGAACTTCTGCACTTCTTTGAATATATCCTGGCTGATATGTGGCCAATGATCCCGATAAAATAGCCCATTAAGTCCATCTAGTCCAGGAGCTTTTGTAGCTCCTAGTTGTTGCATTGCCTCTGTAATTTCCCCCATTGTGACTGGTTTAACTAACTGTTGATTCATGCTTTCATCAACTGAGGTCGGGATTTGTTGAATTACAGGCTAGAAGTTGTGAGGCCCTACTGAGTTATACAAGTTTTTGAAGAAAGTGACCATCATATCCTTTAAAGACTGTTCCTCCTTCACCCATTCCTCTTCAGCGTTTTTCCGCAAGGTAATTCTATTTCTGGATCTCCTTTGAATAGTTGATGCATGGAAAAATTTAGTATTCTTATCCCCCCACTTGAGCCAGGTAATTCTCGAGCGCATTCCCCAATACATCTCCTCTTGACTCCACAGCTTTTCTAATTCCTGGGTTATTTGCTTTGCCGTTTCACTTTCTTTTTCCTTCCCAACACTATTTGTCAATTTTTGCAACTCATTTCTCAGCACCTTAATTCTGATATCTGCATTACCCATCCTGTTCTTGCTCCAATTTCCCAATTTTTGGGCCACAATATGCAATTTTTTCCCCATATCCAGATTCAGGGGTTCAAATTCAGCCCATGTATTCTTTACAATTTGCCCACACTCTTCATTTGTTGACCAGAATGCTTCATATCTAAAAACATTCCTCCTCCTTTTCTTTTGCGAGTTGAAAGATAGAACAAGGGGGCTGTGATTCGACTCTATGGCTGGTAACGCCGTACATTCTGCGTTAGGGAATGCTATCCTCCAATCTGAAGTGCATAGAGCTCTGTCTAGACGTTTCTTGACCAGATGTTCTCCTCGTTACGTTGTTTTCCAGGTGAAGGCACATCCCTTGCTCTCCATGTCCATTAAAGAACATCGAAATAGGAAATCCCTAAAAGCTGCCATCCGGTAAGATTCTGCTCTCTTTTTCCCCACTTTGTCCCAATGATACAATATTTCGTTGAAATCCCCCATACAAAGCTAGGGTAAGTGATGTGTGGAGCTTTTACTATATAGTGCCTCCCATAGCATTACTCTATCTTGAAATTCATTAGGAGCATGAACAAAAGTTATATGCATCTGCTGTTGAGTTTTTTGGATAAGGCACTGAACATGAATATAGTTTTTTGAATAGGAATCAACGTTTAACCTTACCTGCTCATCCCAGAAAAGAGCCAATCCCCCTGCTATTCCTTCTGGATTCACCACAAAGCTGTTTTGAAATTTCAGCCTCCTTCTTATACGCTGCACCTTGAGTTCTTGATTTTTAGTCTCCATAATGAACATAATACTGGGCCTTTCCTGGGTCGCTAAGACCCTTAATGCCTGAATTGTCAAGGGTGTGCCCAACCCTTGACAATTCCAGCACAATAGCTTCATGGATAAACCGGTGGCTTATTAGGGCTAGCCACCAAAGCCCATTGACTTGATTTCTCCGTCACTTCTATAGGGGTTTCCACCAGCTGAGTATTGTCGAATTCTGGTGTTCTTGAGGATTGAGCCCCATACGGGCAAAATCTCTTGCCTTTCTTTGCATTTGAACCCTTTGTACATTTGGATTTATGCCTTATCAGCCCCTTTTCCCCTGTTATATTCTGCTCCATCTCCATTTCTGCTTCCTTGTATTGCTCCTCATATAGCACCATAGCTGATTCTTTATCAATGCGGCAACTCCCTCTTTTTTGTGGCCTTTTCTCCTCCATAATGACCAGTGGACAGTGCTGATTAGATTGGCTCATCTCCTGTGTGGTTAGTTGTTCTGCATGGACCGGTTCACATATGGCTAGTGTTTGGTTTATATTTCGATGTTGCTGATACGTGGCTGTTTCAAGTGCTGAATTTGTGGGTGTCTCAGGCATAATCTCATCTTCATCTGGTGGTATCTCCTGTTTGCCATAGAAGATCTTCCCATACGGGCTTAGATCACGAGCTTCCGCTCGTAGCCAATGGCCGAACCTGCCTGGTAAGTTTCCTGCTAGCCCCGAAGCTTCATAGGGTATGTCTTTGCAATCCGAGGCATAATGCCAATTTTTCCGCATGAATAGCAATAGTTCGGAAGTCGTTCGTATTTAAACTCCACCCACAGCCTTTTATTCTCCAAATTAAGTAGAACTCCTGTCTTGAGGGACATCTCCAAATTTATCTTAACTTTTGCCTTACCAAACTTGGAATTACTGTTTCCTTTGGTATCCAATTTCACCTCAACTACTTCTCCCAGCTTTGCTGCGATATCTCTAATGGATTCATAAGTAGCTCTCCCAAGTGGTAGTCCATAGAAGTGCACCCAGAAGTGACAATATGTAAATTCATAACATAAATCAGGAGTATCGGGTTCGCATTGCTGTAAAACGAGTAAACTTCCAGAGAAAGACCATGGCCCCGAGTCTACAACTCTTTGTTTATCAGCTTCAGACTGAAATGAGAAAGAAAAATATCCTGGTGCTAACACAGTACATGTAACATTTTCAACCTTCCATACTTTCTTTATTGTAGTTAAGAAGGCTGTAAAATTCACATGTGGTTTGGAATGTAGTTTCCCGAACAGAGTCTTCCTGCATTCAGCCAATTTATCTTCGGAAATACCACATTTAATCTCAACAACATCATCCTCAGACCATAGAGTACCAAGGCTTTTACACAGTGCTGCAACTCGCCTTTCTTCATCATTATCACCTGCCATCTATTTCAATCCAGGCTTGTTACACTTGTGGCACCAGCAGAAGACAGGATAACTTGCCCAGTACGATTGAAGGGAGCTCTGATTTGGTAGTTGCTATTCGGGGGACTGCGACTTATAATCCGGTAATCCGGCAATATAGAAATCTGATCTGCTTACCAGGTAGAACGGGTTTGTAAGGGTTGGGTTATAGGGTTTTGTTCTTGGGGGGGGAATCATGACAGAGAAACAAGAATTTGGGGTGGGATGGGTGTTAGGGGTTTTAGGGTTTTTTTTTTTGGGAGGGTTTTTCAGAGCCTCGATCGTGAACACTCTGGAAACTGTTGGGTATGCCATTTGAAGGTGGAGAAGAAGCTTACCTTGAAAGAAATCTGAAAACTACCCATTCGGTAGGGATTGCTCGCCATTCGGGAGAGAGAACTACCCATTCGGGAGAGATAATCGGCTTGGGTTTGACGAACGAAATTGAGATGAATCAATAAGATTTCTGCCCTTGTGGAAAAAGCGCCATCACAAAAACCTCCCGAATTGACACAATCCCGACGAGACGTTTCCTAGGGTGCCTAGGAAGATACGAGGTGTTTGTGTATTATGTTTGTTTAATATTTCGAATTCGACTTTCATTTCTTACTCCAATATCTAAAGCCATGTGCAGTCATGCATATGTTTCCTAATCTCTTGCAACAAAACTAATTTATTTCACTTTGTCCAATCACGCCCGCTAGGATTAAGCTAGAGATAGATTGATTATCGTTTGCATAAATTAAAACGATTGATCACTGCATCTAAAATTCTAATTGTTCCTTAGAATTTTAAGTTTGCGGTACAAGGCACAAGTCCTCTTACATTAATAAAGCTTAAAACATGTCATATCTCTCTTGCATTTCCTAATTGACGATTCTTTGATGGTTTTTGCAGACGAGGTGATTCTGGTCTCTATTAGCCTTAAACATTTACATACATTGCCTTTCGGTTGATTTCGAGAAGTTTTAAAGCATTCCATAAATTGTTGACAAACATTGTGATAACTCTATAAAAATAGAGTTATTTTACTTATTTTAGGCAACAAATAATGCAATGTGAGAAAATATTTATATTTTTTTTCTAATTATTTGAATTTTCCTTGTTTATGTAGCATAATGAGATATAGAGAAGATAAGGAAAAGAATGAAAAAAATCAGGAATTCAAATAAGAAAGCATTGGAAGATGGATATCAAATTAGGGAATCTTTAATTTTGTTCCCTAATTTTATCTGTAGAAGATGGATATCAAATCAAAGATTTTCTAATTTACTCCATATTTTTATGCAAAAAAAAATACGCAATTGCCTGGGGATAAGAACTTGGATTTATCCTAAAAATAGGAGAACATTGAAGGGCTTGAGGACAGTGAGGTTTTTATTTTTAGATTGATTTTCATTGTTTTGGAGTTTTTTCAAATATTTTGAAGAGAAGATAAAAGTTGTGACAAAATATTTGTTCTTTGATTCAAGATGATAGGTTTAATTTATATTTTCGCTTCTTCTTCTATTATGTTCTAATTTTCTTTTGTTAGGTTATGATGTAGCCTGACCATGATACTATAAATTTCATGATTTTTATGCGTGCAAATGATTTTATTTATGTGAGTTATATATATTATTGTGCTTAATATTTTTAAGCGACTGGCTACCACTTGAATGATCTAATGTGCATGTTTAAGACTGAAAAGTGATAACATACAATTGCTCTTTATGATATATAACCATGAATTAAATATGGATATAAATATACCATGTTATTTGCGTAACTTTCGGTGATGAGGTGATTCATAAAACTCATTGTAAGTGGGAAACATTCATAGTTAATGTACTTATGTTTATTTAAATTCACATAGAAATATGGTAGATTAATAAACTGAGTAAGTTTGCTACAGGGTAGTAAATATATTAGGAAATTCCGTTATTACATTTTTGATATCGTTCTTATACATGTGACAATCTGAAATTTATATATAGTAGTTATGGTGAAATTGGATGCTCTAACATATTTATCTAATTAATTTATTGCATTTAGTTTCCAAAGTTTGCTTTTAAGATTTTAGTTTTAATTTATTCTCAATTCTATTCTGATTTGTTAGATAAATTTTAGAATTAATCCATTTTTAGTATTTAATTAGTTTATTAATCATCAATCTCCGTGGGATGATATTCTTTCTCATAATTATATTACTTGTTCGACACGCTCACTTACGTTTAGAATTTGACAAACACATTACCGTTAGTATAAAGTAGATGACTTTATAAGTAAACTCCATTTTTTTTTTTGGTGACATGCAACATACAAAGTCATTGGGGTAACTCCTTACCAAAAAAAAAGAAAAAAGTCATTGGGGTAAGTACAGTATAAGTGCAAATACTTTTATACGGCGTTCACTTGAGTGCCAAATTTTTTTTTCGCTCACTTAAGTACCACAAATTTGAAAAATAGATCATTTGAATGTCACTTCCGATTTTCCCCACCGGAAAAGTTGACATGGCTGCCGGTTGTCCAACATGGTAGCTGGAAAATATTATTTTAATAATAATATTATTTGTTATTATTTTTTGAATATTTTTTAAAATTTTTCTTTTTCCTTTTTTTCTTTAAGGTCAACGAGGGTCACTAGCGACCCTTGCCAACCGTGACTGCCATACCCTTGGCAATGAAGGCCCTACGCGAGGTCGTAGGGGTCACTTTGGGTAGCATCTAGCTCTGGGTGGCCGCGAGCGACGTTGCCCAGAGCGGAAGAGGGCCGTTGCGGGCTCGTTAGCAGTTGGTGAGGCCCCGGCGGCCTCGCCTACGCCTTCACGATGAGGACAAGGTGACCCTTGCTTAGATTTGGCCACCCTCATTGCGAAGGCCCTAGGTGAGGTCGTTGAGGCCTTGCCAACCACTAGTGAGGCCATGACGACCCTCGCTTGCTCTGGGCAATGCCGACGAGGGCCCTCGTGGCCTTTGCCTAGACCTGGCCACCCTTATCGTGAAGGCCCTGGGTGAGGCCGTCGGGGCCTTGTGAACCACTAGAGAGGCTGGGATGACCCTCACTTACACCAGGGAGGGCCCTCTTGGCCTTGCCCAAGGCCTTCGTGGTTGAGGGCGAGGCGGCCCTCACCTAGATCTAGCCACCCTCGCCACGAAGGCTTTGGCAAGGTCGTGGGGGCCTCGCCGACCATTGGTGAGGTCGTGACGACCCTTGCTTGCTTTGGGCGGTGTCATTCGCGGTTGCCTAGTAGCTGACGAGGGCCCTCAGGGCATCGCCTAGGACCTTGCGGTTGAGGGTGAGGCGAGCACTAGTCATGTTGACGACTATGGAAGAAAAGTAAGGATGTGGAAGGCGAGGGTCGCTAGTGAAAAAAAAAAAAAAATACATATTGAAATAAAAAATTAAAAAAAAAAAAAATTAAAAAGTAAAAAAAGTTTGATGTAGGATATTTGGCTGGAATTGTCACTTAAGTGATTGATTTTTCTTTGATGTAACATTAAAGTGAGCAAAAAAACAAAAAATATTTTGGCACTCAAGTAAGCGCCGTACGAAAGTTTTGACACTATTACTCTTATGGGTCTCAAAAACATGAACCTAATAAACAGTGCACAGGTTTAGAGTAGCTGCAAGTCTAGCCCATATAACACATCAAAAAGTCGAAGGCCTCCTCCACTCTCCTCTCATGTAAGAGAGGCGACGTCCACATCTCGTCCAAGTCAATGGTGGGAGTACGACTCCATCAGTCGAGTGAGTTAGGTCTTCAACTCCTTCTCCAACTCCACTTCCTCATCCCAATGCTTCTTCTTCATCGCCACCAGCTTGTCTTCATGCTCTTTCTTCAGCATCTCTCTTTTAGCCACAAATTCCTCCATTCCTTTCCCTGAACCTGTAGGAACTCAGCAATTTTCTCCACCCTGAACCAAAACCGAATTATTAAGGGATGAAACAAAATGGAAACAGCACGGTAAAGCTTTTCAGTACCCCACTCCTTATCTTCAGCACTTGAAGTATTAGTATTTGATTGCCTTAACCGCTCCCTCTTCTCCTTTTGTTCCCTCTCAAAGTCCTCTTCCTTCGCATTTAATTCATCATGTATGGCCTTCACTTGACTCTTTGAACAACTACTGCTGATTATCATCTGTTGCAAACACATCGCACGAATTAGCGGACATGAAAGTACCACATGGGGGGAAGCAGGAATTATTTAATCTTACGGGATTAACATCATATGAAGAAATTAAAATATTCCACCAAACACAATGAGCATATATCAGGGACCAAATTCAGCCTTTCAAAAATTTGAGCCGAGAGTGATAATCCTGAGGATTGGCTTAAACTCCATAAGCTTGAAAACTGCATTTGTTGTCCTTCCTCTTCCATAAATATTCACACAATTTTACATTCAAAAGAAAAAATTTCTATAACACTGAAATTTAATGGTTAGGTCACATTAGGTTTCAAGAGTGTCCTATAACTTTTTGCTCCCTCACATGTACTCACACTGACTTTTTATAAAATAAAATTGTAAAGGGTGGCTTTGATTCCATAACTTAAATAGCTTCATACACATTCTTTCAAGTTTTAATTGACCATAATGCCCATGAAAAAGACAGTGTTCTTCTGAAAACCCACACTCTCTCTCTTGATTATCAGAAGCACATTAGAATAAGAAGCTGCAAGCGCATCTTCTGAATCTCCATTTTGGACACTCACTTTCTTAGACATCCATGGAGGAGTCAAACTAAAAGGAACACTCTAATTAAACAACTTGATGGAACATCGAAACACTTCAAAATACCACTTCCCCACATGAACATGGCTGGGTGACCCCAATGGCATGTGTATGGCATAATAGGAAACTCAATTTAACTCATTGCAAATCTGGACAGCAAGTATATCTGTCATTTCCAATGTGTTTCAAGCTTCAAAAGGTCACGATTTGAATAAAAACACAAGTTCTATGTAACGTTCTATTATATGAATGTATATGATTGATGGGTCAAAATAATATCAAAATGAGATTCAACCACCATTGTAAAATCATGCTTATCAAGGTAAGCATTCAATTTCAGTAAGTATACAGCATGCACAACTTAACAAGTGCATCAATTTTATAAGAACTTGCCAAGATTCAAGTTTAATGCTTATTTATGATAAAGTATCTCAAGCCTCGCTCACAAAAAGGATGAAGCACTCATCATTCAATGAAGAAACAGTCGCGAGAAGCAAGGTCTTAGATTATGTTCCACATACTAAAACCGTGAAAATGCAATGACTTAATAGTAGATCGATATAAATTCTGAGCTATTAAGTATGGACATGAGATTGAAACACACTAAAAATGACAAGCAAAGAGCAATATATTAATGCGTCATCATGAACACAACCAATGTCTTCCTCCCATGAGACTGAAACACACCAAAGTCATGCTTAACAGGTGCTGGCCAACGCGCATTCCAACGACCATGATCCAGATTTCACTCCTTAATTTGAACATGCCAAAGTGACCAGGGATTGAGCATAAGCGAGTCTAATATCACCAAAACATATTTCATTCGTACAAAACATTGAACATTTGGTGTGTGCAAACATCAACGACTTCATAGCGAACATTTGGCTTCAATTATTACGACGAATCAAGTGAATTTTTAAACTGCCAACAAACCAATGAACATTTCGTAAGGACAGTCAGTAAGATAATTCTTCATATGCGAATGTCAATCATGAAATTAACTGGGAGAGAGAAGTAGAGTTTATCGGATGAACTGACGCAGGGCATTTTGGTCATTTCATAAGAGAAATATAAAAGGAATCCTTTGCCTTCCGTCATTCCACGGATCTCCTGCCCAAAAAGAAACTCGAAAAATGACGAAGTTCTCGGAATCTTTCGGGCGCCGCCATCCTTTCACGTCCTCTCTAGCTTCACCGCGCCGCGCCGGCTCCGTCGGTGGCCACGGCCGGTCTTCCATCTCCGATCACTGAAGATGCAAGGAGCTCGAACCTAGATCCTCTTGATTTCCTCTCTCATCTAAGGTACTCCATCGATTCTAAGTATTCATATGTCTCCCCCTACCTGCCGTCACGTTCTCCGACAGTCAGACCTTACCTTGAACTGAATCACCTCTGGTTGCTGTGTGGAAAGCAACATCGAGAGTTGTGCGAGCAGGCTGGTGGATTCATCGGTGCAAATGCTTCTTCGAGATAGGAGACAGAAGCTCGAGGCACACGACAGAGTGTTCCGTTGACCGTTGGCGTCGAACTGCGAAGAGGCTCACGTCGCTGAGTTCGACAATCAACTTCAGCTCCATTTCAATCGCCGTGGTATGCACTTCGTGTTATACGGGGAGAGAGAAGAATCGAGAAATCTTCGTAGACGGCCAATTCCTTAGGACGTTCCAACTGTGAAAGCTAGTACAAGCCCTAGAGGGGGGGGTGAATAGGTGCAAAAACAAATTTCCCGAGAGAAGTGTGCAACACTAATCAACAATAGATTATGAAAAGGAAATTAGACTCTTGTAGACAAAATGAATTACGATCAAAGTAAAAGAGTATAGGAAAGAGAATGAGAACACAGGGTTTATAGTGGTTCGGCTTAATCCAAGCCTACGTCCACTCTTCCGCACTGACAGTCCACTGGGTGGATTTCACTATGAATCAAAAGAGTTGTTACAGTAAAGCTCTTCCTTGATTCCACAAAGTGTAGAGACTCTGCTACACTTCCTCAAGATCTCACAAAGATAAAGACTCTCTTTTGAGTATAAGATTTCGCTCAACAATTTATTGACTAAGAACAAGGAGCTTCAAACTTTGGAATTCTTCTATCGGGCACACCCTCGAACAACTGTAACGTCTTCCTTATATACTCCTTTATGCCATCATACCCGTTGGCACTTACCAAAGAAGTTCTTCCAATCTACCTGTTGGACAAAATCAATTAGGAAGATTCCGAGCTATTTAAGGAATATGACGATAGCCCACCAATCTTGCTCGCCCATACAATCAGGATCTAGGTTTCCATAAGTAGAACCTTCCAAGTATACTTCGTCAATCAACGGATCCAAAATCCCTGAATCAATCTTGATTTGAATAATGGATTCCAACATGCTGTATCTAGCCAAGAGATCTTCTCCAGTCGATAGAACCAAATCCTTAACGAAACATTCAGATCTGGATAAACCTTCTTCGACAGTCTAGAAACTGTCAGTGATGATAGACTTTGAGTCTTGAGTCTGGCAGTCCGGAGGTCTTCAAACTTTGATGGAAGAGTCTGCAAGTCTTCAGACTAGACTGATGGAAACGTTTTGTCAACTTCAAAACACTCAAGGAAGTTTTCTCCAACAATCTCTCCCTTTTTGATGGTGACAAAACTTTTCTGCAGATTTGGATAACTTTGACTTGCAAAACATTACTCAAGCAAACATGGATATCTCACAAAAGATAAATGACTTAGTAAAGATAACGTTAAAATCTGCATCCACAGAAAGTAGGTTAGTTCTGCAAATGAACAAAGTCATGAGATATCAACAGTGCTTAAGATAAACAAACGTTTAAACAGTCAAACCCAAAACCAGTCCAAATCCAAACAGCCAAGCACTTGTCAAGTCAAGTCAAAACATCACGAAAGTATCATAAAAGTCAAGAGTTCAAAGTTCAAGAGTTCAAATCTGCACCACATCTCCCCATTTTTGTCATCATTAAAAAGGTAGAGATGAAAAGAAAATGGAATTAAGATTGCTTAGGAACACGGACAAGCTGGAAATCTCCCATTAACTAGACAATGCCTTCCAGCTTTTTCAAATCCTCCTTCAGTTTCGCCACATCTTCACCCTTAGCATTTGCTTGAACTTGAAGAGCAAGGGCATGGATTTGATCATTCAAAGAAACCGAAGAAGCTTGTCATGCATTCTGCAAGTTCTGAATTTCATATCCCAGAGCATAGATTTGACCTCGCATCTCCAAAAGAACATCAAGCACTCTGCGAAAGTCTGCTGAATTATTAGTTTGAGTACTGTCATATGCATGATCAGACAGTGTATTGGCAGATGATGACAAGTCAGCATGGTCACGCAGATTGGGCGATGAAACATCATGTCCCTTCTCAATAAATTGAGAGGCATAGATGTCCTATGGATCTGCTGGAGAGCGGCTTACTCCTTCACTGGTGGCAGGGAATGAGGACGTACTTCTTTTCTCAGGATCTCCCCCTGTTTCCATGCCTTCAGGTGGAGAAAAATATTCATCATGCTCTCCTCCTGCTTGTTCTCCTCTGCCCTCTTCTTCTCCTTCCTCAATCCTTTCCTCCTCTGCTTCTTTCTCTAATTCTTCTCTCTCTCTAGTCTTCTGTTCGTCTCATCTCTGTCTTGTTCCTGTCTTTCCGTTGATTTTGGAACAGAACGACTTAAGTTCTTCAATGCCATTGCAGAAATGGTGATATCATCCTCATCCTCTTCATCCTCAATGATGAGTGATCTTCTTTTCTTGGATGGAGTAGCCATGGGCTCCTTCCCTTTCCTCTTTGCAGCCGAAGAGACTGGATGAGTCTTGACATGGGTTTTCTCCTTGAATTGCTCCAACGCCTTGTTAAGTTCCTTCAAACGCATTTTAGAGACCATTTTCAGTCCCACCACCATTTGATGGCATGTTCGAACACAAAGAATCCGAGGTGGCTCAACGTTCAAATGTCTGAATAACTTGGTCACAAGTGCTGGGTAAGGAAGTTGACCCTTGTCCTTCACCATTGCTCTGTACATGTGGAACATAATAGTGTGTGGAAGAGAGAACTTTTTACCAGCATTGATGGCGTACATCAACTTTGCCTCTGAGTTTGAAACATCGGTCTTTGAAGTTGATTTTGGTCTGAGACAGTTAATCACTATCTTGTGAAGCAAAATGTTGGACGCATTCATCCTCAAATAGGGAATCTTCCCTTCCATTGTTCTATCCTGAACAAGCTCTAACGTTACACGAACAATAGACACACTGATAGGTTGATATCTCCCTCTTTCAACCCTAATCACATCAGCCAGAGTATTCATGTCAACCACATAGTCCTAATCTCGAACACTGAAAGAGAACCTATTCGCATCCAAGAAACTAAGATTCGAATAGAAGTAAGCAGTAAGTTCAGCATGAGCCTCTGTTGTTTCAGAACAAAATTGTTTGAGTTGCAGAAGATTGAATTTTTCTCGTAGATTGACATTCACAGAGTCAAGAAAATCAAAGTCCACCCTTCTAGGGTTTATCACGCCGCGCTTAAGCAACTTATAGTACAATTGCTTGTGTTCCTCCGAGCGAAACAAGTCTGTCCTTTTGCTTCGGATTTTTACTGCAACACCCATTCTTGGTTTAAACTGACTGTGTATCCTATCATCGTCATTTTCATCAGGCTAACTTAGCCCTCCAACACGTGGATCGCTTGGGATATTTGCCAAAGCATCTTCCGCCGACCCCGCAGGGACAATTCCCAATCGTTCCATTGTGCGTAGAAAGAAAGTTTCATTTCTATACCCTTTGTCTTTCAGAAATTCATCAATGTAGTTCAACGGAGTACCACTCCTCTTCAAAGCACGATAAACCTTGTAAGTAAAAGCGGGCTTAAGAGTTCTTACGGGTTCTGCGTCTTCGATGATTTCTTCTTCTTCTCGATGTGCAACATCTTGAGGTCTAGATGGAGGAGATGGACGCTGGTGAGAATGTTGTGGGCTCTGCTGCTGTCTAGGAGATTCTTCTTCCTCGGTGAGATCAAAGTGCGTAGGCCCCTCACGCATTTGTTGTGGTCCCCTATTTGCGATCCTTGAAGACTTTCTTTGAGACGATATCTTTCACAGTCTTTGAGAGATTCCAAGCTTGTTTCTCAAGAAAAATGAAAACTTTTCAAAGATTAAACAAGAAAAGAAGATAGAAATGGAAGATCTGTGCTCTCTTAGGGTTTTTGTGAGTAAAACGAAGAAGAACCAGTAGTGTATAAGGCAATCGAAGCGAAGCATACGAAACGCCGTAAAAAAAGGAAATATAAAGATGCATTTTTAAAAATAACTGCCTTTTCAAAAATTAGATAACTGTCATTTCAAAAATGACTTCTTTTTCGAAAAGGAAATATTGCAATAATCACGGAAATTGAAAATAGCAACAATCAATTACGGATAGATGATCGTACCTTTTCGAGATTTGATCCGAGAGATAATTTTCTATAATAAAAGTAACTTACAGTCATAAATCTTGATCGTTTGAGTCTCGAGAGTTTTTAGACTTTTAGTCCCGAGTCCGAACTTCCTCGAGACTTTAAGATATTGAGTTTGGAACGAATAACTTCAAATTGATTTTTCTCCAAAGGCTTTGTAAATATATCCGCTTGAGTTGATTCTTTGAATCAATAAACTGAATCGAAACTTCTCCATTTTGAACACGATCTCTAATAAAATGATGTCGAATCTCTATATGTTTTGCTCTTGAGTGAAGAATTGGATTCTTGGTGAGATTGATTGCGCTGGTGTTGTCACATTTGATCTTAGTGCATGAATCTTCAATTCCAAAGTCTCTTAGCTGTTGTTTTATCTACAGTAATTTGTGAACAACAACTTCCAAGAGCTACATATTCTGCTTTTACCGTAGAAAGAGCTACTGTACTTTGTTTCCTTGAAAACCAAGACACTGTCCTGTTTCCAAGTAGTTGATAGGTGCCCGAGGTGCTCTTTCTATCAACTCTGCATCCAGCTAGATCTGCGTCTGAGTATCCAAAAAGAGTGAAATCTCATTCTTTAGGATACCAAAGACCTAAATTTGAAGTTGAGGCAATGTATTTGATAATACGCTTTGCAGCACTTAAATGAGATTCTTTAGGGTCTGATTGAAATCTGGCACAAATACAAACACTAAACAAAATGTTAGGTCTAGAAGCGATTAGATAAAGAAGTGAACCAATGATACTCCTGTATAGCTTCTGGTCAACTTTTTTTCCTTCTTCATCTTTGTCCATCTTTAAAGAACTCGACATTGGTATATCAGTCTTTTTGCAATTTTCTAGTCCAAACTTTTTGACAAGTTCTTTAGCATATTTTTCTTGATGAATAAAGATTCCTTCCTTCAATTGTTTCACTTGAAGCCCGAGAAAGAAGGTTAGCTCACCCATCATGCTCATTTCAAATTCATCCTGCATAGACTTAGAGAATTTCTTGCACAGATTTTCATTAGAGGATCCAAAAATAATATCATCAATATAAATTTGAACAAGTAGAAAACTTTTGCTTTCTCTTTTGATAAACATTGTAGTATCTACTTCTTTACCAAAAAAAAAAAAAAATTTAGTATCTACTTTACCTTTGACAAAGCCATTTTGAATTAAAAACTTACTTACTGTCGTACCAAGCTCGAGGTGCTTGCTTTAAACCATATAGAGCCTTTTCAGTCGAATACGTAGTCGGTTTCCTTGGGTCTTTAAAACCGGGTGGTTGTTCCACATAGACTTCCTCTTGGATGAATCCATTTAGGAAAGCACTTTTGACGTCCATTTGGAATAACCTGAAATTCTTGTGACAGGCAAAAGCAAGTAATAATCTAATTGCTTCTAACCTTGCTACTGGCGCGTAAGTCTTATCATAGTCTATCCCTTCTTCTTGCGTATATCCCTTGGGCACGAGTCTTGCTTTGTTTCTTACGACTTTTCCTTTCTCGTTCATCTTGTTCCTGAAAACCCATTTAGCTCCAATGATGGATTTACCTTTTGGTTTATGAGTCAATTCCCAAACATCATTGATACTGAATTGCCTGAGTTCTTCTTGCATAGCTTCAATTCAGCTTTCATTAGTTAGAGCTTCTTCTATGCTTTTGAGCTTTATTTCAGAAATAAGAACCACATCACTAGACTCTTCACGCCTTTTGGATCTTGTGCGAATTCCTTCATTAATATCACCAATAATAAGATCTTTGGGATAACTGGACTTATGCTTCCAGTTGTTGGTTGATTTGTCAGACTATTGTTCTTTTTCCTCATTTGAATCTTCGTTGATCATTTGTTGCTTGTCTTCTAAAGTTTGAGCTGCTTCTGGAGATTTAGACTTTGTAGAGTCTGGAGTAGGTTCGATTCTTCAAGTTAAGTCCGAATCGATTCATTTTGCATTAAGTCTTGAAATTTGACATTCATCGATTCCTCCACGATTGAGTCTTTTTGTTGTAAACTCGTAAGCTTTGCTTGTGATAGAATATCCAAGGAAAATACCTTCATTTGATTTTTCTTCAAACTTACCATCTCGATTATTTGTATTTTTTAATATAAAACATTTACATCCAAATACATGAAAATACGAAACAATTGGCTTTTTTTCCTTTAAATAACTCATAGACAGTTTTCTCCGGAATATGCCTTAGAAAGACTCTATTAATAATATAGCATGCTGTAGAAACTGCTTCAGCCCAAAAACGAGAAGAGATGTTACTTTCAATTAAAAGAGTTCTAGCAATTTCCTGAAGCGATCTATTCTTTCTTTCCACGACTCCATTTTGCTCTGGAGTATATGGTGAAGAGAATACATGCTGAAAACCAGATTCATCACAGAATTTTGTAAAGTCTTGATTTTCAAATTCGCCTCCATGGTCTGTCCATATACTTGAAATAACATATCATTTCTCATTTTGGATCTTTTTAGCAAACTTTTTAAAATAAGAAAATGTTTCAGACTTACTTACCAGAAATATACCAAAGTGAATCGTGAGTAGTCATCCACAATTACTAGGCAATATTTCTTACCTCCAATCTTTCGAGTTACGGTTGGTCCAAAGAGATCCATATGCAGGAGCTGCAGTACACGATTAGTGGATACTTGATTTATTGGTTTGAACGAGTTTCTTACCTGTTTTCCCAGCACACATGGTGTGCATAGATCAGACTTTTGGTATGTCAGATTGGGTAGTCCACGAACAAGCTTCTTTGCTGAGATTTTGGCTATTTGCTTCATGTTGATGTGCCCAAGTTTTCTGTGCCATAAGTTTACTTCTTCTTGAATTGAGATTAGACATTGGGTTTCATCTGGTTTGATATCCAAGAGGTAGATATTTCCATGTCTTCGCCCTGTGAAAGACTGAGAGGAATCTTTACTGGTTCCTGAACATATTCATTCTTGAAAGTTGATTTTGAAACCTGTGTCGCATAGCTGACTAATACTCAGCAGATTGTAGTTGAATCCTTCTACTAAGGAAACATTATTGATTGTGAGGCTTCCAATCTTTATAGCTCCGTATCCCATAATTCTTCCTTTGTTGTTTCCTCCAAAAGAAACTTTTCCACCATTAACTTGAACAAGCTTTATGAAGCAATTTGAGTCTCCTGTCATATGTCTTGAGCATCCACTATCCAAGTACCATTTAACCCTTTTTTTTTTATAGTGACCTGCATTTAGAAAAGAGACTCAAGCTTTCTTTGGTACCCACATTTTCTTGGATCCATTGGTGTTAGTATAATATACGGTCTTTGCCCATACCTTCTTAACAGGTTTCCAAACCATAGGACATTTTTTTCTCAAAATGATCTGAGCTATTACACTTAGAACATTTAAGAGCACTACGACCTACTGGTTTTACAAAAATTTTCTGGAAATGATTTTTGTAAGAATCTCTTGTAGGTCTTTGCTTGATTCTTTCCTTTACTTTAGGAAAATCAATTAGAGGAATGGTTTCAGCAGTCATTCCTAAACCTGATTTGTTGAAGTAAGGTCTTTGTGCTCAAAGAATTTTTTCAAGTTTCTCAAATCCTATAGAAAATCTTTTAGAAATACTTGAAATATCATTTTTTAAAAATGCATTTTCTTTTGAAAGATTGTCTGCATTTTCTTTCAAAGTAGTAATATTTTTGTCTAAACTTTTGACATTTTCTTTCCAAACATTTTCCTGTTGTTTCGGTGCAGAGTTTTCTCTTTTAAGTTCGGAAATCCTTTTGAGAGAGGTTTTGAGACTAAGACACAATCCATCAATGTATCTAGAGACTTTAGTAGGGATTTTCAATTTACTTACCTCGATTTCACTGTCTCGTGTCCGAGTCCCTGTCTCGAGTCCGAATCTGAGTCCGATTGTGCCATGAGACAAATATTGGCATAATCATCATCACTTTCTCACATTCTGTATCACTCCAAGTTTTTGCTTTAAGTGACTTTCGATATTTCTCAGCTTTTCCTTTCTTTTTCTTCAGAAGTGGGCAGTTGGGTCTGATGTGTCCATTTTTTTTGCATTCAAAGCAGACTACATCTTTATTGGATTTATCATCCTCAACCGACTTAGTCTGTTGTTTTTGAAAACTTTGTTTCTTTGGATCTTCTTCCCTTTCTATTTAGTTTTTTGAATCTTCTTATCATGAGAGTGAGCTTTTCATCATCCATATCGTCTTCAGAATCTGTGACATCAAAATCATCATTAGATTTTAATGCAATGGATTTCTTACCTTTAGGATTTTCATCTTCGTTGATTTGCTCCACTTCATAAGACTGAAGAATCCCAACCAATTCGTCAACAGAGAGTGGCATGATTCTTTGTGTCTCCCTTATTGAGGTCTTTATGTGATTCCAATCCTTGGACAGTCCACGCAGTAGCTTGTTTACCTTCATGGGTCCAGAGATTGGTTGGCCTTGATATTCAAGACCATTCACGATTTCTGTAAAACGACTAAACATGTCAGTGATAGATTCTCCTGATTTCATTTTGAATGCTTCATATTGACCAACCAGAATGTTGATTCTGGTTTCTTTCACTCGATATGTTCCTTCATAGGTGATGTGTAATCTATCCCAGACTTCTTTAGCTGTTTCATAAGAAGATATTCTGTTATATTCAGTAGGAGATAATGCACAATATAAAGAATAAATTGCTTTTGCATCAAGAGCTTGTCTCTTGGTTATCTCTTCTTGAGTCATTTCACTAGACTCAATGGCTTCTTTTCCTCTTTCTGAGACTGGTGCAGCTTTAGGAATGACTTCTTTGTCTACCACATCCCATTCCAGAGGATCCTTTGATCTTAGGAATGTATTCATCTTGTTTTTCCATATGTTGTATTCCTTTCCATCAAAATAAGGCAGTCTGGTATTGCTTTGCCCTTCAACCAGTCCTGGAGCCAACATACTAGCCATGGATCTTTAACTCTAAAGTAAAACACTTCAACTTAAGTGAGTACACAAGCTCTGATACCAATTGTGAAAGCTAGTACAAGCACCTAGAGAGGGGTAAATAGGTGCAAAAATAAATTTCCCGAGAGAAGTGTACAACACTAATCAACAATAGATTATGAAAAGGAAATTAGACTCTTGTAGACAAAATGAATTACGATCAAAGTAAAAAAACGTAGGGAAGAAAATGAGAATACAGGGTTTATAGTGGTTCGGCTTAATCTAAGCCTATGTCCACTCTTCTGCACTGACAGCCCACTGGCTGGATTTCACTATGAATCAAAAGAGTTGTTATAGTAAAGCTCTTCCTTGATTCCACAGTGTAGAGACTCTGCTATACTTCCTCAAGGTCTCACAAAGATATAGACTCTCTTTTGAGTACAAGATTTCGCTCAACAATTTAATTGACTAAGAACAAGGAGCTTCAGACTTTGGAATTCTTCTATCGCGCACACCCTTGAACAACTGGAACGTCTTCCTTATATACTCCTTTATGCCATCATACCCGTTGACACTTACCAAAGAAGTTCTTCCAATCTACCCGTTGGACAGAATCAAATAGGAAGATTCCGAGCTATTTAAGGAATATGACGATAGCCCACCAATCTTGCTCACCCATACAATCAGGATCTAGGTTTCCATAAGTAGAACCTTCCAAGTATACTTCACCAATCAACGGATCCAAAATCCCTGAATTAATCTTGATTTGAATAATGGATTCCAACATGTGTGTTAGACGACGCACATAAGGTATTCGGTGAAATTATCCAAGACGAGGATCAGTAATGTTGCCTTGCGGAAGTCAATTATGCTTAGCCAGGAACTGTAGGAATGCGCTTATCTCAGTTAGAGGATTCGGATTCCAACAAATAAGCCAAGTCAAACATCTTCTTTTACATATGATCATGTGCGATTTCACTTCATGTTCTGTTTTCGTACTCATATTCCCATCTGTTAATGTTTCTTGTTCGAGTACCTCGTTGCTCCCGCCTTTTACTTCATTGCCACAGAGACCTTTCTTGTTTCCACCGCAGCCCTGGAGTTGTTTGTCAAGTTGAGTGAAACAGAGTTGCTCTTCTTTGTTATTGAATTTGTGACTCATTATCAATTACCTTGAGTTAGATGTGGTCGATTTTCGATAAGATTCAGATCAAATAGTAAAGACCACCAAAGCCCCCTCATCTTCCGGGTTCTTGCTTCTCCTCTAAATGAAGTTCATAAGTAATCTGTGCATGTTTAAGAAATGGTGACATTCTGGTTGAGTATACGGAAGGGTGTCTTTAAGTCTGCAACTTGACAGTTTATTTTTCAGGAGCAAGGCCCATGTAAGTGGGGCTACATTCTCTATTGGCTTCTTTTTAGTGGGTACCATAGTATTTCACCTAGAGGCTCGGAACAATGGCACATGCTTCCGGTATCATTTCCATTGCCTACTGAACATGCTGGATTAAGGGCTATACCGGCAAAGACGTGCTCGCCATATGGTAATTTCTTGGTCATAAGTGCTGTAGATACATGTTCAATGCATGTTGATTTCTTGGCTATGAGTGCTGCTTCTAGATGTTAAATTGACTGCATTTGGTTTGTATATGCTGGCTTCAATATGCTGGCTATGCGTGTTGATGCCATGTCCGTGTGATAAGAGTCTTCTTCACCACGAGCGATCCCGACCTTGCATCTCCTGAATTTTGTCCGTATACTTCGTCAGCAATTTGCTTGGTACGATTAGAGCCACGAGACCCGTCTTGGGAGTAATCTTGGGTTTCTTGTAACTCTTCCCGATTCTTGGGTTTCGGAGGAATCGAATGTGCGCGACCTCTTCTTGTGGTTCTCAGCGACAACTCTTGAAGGCTCTTGCTTCTTGTTTTGGACAGCGACAAATGGGTCAGAACTTGACTTCGGGCGTGGAATGTCGGCTTCGCGCTCGCGGGGATCTCTTCTTCCGAACGATCCATCCGACACCGATTGGCCCAAAAGTGGTGGTGGTCACGAGGGTGACCTTCTTCTCACCATCGCGATCAAAGATGGAAGGCCCGAGACTTAGCTTTCCCTCGGAGATGAAAGAAGCTACGTCTGCCAAGAGATTGAGAGATGAGAAATCGAGCTTCATCTTTCTCTCAACCTTTGAAAGACGGTTTGCAGACCGAAAGTAGACCGTCGCTGACGGAAAAATTTGATACCCCATTATCGCCAAGCGCTGAAGAGATGAACAGACGAAGAGACGATGATCGTGGGTTTTGCCACACAGAGAGAGAGAGAGAGAGAGAGAGAGAGAGAGAGCGCGACGAAGAAGGGGTGAGAGGGAGGGGAAGAAGAAAGCTAGTGCGAATCCAAATTAGGAAATATTAGGAATTACTTGAAGAAGATGAGAATTCTGAGCGGATCATAAGTGAGATGCGGGAGTTTCATTATAGGAAATATTAGGGCTTTGTGACCGTTGGGTGCTTACTCGGACGAGTGATTCTGAAAAAATAAATTGTTGTCGATCTCCGAATTAGCCACGAATTGTTGTCTGCCCCCGAATTTTTCTCCAAAAAATTGTACTTTGATTTTAATTGCACGTGTATTACAATTCTCTGATTTTAATTGCACGTGTATTACAATTCTCTGGATTTTAATTACACGTGTACCTGGAAACAGAGCATGATTTTGCGAGGAGCCGAGAGCTAAGAAAAGATTATCACTGATTTCTCTCAGTCACAGGTCTTCTTCGTCGTTCTCAATCGCCAGAAATCTGCCGTGGCTGTCGATCTCCATCGCTCCCACCACGGCGCCAAAACTCCTCTTTTCTGCCCTGTTTTCTGGCCGGGAAGTCTGAAGTAGTTGGTTCTCATTCAGAACTCCTTTGCAGGCGCTGATCCTCATTGCGAACACGTCTAGGGCCTTCATTCTCCGATATGCACACTGGCCGAGGCTAGAAATCCAATTAACCAACGTAAAATCCATTAACTCTGTTTCTGTCGCCTACGAATGAAACAGAGGCCTTGACCTCTATTTGATGTTTGTGAGAAAAGATATTCGTGACTGAAGTTCTTTTAATGTGTTTAGTGTGTGTTGATGTTGTTGTGATGATCTGTAATTGAATTGTCGCTTTATGTGTACAAGTTCATTGATCGAAATGCGTATCACTCGTTTGATGAAATGCTCGAACTGAATAAATCAGGATGTGCTTCTCAACCCTTGAACCGAAAGTTACGCTACCTCAGTCCAACCTGTTCTTGACTCGTTAAATATTCATTTGTCATTGAATTTGTGTCATGAGTCTCATCTTCGGTATGTTTCTCTTGGTTGCTATGCTTGGTCCCGATATTCTCTCGTGCTGTGTTGTTCCTTTTTCTGTCTTTGAGTTCCCTACACTAGGGTGTGTTTGCGTGGTCATCTGCAATTGTGGGGGGAGTTATGGGGTGGCCGGAGGTCTGTGATACTGGAGGAAAGCATGTTTGTGTTGCGCTGTTCTTATCGCAATACCGGGGCGCGTTATTCTCTGGCGTAGTTCAGGTATGGTCTATTGATTAAGGGTAGAACCTGTGTCGATGAAGTTCCACGTGTGATTGATCAGTGAGTGCTGAATGATTAGAAATAGAAGAAGACTAACGGAAAGCAGGAAGAGAGTTGAGAGGCTGTTGCATAAGAGAAGATGGACTGAGAAAGGGAAAGGAAAAGAAATAACTATTAATAATTAAATAAAATAAATGGAAAAAAAATAAAAGACGAAAGATAAAAATATTTGGAAAATACAGTTGTCGGATAGGTTGTTAAGTCTCAAGAATAATTTTATTTGAATTTCATTTAGTCTGCGGTCTTATACTTTAGGAAGTTATATTCATGATTTTCGGGATAAAATGAATTTTCATTCGTTTTACACAAGAAAAGCTATAAGAAGATAGTCAGACACAACCATGTGCAATTTAAATGTTATTCCTTTTCGACTTAAATTGGGTTGTAATAAAGAAAGCTGTATACATGCTGCTAAAATCATCACAAGAAAATGAACCATGATGATCTTGCATGTATAAAGTTATTGCAATAGAACCCCTTCTCTTTAGGAGAGATCACGGAAGTCCTCCTAAATTAAGCATCTCATGACTAGGCTAGACATAAAGATCTGTACAAGTCAGTTCCCCATTTTGTTTTCAGTAACCGCTACTGTAAATCTTCTTCCCCATTTCATTTTCAGTAACTGTTGCTGTAAATCTTCTCAGGCTCTAATGTTCTTTCCGGGATGGAACAATCCTTTCTCAGAATGGACGGTCGAACCATCTTTATTGGAATCCTAACTGCACAAGCAGATATATGATGTGATAATATGTTGACCACCAATTAAGTGAGACAAATGTAGGATGCCAAGACACCGAGTCTGACAAAATACTCAACATGAGGACATGGACGAGGAACTCCTTATTTCGTTGTAGTCCATGTTTGTTGAGTTGCTTGACGGCAACCGCCTGACGAAAAAGGAAAGCATGATTTCATAGGCTTCACATCTTTCCAAGATAAAGAAGAGGGAGCGAGTAGAAGCCCCTCTATCACCTGCCCAGTCCCCTGGAGAGTTCCTTTGTATGCTTGACGAAATCAACCTTCGCCACAACAAACACTCCCATCACAAATTCTTCGTGGCCCCGGCTACCTCATGGAAAGCGAAATTCTGGGCTGTGACATTTCCACTCTCGACTTCCTCCCCCTTGTTTTCGCTTCACCTCCGGGCTTAGGCTTCTTGATTCCAGCAACTGATACGACAAGTGAAAGGAGGAAAGATAAATTTTCAACCAGTACCTTAAAGACACAACAAATGACCAACTACTACTAATATCAGATGTTACATATCTTAATCATGAAAGTTCAGGTACTATTTAATGCTCTAGTTATATCTTCTGTGCCGCAGACTTAGGAGCTGTAAAGCTCATGATTGCCCCCATGCAACATCTCCCAACGAAGCAATTTCCAAAAGATTGATATTTGAAGAAAAAATTTCATGAATCATGCTTGGAGATACAAAAGGGGTCTTTAGAATCTTCATGTGGATACTTTGTTTTTCATCACGCATCAAATGTTGATTCGTATCTGTTTGTGAGACCAAACCTGATTAATACTATCACTACCATCAGTATGGGCAAACCTGATGAGTATTCTAGGTTCTCAATTCAGGTCTTTAGCCATTACATTGGCGCTTCTAATGAAATTGAAAATCCTGAGGTTACTGTAAATGGGTATCATTGGCCCCACTTATTGTTGGAGAAATCCTCTTGAAGTGTTTTGAAGTTGACAAAATGTTTCCATCAGTCTAGTCGAAGGCTTGGCACTCGCTATTTAAAGTCCGAAGACCCTCAGGATAGCCAGGACTCAAGACTCAAAGTCTATCCTCATTGACGTTTCTAATCCGTTGAAGAAAGGCTATCCGTAACTGGATGTTTCATTAAGGATGTGACCTTATCAACTGAGAAGATCTCTTGGCTGGATAAGACATGACTGAATCCTTTATTTGATCATAATTGATTCGAAGATTAAGGATCCGATGATTGGCAAAGTATACTTGGAAGGTTTTACTTATGGAAATCGAGATCCTGATTGTATGGGCGAACATGATTGATGGGCTATTGACATGTTGCTTTAATAGCTCGAATGATCTTTCTAATTGATTCCGTCCAACGGGTAGATTGGAGGAATTCCTTTGGTAAGTGCCAACGGGTATGATGGCATGAAGGAGTATATAAGGAAGTCGTTCTAGTTGTTCGAGTGTGTGCACGATAGAAGAATTCCAAAGTCTGAAGCTCCTTGTTCTTAGTCGATTCATTTGTTGAGCGAAATCTTGTAAACAAAATAGAGTCTATATTCGTGAGAAACCTTGAGGAAGTGTGGTAGAACATCTACACTGTGGAATCAAGGAAAAGCTGTGCTGTAGCTATCTTGTGTTCAATTTTCTCTTCCCTAACCTTTACTTTACTTTGATCATATTTTCCTTTCTATCGTTTGCCTAGAATCGCTTCCGTATCTCGAGAAATTGTTTGTGCACCTAATCACCCCCTCTAGGTGCTTATACTAGCTATCTCAATTGGTATCAGAGCTCGTGTACTCACTTTGTTTGAAGTGTTTTACTTCAGAGTTAAAGATCCATGGTTAGTATGTTGGCTCAAGGGTTGGTAGAAGGGCAAAGCAATACCAGACCGCCTTACTTTGATGGAAAGGATTACAACATATGGAAAAACAAGATGAAAGCGTTCCTAAGATCAAAGGATCCTCTCGGAATGGGACGTTGTAGAAAAATGAATCATTCCTAAAGCTGCATCTGTCTCGAAAAGAGGAAAAGATGCTTTGTTGAGTCCGGCGAAATGACTCGGGAAGAGATAATCAAGAGACAAGCTCTTGATGCAAAAGCAATTTATTCCTTATATTGTGCTTTATCCCCTATTGAATATAACAGAATATCTTCTTGTGTTACAGTCAAAGAAGTTTGGGATAGATTACATATTACCTATGAAGGAACCGATCGAGTGAAAGAGACTAGAATCAACATTCTCCTCGGCCAATATGAAGCCTTCAAAATGAAACCAGGAGAATCTATAACTGATATGTTTAGTCGTTTTACAGAAATCGTGAATGGTCTTGAAAATCAAGGTCAACCAATTTTTGATCCCATGAAAGTAAACAAGCTACTGCATGGACTCTCCAAGGATTGGAATCACATAAAGACCTCAATCGAGAGACCCAAAGAATCATGCCACTATCTCGTTGATGAGTTGGTTGAGACTCTTCAGTCTTATGAAGTGGAACGAATCAATGAAGACGAAGACCCTAAAGGTAAGAAATCCATTGCATTAAAGTCTAATGATGATTCTGATGTTACGAGTCGAAGACGATTTGGATGATGAGGAGCTTGCTCTCATGATAAGAAGATTCAGAAAGCTGAACAGAAAATGAAGAAGATTCAATCCAAAGAAACAAAGTTTTCAAAAGCAACAGACTAAGTACATTGAGGATGATGAATCAAACAAAGATGTAGTTTGCTTTGAATGTAAGAAAAATGGACACATCGGACTCCAACCGTCCTCTTCCGAGGAAGAAGAAAGGAAAACTGAAAAGTATCGAAAGGCTCTTAAAGCTGAAACCCGGAGTGATACGAGTGTGAAGAAAGTGATGATGATTATGCCAATATATGTCCGATGGCACAATCGGATTCAGATTCAAATTCGAGACAGATTCAGATTGTAAAGCGAATTTGAGGTAAGTAACTTCAAAGTCCCTATTAAAGTTTCAAAATACATTGATGAATTGTGTTTTAGTCTTAAGACTTCTCTTAAAAGAATTTCCGAACTCAAGAAGGAAAATTCTGCTCTAAAACAATAGGAAAATATTTTGAAAGAAAAAGTGAAATGTTTAGACAAGAATGTTTCTTCTCTTAAAGAAAGTGAAGATAATCTTTTAAAAGAAAATGCATTCTTGGAAAGTGATATCTCAAATATTTCCAAAAGATTTTCTATAGGATCTGAGAAACTGGAAAAAATTCTTTATGTTCAAAGACCCTATTTCAATAAATCTGGTTTGGGAATGACTGCTGAAACCATTCCTTTAATTGATTTTCCTAAAGTGAAGGAAATAATCAAACAAAGACCCATAAGAGATGCTTACAAAAATCATTTTAAAAGGATCTTTGTAAAACCAAAGAGGTCGCAATGCTCTCAAATGCTCAAAGTGCAATAATGCAGATCATTTTGAAAAAGAATGTCCTATGATTTGGAAACTTGTTAAAAAGGTATGGGCAAAAACCGCATATGATACTAACACCAATGGACCCAAGAAAATATGGGTACCAAAGAAGGTTTGAGTTTCTTTTTTAAATGCAGTCACTATCGGAAAAAGGTAAAATGGTATCTGGATAGTGGATGCTCAAGACACACATGACAGAGACTCAAATTACTTCATAAAGCTTGTTCGAGTAAATGGTGGAAAAGTCTCTTTTGGAGGAAACAACACAGGAAAAATTGTGGGATTTGGAACTGTAAAGATTGGAAATCTCACAATCTGCAATGTTTTCTTAGTGGAAGGGCTTAATTACAATTTGCTCAGTATTAGTTAGCTATGTAATACTGGTTTCAAAATCAACTTTCAAGAGGGAATATGTTCAGGAATTAGTAAAGATTCTACTCAGTCATTCATGGGTCGAAGACATGGAAATATCTACCTCTTGGATGTGAAACCAGATGAATCACAATGTATAATCTCAATCCAAGACGAAGCAAACTTATGGCACGTAAAAGCTTGGGCACGTCAATATGAAGCAAATAGCCAAAATCTCAGCAAAGAAGCTTGTTCGTGGTCTACCCAATTTATCATACCAAAAGTCTGATCTATGTACACCATGTATATTGGGAAAACAGGTAAGAAATTCCTTTAAACCAATAAATCAAGTTTCCACTAACCGTGTACTGCAGCTTCTGCATATGGATCTTTTTCGACCAACCAGAACACAAAGCATTGGAGGTAAGAAATATTGCCTAGTAATTGTGGATGATTACTCACGATTTACTTGGGTATATTTCTTGGCAAGTAAGTCTGAAACTTTCTCTTACTTTAAAAAGTTTGCTAAAAAGGTTCAAAATGAAAAAGGGAATGTTATCTCGAGTATAAGAACAGATCATGGAGGTGAATTTGAAAATAATGATTTTACAAAATTCTGTGATGAATCTGGTTTTCAGCATGTATTCTCCTCTCCATATATTCCAGAGCAAAATGGAGTTATGGAAAGGAAGAATAGATCTCTTCAAGAAATGGCTAGAACTCTTTTAATTGAAAGTAACATCTCTTCACGTTTTTGGGCTGAAGCAGTTTCTACAGCATGTTACATTATAAATAGAGTTTTTCTAAGACCTATTCTGGAAAAAACCCCCTATGAACTATTCAAAGAAAAGAAGCCTTTGTTTCATATTTTCATGTATTTGGATGCAAATGTTTTATACTGAAAAATGCAAATGATCGAGTTGGTAAGTTTGAAGAAAAGTCGATGAAGGCATCTTCCTTGGATATTCAACCACAAGCAAAGCGTACGTAGTCTACAACAAGAAGACTCAAACGGTGGAAGAATCAATGAATGTTAAATTCCAAGATTCTATGCAAAATGAATCCATTCGACTCATCTTGAAGAATCTCAACTCCGCTTCCAGACTCTACAAAGTCCAAATCTCAAGAAATAGCTCAGACTTTGAAGGACCAACAACAAGTGACTGTTGAAGATTCAAGTGAAGGAAGTGACCATCGATCTGACAAATTAACCAGCAACTGGAAACATAAGTCCAGTCATCCCAAAGATCTTATTACTGGCGACATCAATGAAGGAATTCGCACAAGATCCAAAAGGCGTGAAGAGTATAGTGCTATGGCTCTTGTTTTTGAAATAGAACCCAAAAGCATAGAAGAAGTTTTATCTGATGAAAGCTGGATTGAAGCTATGCAAGAAGAGCTCAGGCAATTCAAGTATTAATGATGTATGGAATTGACTCCTAAACCAAAAGGTAAGTCTCATTATTGGAGCTAAATGGGTTTTCAGGAACAAGATGAACGAGAAAGGAAAAGTCATAAGAAACAAGGCAAGACTCGTGGCCAAGGGATACACACAAGAAGAAGGGATAGACTATGACGAGACTTACGCACTAGTAGCAAGGTTAGAAGTAATTCGATTATTACTTGCTTTTGCTTGTTATAAGAATTTCAGGTTATTCCAAATGGATGTCAAAAGTGCCTTCCTAAATGGATTCATCCATGAGGAAGTCTATGTGGAACAACCACCTGGGTTTGAAGACCCAAAGAAACCAGACTCGTATTCGAGACTCAAAAACGCTTTATATGGCTTAAAACAAGCACCTCGAGCTTGGTACGACAGACCGAGTAAGTTTTTAATTGAAAATGGATTTGTTAAAGGTAAAGTAGACACTACTCTTTTCATTAAAAGAGAAAGCAAGAGTTTTCTACTTGTTCAAATATATGTCGATGATATTATTTTTGGATCCTCTAATGAAAGTCTCGGCAAGAAATTCTCTAAGACTATGCGGAGGATGAATTTGAAATGAGCATGATGGGTGAGTTAACCTTCTTTCTTGGACTTCAAGTGAAACAACTGAAGGAAGGAACTTTTATTCATCAAGAAAAATATGCTAATGATATTGTGAAGAAGTTTGGATTGGACAATTGCAAAAAGGCCGATATACCAATGTCAAGTTCCTTGAAGATAGATAAAGATGAAGGAGGAAAGAAAGTCGACCAAAAGTTATACAGGAGTATCATCGGTTCACTTATTTATCTTACTGCTTCTAGACCTGACATTTTGTTTAGTGTTTGCATTTGTGCCAGATTTCAAGCCGACCCTAAAGAATCACATTTAAATGCTGCAAAGCGTATTATCAAATATATTGCATCAACTTCAAGCTTCGGTCTCGGTATCCTAAAAGGGGAGACTTTACTCTTCTTGGGTACTCGAGACGCGACTTAGCCGGATGCGAGTTGATAGAAAGAGCACCTCGGGTACATGTCAACTACTTGGAGGCGGGACGGTGTCTTGGTTTTCAAGGAAACAAAGTACAAAGAGCTCTCTCACAGCGAAGCAGAATATGTAGCTCTTGGAAGTTGTTGTTCACAAATTCTGTGGATAAAACAACAGCTAAGAGACTTTGAAATCGAAGATTTATGCACGGAGATTAAATGTGACAACACCAGCGCAATCAATCTCACCAAAAATCCAATTCTTCACTCAAGAGCAAAGCATATAGAAATTCGACATCACTTCATTAGAGATCATGTTCAAAATGGAGAAATTACGATTTAGTTTGTTGACTCAAAGAACCAACCGGGCGGATATATTTACAAAGCCTTTGGAGAAAAATCAATTTGAAATTATCCGTTCAGACTCAACATTTTGAGGTTTGAAGAAGTTAAAGTCTAGAGACTCTGGACTGAGACAAATAAGAGTTTGACTGTAAGTTATTCTCTCTCTAATCTCATCTTGAAAAGGTACGATCATCAACCGTGTTTGATTATTGTTATCTCAACCACTATCCTTAATTGACGAGATTATTGCAACGTTTCCTTTGAAAAAGGAGTTATTTTGAGATGACCATTTTTCGAAAAAGGCAGTTATTTTTTAAAAGGCATCTTTTCACCTTCCATTACGATGTTTGATATCTCCTCCTTTTGACTGTCTTACATACAGTCGGTTTCTCTTCACTTAACTCCAAAACCCTAAAAAGCACCAATCTTCCATTCCTATTTTCTTCTCTTATTTAATATTCGAAAAAGTTGTCATCTTTCTTGGGAAAGTCAAGCAAGGAATCTTTCAAAGACTAAGAATGATGTCGTCTTCAAGAAAGTCTTCGAGGATCGCAAGCGGTGGGACCACGACGAATGAGTGAGGGGCCTACGCACTCGATCTCACCGAAGAAGAAGTGTCTCCAAATCAGCAGAGCCCACAACATTCTCGGCGGCGTCATTCTCCTCCATCTAGTCCTCAAGATGTTGATCATCAACAAAAGGAAGAAATCATTGAAGATGCAGATCCTATAAGAGTTCAAAGGCCCTCTTTTATTTATAAGTTGTATCGTGCTTTAAAAGGGACTGGTACTCCATTGAACTATGTCGATGATTTTCTTAAGGACAAAGGATATGGAAATGAATATATCTTTTTGCGAAAAATGGAAAGTTTAGGAATTGCTCGTAAAGGGGTGTGAGGAAGAAACCCTTGCGAATATCCCAAGTGATCCTCATGATTGGGGATTTAATCCGGTAGATGGGAATGATGATGACAAATTATACAACCAATTTCAACTGAGAATGGGAGTTGCAGCGAAAAATCGAGGAAAAATGGGAGAGTTGTTTAGATCAAAGGAACAGGAGGATCTATACTCAAAATTGCTAAAGTGTGGGGTGATAAACCCTAGGAGTGTGGATTTTGATTTTCTGGATGCTGTGAATGTGAACTTGAGAGAAAAGTTCGGTCATCTTCAACTTGAAAAATTCTGCTCTGACACCACAGAGGCCTATCCTCAACTAACTGCATATTTCTATTCAAATCTTAGTTTCTTGGATGCGAATAGATTCTCCTTGATGTCAAAGATCAAGACTTTGTAGTGGATATGGATATACTAGCAGATGTGTTAGGAGTGGAAAGAGGAAGATATCAACGGATCAAAGTTTCTGTTGTTCGTACTACATTGGAACTTGTTAAGGACAGGAGAACAGAAGAAAAGATTTCCTACTCAAGGATGAGTGCATTCAACATCTTGCTCCACAAGAGTGTAATTAGTTGCCTCAGACCGAAATCAACCTCCAAGACTGATGTTTCAAGTTCAGAGGCAAAGCTGATGTATGCCATCCATCATCACTGGGAAAAGGTTTTCACTTCCTCACACTGTTATGTTCCACATGTATAGAGCTGTGATGAAGGACATAGGTCAACTTCCTTATCCAGGTCTTGTGATGAAGTTATTCAGACATCTGAACATTCAACCTCCGCAAATTCTTTGTGCTCGATCGTGCGATCATATGGTGGTAGGACTGAAAAATGGTGACTAAGATGCGTCTGAAGGAACTAAGCAAGGCATTGGAGAAATTCAAAGAGAAGACTCCAGTCAAATCTCATCAAATCTCTTCTACAGGAAAAAGAAAAGGGAAGGAGCCCATGGATGCTCCATCCAAGAGAAAAAGAGCTCTCATTGTTGAGGATGAAGATGATGAGGAAAACATCACTATTTCTGCAATGGCATTGAAGAATCTGAGTCGTTCTGTTCCAGAGAAAGACTCATAATAGCGGACAGAAGAAAGAGAAGAGAAAGAAGCAGAGGAAAAAGAAACGGAGGAAAGAGAAGAAGAAGAAGAAAGAGATGCTGAGAAAGAGAGAGTTGAAAAAGAAGAAGAAGAGAAAAGAGATCAAGAAGAAGGAGAACATGAGGAGCACTCTCCACTTGAAGGCATGAAAAAAAGGGGGAGACCAAGAGAAAAGAGGAATGTCCTCAAATCCCGCAACTAGTGAGGGAGTCGATTCGATCCCCGGCAGATCGCAGGATATTTATGCCTCTCAATTTCCCGAGGAAGGTCATGATGTTTCTTCGCCAAATCTGCGTGATTATGCTGATCTACCATCGTCCGCATTTACTCCATCAGATCGTGCCAACGCCGATACACGCACCGACAATTCAGCAGACTTTCGCAGAGTTATGGATATTCTCTTGGAGATGCAAGGTCAGATATATGCATTGGGATGCGAAGTTCAGAACTTGCAAAATGCAGGTCAAGCTTCTTTGGGTTCATTGAATGATCAAATCCAAGCCCTTTCTCTTCAGATTCAGGCTAATGCTAAGGGTGAGGATGTTGCACAACTGAAGGAAGACTTGAAAAGGCTGGAAGGTATCGTTCAGTTGATGGGAGATTTCCAGCTTGTTCGTGTTCCCAAGCATTCTTGACTCCACTCCATTTTCATCTCAACTTTTTATCTTTCGACAAAAAGGGGAGAGTTGCGAGATTTGAAAAACTTTGAACTTAAATTTGTTGAGCTTTTGGCTTGTTTGGTTTGTGGTTTGTTTTGACTTGACTTGTGTGTTTGGATGTGGATTAAATTTGGGATTTGGATTTGACTGCTTATTATTGATATCTTATGGATGGCTTTATTGCATACTGGACTAACCTATTTTCTGTGGTTGCAGATTTTAGTGTTATTCATTTAGCCATTTATCTCTATAAGATATGCATATGTGTTTGAGAAATATTTTGCAGGTCAAAGTTTTCCAAATCTACAGGAAAGTTTTGTCACCATAAAAAATGGGGAGATTGTTGGAGAAATCCTCTTGAAGTGTTTTGAAGTTGACAAAACGTTTCCATCAGTCTAGTCTGAAGGCTTGCAGACTCTGCTATTTAAAGTCTGAAGACCTCCGGATAGCTAGACTCAAGACTCAAAGTCTATCCTCATTGACAGTTTCTAATCCGTTGAAGAAAGGTTATCCAAAACTGGATGTTTTCATTAAGGATGTGACCCTATTTGGAGAAGATCTCTTGGCTGGATAAGACATGACAGAATCCTTTATTTGATCATAATTGATTCGAAGATTAAGGATCCAATGATTGGCAAAGTATACTTGGAAGGTTCTACTTATGGAAACCGAGATCCTGATTGTATGGGCGAACAGGATTGATGGGCTATCGAAATGTTCCTTTAATAGCTCGAATGATCTTCCTAATTGATTCCGTCCAACGGGTAGATTGGAGGAATTCCTTTGGTAAGTGCCAACAGGTATGATGGCATGAAGGAGTATATAAGGAAGTCGTTCCAGTTGTTCGAGTGTGTGCACGATAGAAGAATTCCAAAGTCTGAAGCTCCTTGTTCTTAGTCGATTCATTTGTTGAGCGAAATCTTGTAAACAAAAGAGAGTCTATATTCGTGAGAAACCTTGAGGAAGTGTGGTAGAACATCTACACTGTGGAATCAAGGAAAAGCTGTGCTGTAACTTCTCTTTTGTTCATAGTGAAATCCAGCCAATCGGTGCGGAAGAGTGGACGTAGGCTTGGAATAAGCCGAACCACTATAAATCTTGTGTTCAATTTTCTCTTCCCTAACCTTTACTTTACTTTGATCGTATTTTCCTTTCCATCGTTTGCCTAGAATCGCTTCCGTATCTCGAGAAATTGTTTGTGCACCTATTCACCCCCTCTAGGTGCTTATACTAGCTATATCACTTATCTCTCAGCCAAAGAGAAAAGTAAACATCAATCAAGGGAGTCAGGGACACGAGAAATCAAAAACTCGATTTTCGAGGCATTCATAAATTAGTCCGTGGAAGATCGTTACTCGTCAAAATTTAAATGGGTTTTCAATGAGGACTAAGCTTCCAGAGAGCATCAACAGAAGGAAAACATATGTGGAAAGCAAAACTGGCAATGGGCAATAGATACCATCGAGAGCAAACGAATGATCAAACAATACCTGTTTCAGTTTCTGTAACAAAATTGTCAAGACAATAACATTCATGCGGCAGTTCTGTGAAGTAAAGTGAATTACTAGACTTGCACTATCCATGACGTGTTCCCTCGAACATGTATACCCTTAGACTCCACAAGAACCCCAAAAAAAAAACGAGAAATTATAAATACAGAAGTTCATTGTACAGAAGACCGCCAACTGATTGGTCTGCTGAAAAAGAGTAGGTCTGAAAGTGTTTGGCCAATGACAAGAATTGTGCTTGTATGCTTTAAATTAACCTCTTCCGTTGAGCATACACGCTTTGTGCCAATAACATATATCTTGGAATTTAAATTAATTTTTTTCTTAAAATTACACATATCAAACTTTTAATTTCTCTTATGAAATTTGACATTCTGAATTTTAGCTTAAATCTTAGCATTTTGTATTTCCATTATAGAACTATTTTGGAGTTGTCGGTTAATTTAATTTCAATTTCATCTCTATTCACATATCTATATTGATTCTCATTCGAAAAGTTACTTGAGCTTTGACTTCAACTTAGCCGCTGAAGTTTAATTCATCTGATATAATCGCGTTTAGGGAGAATTACAAAAAGTCATAAACCTATTGTAATTGTGCCAATTCAGTAATAAACTTTTTTGGCCAATTTAGTTCTAAACCTTTTACAATTGTGCTAATTTAGTCCATTTGGCCAAAATTAGCGTCGGCAGCGTGAACACGTGAACACCGGTCGTCCGGCGAAAGTTGACATGGAAATTTTTTAATATTTTTTTTTTCGAATTTTTAAATATTTTTTGAATTTTTTGAATTTTTGAATTCTTTTTTTTTTCACCTTCTCATTCCTTTGGTGTGCTAGGGTAGGCGAGGCTGACCTTTGTCTCGCCGTTGTTGGGTAAGGCTCGCCTTTGCTAGTGGCCAACGGGGACGAGCCTCGCCATTGGTCGACGAGGCCGGTCGGCGCAAGCCAGAGGAAGGAGAAGGTGGAAAAAAAAGGAAAAAAAAATTCAAAAATTCAAAAAATATTTAAAAATTCGTAAAAGATTAAAATAAATATTAAAAAATAGTCATGTCAGCTTTCGCTGGACGGTCGTGTCCATATTAGCGTCGGCTGGCCAATTTTGGCTGAATGGACTAAACTGACACAATTGTAAAAGGTTTTCTTTTTTTTTTGGTAAGGCACAATTGTAAAAGGTTTATGACTAAATTGGCTTAAAAAAAAAGTTTAGAACTGAACTGACACAATTATAATAGGTTTAGGACTTTTTTGGTAATTCTCCCATTGCATGTATTTAAGAAGTTAATAGACATATTAAATTTATTCCATGTAAATAGTTCATACATCTGCAATCAATTAAAGGGTCAAAATTCAACCACTCACCCCCTTTAATCTGACTATAATTTCCTTAAATGCCACCATACTTTATAAAAATCACCTACACCGCCAAACTTGATCCCCAAATCTGTTCCTCTCCCCCAAGAACAATGGAGAGAGAGAAAAAGGGCAATATCTAACGAAATAGGTTTCTCCCCGAGATTGACCTAGTGGCAAAGGCTTTGTTGTGCTTTCACCTCCAATATCGGTGTTTGCGTGTTCGATTCTTGTCCTAGAGAATTTAGAGTTATGTAGAGAAGAGGTCATGAGGATGGGTTGTTTGCTAGTTCATCTCTAGATAGCCGATTAATTACAGTTATGTACCTAGGTTATCCGAAAAAAAAAAAGAAAGAGGTCAAGGTTTATGGGGAAGGAAGAATAGCGGAAAAGAGAGGGAAAAAAAGAAAAAGAAGAGAATTAGCACTGAAGTGTTCTTTTACAGCAAAAAATGTAAGATTTAAATTTATGTAGAGGATTCCAAACACATCTACATAAAGTATTATGCATTCTATAAGTGACTTTTGTTGGCTCTCGTCTCCGACACTTTGGGTGGTGAATGCGAGTGATTACATGATGTTAGGATTTTCTACAATATATGCATGGAGCAATGAAGGACTAATTGATAGATAAGTTAATCTCTAAACACATCTGCATATCATGCTCTTAAACGTCCACAGTGAACTCTTAAGTTTGAGTCTCTTCCGTAGATCAACAAGGCATTGCGTGGTTTTTCCCGTTTGTGATTGCATGGCATAGCAGCTCAATGAAAGGCATCCCAAACAAGGACAGATCCATCTAGGCAATTTCTATGGTGCTCCAATAATTTTGGGGTAAAATTTAAGTGACCGTAAGAGATTTCTAATCACCCATATGTAGATCGTTACTCTGGTAGATAAGTTCTGCATCATCTTAAACTAGATTGTCACCATGCATAAAGTTTTGATAGAGCAGAGGAGCCACGACTAGAGAAGTATCTATTATGTTAGCACACAAATACTATTTACCTTATGCTTGGTAACATTTTGGAAGCTTCTTATTTAGATTTACTGAGGCGTACAACTCACATTTTATAACAGGACCTTGGAAGAGGGGCAAATTTTGAAAGGGAAGGAAACCCGTTTTCCTTCTCAAACAAATTTTAAATTCTTCTCCAATTTTCCGCACCCACATGCCATTTTTCATCTCCCGAACAAAGTTTAAATGAGATGATCATATTTAATTAGTTCGTTTTTTTATCAATAATATTCACAGGGATTCATGTGGCCTGTTTTATTTTTGAGGAGCGTCTATTGTCGATGGATGAAGATGGCTCATATTCAATTACTTATATGTTGGGTTCTTTCGTGAATGAAGACATGATCATTGAAAGACGGTGCCCTAAGACGTGGATGAACTCATGTAATCAATCCATCAATAGTTACACCTCATGTCACTTAGTAAATAAGATTTAGTACATGCATGCTGAATGCATTTCTCAATGATCATGGGCCTAAAGTACACTTGATTCGGCGTCCATCTATGACACTTTATGTAACCGTGTTTTATTTGTTTGTAATATACTAACAATAAAATAAATAAAAAACATCCAATTACTATTTTTTCCTTCTTAGGCGCTCAAAGAGTCCCAGGACGTCCTACCGATAAAGAATTACTAATTTATCTTTCTAGTAAGAAGAAGAAATGTAAAAATATCTTTTATCGTACAGTAATCAATCCCATAAATTGACCAAAATTCATCTACAAATCAGTTTCTTTTATACTATAATGTCACAATCTCAATAAAATAAAATAAAATAAAAAATTGAAACTGCCAAGGTATGTCGATAATTAAGTGAGAGTTAACATGAATTAACATAATTTAGCTAGTCTCGAGGAGACAGCAGGAGTCTCTATTGTGACCGCAAGATCGAAGATCCTATATACAACACATAAACAATAATGCTCCCTTTGTATGCTCTTCCTAGACATGTTCACTAGGCAGGCCTAGGCGGGCTCTAGCCGGCCTTGGGCTTGAACCCTTGAGCTCTTGCCAAAGTCCGAACTTGCAGGTTTGGGCAAGTACCTGGGCCAGCCCAAGGGGAAAACATGGGCGGGCCTGTCCAGCCCATCGAGCCACCTTTCTTTTTCTATTTTTGTTCAATAAAGATTAATGTAAATGGAAAACAAATAAAAATATGTTAGGACTTTGTATTATTTTGTTTTATCGGTTTACCTGTGAGTTTTATACTGCTTTTCTCTACCGTATTATAATTTTTTTCTAATAGTTTTCATAAATATTGAAGCAATTAATTACATATATAATCTCAGTTTTTAGTAAATATGTGGGTGGCCAGGCCTCAAGGTCCTTTCCCAGGCCCAGCCCGCCCACTAATTGGGTTTAAATTTTTGTCCAGTTTTGCCCACTGATTGCGAGCCAGCCCATCCATTAATCATGTCTAGCTCTGATTCCAAATTATGCATATTGTGTATACAACAAGGTGACTTCCTACATTTGCAGCCTCTTTGGTGGAATAAGGTTATGATTTATGCGAATAGCGTTAAAGTTCTCAAAATATCCCTAAAAAAGATGTGAGAACATAAGAATCACCACTTTAACAGTTAATCCCAATTCATGATTTTTAATACTCAGCATATGTTATTTATGATATAAGTAAGATATTTTTATTCTTCAATAATTTATTTTAAAAATACAATTATAAGTTAAGCATATAATATTGGATTATACGAGGGCAAGGGTCACAAAGCATTGTTCATGAAGAGACTAAATTCCCTCAAAAGAATGAAGACAGTCTTAAGTAGTCAGCCCCACACAGAGATTCTTCCTTCAAAGCTTCATTTGAAACCTTCCGGGTTAAATAAGCTTCTTCGAAATTTGTGAAGTAATTTGACGCAAAACTTCTGTTCATTGTGGTTTTGACAGACGACGAAGCAACCTGATTGCGTGCTTTACCGACCGGAAAGATGAAAACCAAATTTTGTCCTTTCAGGAGCAAGGGCTCAGGTTAAATCTTATTTTCTTTTCAGTTGTCAACACTTGTGTTTTGAGTTTAAAAGAGTCTTGGAGAGCATTAATATTGCATCCCATATCATACTCATGTCATCAACTCACTTATAACGCACTAATGTTTTGTAGGTTTTGCTCAAAAAGCTTAACGTAACATGTGCTACAATAGATTTGATTAATCAGTTTCGATAACGAGAATGTCTTTCCCCGAATGATGTAAGAGCAAATTTGGTTAAAGACGGGTTTAAGTTATAACAGTGGGCTTATCTAATAGTAACACACTCTTCGTCTCTCTACTATAAACCCTTCTATGAACATTAACCTTTTTGCGGGGCTAAAATGAATCCCTGAACGTCTCCTTTTTTGGCAGTAACCTGTGTGAATTCTGACCAGCCTCCTTGTGATGAAGTTCATGTTGGAAGTTTGTTTGTAAAACAAAGTAAAGTGCTTTTCTCTTTGTCTCACATAGAAAAAATGGGAGGAAATGGGCTAGTTTATAAGTGTGAGGTTTCCTTTGTGTATCAAAAGGAATGATTAGGTATGAACTAGACCTCACCATATCCACATGTAGGTGCGCGAATAATTGCGCAATTTTGGTGCACTTAGCACTTTAATTAGCACTAATCCATTTATTATTATTTTTTTATTTAAATACGGTTATCTTATTAACTTTAATCAATTCAAAGGTTGTTTTGTTTATTGAGAATTTTCGGAAATTAATAAATAATAATTTCGAAATTTTATTTATTAAATGATAATAATCCTTTTATTCGAATTTTGTTTGTGTCCTTTCAAGACAACCTTTGAAAAAGATATCCGTTCAGTTTGCAACCTTTCCTGAAGGGTTGCATTTGTTTGGTTTTAACTTCTTACGAATGGACGCCTTTGTTCATTTGAGCAATTTTCGAAAGAATGTGTTTGTTCATTTTCGCAACTTTTCACGAAGAGTTGTCTACGTTTTAAGACTGTTTTATATATACTTGTCAAATTGAGGAAGAATGTGTGTGATCAATTTTCATCTTTTCGAGTATTCTTTCTAAAAACTACAACCATCCTTTTAATTATTTCCTAGAGAGACCCTGGAGAAATACTAGAATTGCTATCTAGTATTCTCATTTGGAGACTTTGTTGTATCCTGGAGGATATTTTCAGTGACCATTAGCAACTTTGTGGGGGCAAATAAATCTTTAAAGAAAGTGATATCATGCCTCAAAGTCCAACTCGAGTACTCTAAAGATCCGTCTTCATTGTTCTATCTATTCGAAGCAGTATTTTCTCAACAATTTTAAGGATTTATTTCGCAACAATGGAGTTGGAGACAATCAAAGTGATGAATCAAGACATGGTCAAACTGGACCGGTTCGATGGGAACAACTTTGCTTCCTGGAGGGACAAGATGATGTTCTTACTTGCTGCTCTAAAGATTTCCTACATACTGGATCCTAACTTAGCGCCTATAGAAGATCCGCAGCCTACTTCCGAGGGAGGACAGCCAAGTGCAGAAGCCATTGAGAAAGTTAATAAGGAGAAGAAGAAACGTGCGGAGGATGAATTACTTTGTCGAGGACACATTCTGAATACACTCTCCGATCGTCTGTATGACTTATTCACTAAAATGAAGCCGGCTAGAGAAATTTGGAATGCACTGGAATTCAAGTACAAAGCGGAGGAGCAAGGCACCAATAAATATCTAATCGCAAAGTATTTTGATTTCAAGTTTATTGATACTAAACCCTTGCTGGAACAAGTCCATGAATTGCAAGTACTTGTGAATAAAATTCGTGCCCTCAAAAATTAATATTCCAGAAGCTTTTCAAGTTGGAGCAATTATTACAAAATTGCCTCCAAGTTGGAAAGACTATGGAGAAAGGCTGATGCACAAGTCAGAGGACTTTACTTTGGAGCAAATATAGAAACATCTTCGCATTGAGGAAGAGTCACGTTTACGTGATAATTCTGTTTTGTACAATTTCAAGGTGAATGCTATGGAAAGAAAACGAAAAATCGGCCAAAACTTCAAAGTAAAAGCGGGCATAAATTTAAGAGAATACAAAAGAAGAAAAAATGTTGTTGTTTTGTTTGTGGCAAACAGGGACACTATGCCAATGAATGCATTCACCGCAAACGCATTTCAAAGGACAAGAACATTCCGACAGTGAAAGCAAATGCAAATCTGGTTGAAGAAAATTATGTGGCCATGATTTCAACCATAAATTCGAACATGAAAGTTTCTGAAATTAATGATACGATGGCTATGATTTCTGAAATTAATTCTACCACTGTCCAATCTGGTTGGTGGTTAGATTCTGGAGCAACAGTCCATGTGTGCAAGGACAAATACATGTTCTTTTGGGGAGTGAGCCATGTCCCACAGAGCACCTTGTCCCGTCCTAGGTGGGGCCTTTGATGTTGAATCCTTATCCATTGACTTTCCTTCTCCTTTTAGTCACGCACAAGATTCGCGGTTCCATCTGCCAACTAATTACAAATTAGCCAAATTTGCCACTACACAATCTGAAATTTTCTTTTTTGTTAACCAGCTTTTTATGTGTTATTGTCCAATGATATGGACACTATATAATATACCTCTTAGCAAAGCAAGGAAGAAAGTTTTTCAAGCATGAATGATAAGAGCACCTTAAGAAAATCCTTTTCTAATTAAATCCTTATCCGTGTTTCGATTGAGCATTCTATAAAGACGTAATTCCTCATAGATCAAGTACAAAAAATATGATATTTGAGCCATCTCAATCGACTTTAGGCTGGCATCTTATGTGATTGATAAATTGAATAATGTTATTTCATGGAAACATCTTTCCTTGCCCGGCATGCACATTCTCAGCGTAGAGAGAAGGAAATTTAGAAATATAGAAAGTTCAATTGACAAAAAGATGGATACGTGTGGGTTAACATCGGCCGAAAGTGCGGAAAAGTATCATAAAAATCATAAATCTATCACATTTGGGTCAATTTAGTCTTAAGTCTTTTGACCTACTACCAATTTAGTCATTCCAATTAATTTTGACTAGAATATTGCTAATGTGGACACGGCCGACCTACGTGGTATGGTCGGCGATGACATGAACAACTTTTAATAATTTTTTTCTCTCAAATTTTTATTTATTTTATTATTATTTTTCTTTCTCTTTTTCTTTTTCGTTTCCTTTTCCTCTAGATTGTCATTGAGGTCCGACTATTTGGATAGAGGTGAGCCTTTGGCTAGCTTGGCCAGATCTGGCGAGGGTTAGCCTTGCTCATCCAGTGCGAGGCCGCCCCCATAGCCTCTAGCGAGGTCCCTCGCCATCCCTCACCTTTAGCTAGTCATCAGACCTCAACAACTGGCTAGAGGAAAAGGAAGGAAAAAAGAAAAAGAAAATAAATAAATCGAAAAAATATTAAAATTTGTCTACGTTAGGACTGGTCTTGCCACATAGGCTGGTCGGCGTCCACGTTAGTAATATTCAGCCAAAATTGTCATAAATAACTAAATTAACACTGGGTCAAAAAGTTTAGGACTATATTGACACAAATAAAATGTTTATGATTAAATTGGTATCAGCATAATAGGTTTAGAATTTTTTTTGACATTTTTTCCTCCAAAAATGTGTTTGCAGTAGGGTTTGCTCTATCTTTATATAAAGTGGCCACACATGCTTGTACGTTACATGACAATTTAGTGCAAAATCCAACTCATCTGTCTTCTCTTCATTCTTTGTCGCGAACAAGAATTGGTTCAACCAATGGAAGGTGAAGCAATTAATAAGTTAGTTAAGAAAAAGTTCCTCCAAGAAGGATAGTTGTTAATATTCTCTCTATTGGAGCAAAAAAAGATATGCAAGTACAGAAGACAAATATTGCACGCATGCAATCGAATATATCTTTTATGCAATTACACTCGTTCTGTATACATTTGAAAGATACCCCACCACGATGTGTACAAACGACATTTGGTGAAAAGAGAGAATTTGAAGAAAATAAAAATCACTCCATCGCTTCTGCGAGAGAGGTTAGATGGGCATAGGGGAATGTAATCCCCGTGCTATCCTCTAAAGCTGTTTTTAAGGGTGGTAAGGCAGCATCACCAATTCTTGCATGCGTAAATGCTACTATTTTTTACCATGTATTTTTCGAGAAAAGTGTCAAAAGAATCCCAAACATTTTGCATTTGTGCCAATTTAGTTCTAAATATTTTGATTTTGTGCCTATTTAGTCATAAACCTTTTAAATTAGTGTCAATTTAGTCTTAAATATTTTAGTTTTGTACCAATTTAGTCATTTCGGCTAATTTTAGTCGAATTTTACTGAGACGGACACCAGCCCGCTAATATGACATCATTGGCGCTGACATTGACAAATTTTAATAATATTTCAATCATATTTTAATTTTTTATATTATTCTAATTTTTAAAATTCTTTCTTTTCTTTTTTCCTTTCTTTGTTCTTTCTTTTTCTCCCTCCTCCCTTTCTTCTTCCTCTTGGCGGAGGCTAGCCGACAAGCGACAGCCGACCACTGGCCATGGCAAGCGGGTTGGCCTCCCGCCGGTGCGAGGCCAAGCCCTAGTGAGGGTCGGCGCCTCGCTGGATTTGGCTTGGGCAAGGCCGATCCGTGCACAGGCGAGGGCCGGCTTAGCCAGATTTGGCTTTGAGTGTGGCAAACCTTTGCACAGGCAAGGGCTACCTCGTAGGCATCGCTGTTCATAAAATTCTAAACACAAGTGAATGTGTTAAACAAGTAATATAATGATAAGAAAGAGTATCATCCCACGAAGATCGATGATTAATAAACTAATTAAATACTAAAATAGATTAATTCTAAAATTTATCTAACAGATCAAAATATAATTGAGAATAAATTAAAAAAAAATTGGAAACTAAATGCAGTAAATCAATCAGATAAATATGTTAGAGCATTCGATTTCACCATAACCACTAGATATGAATTTTAGATTGTTGTACGTACAAGAACAATATCAAACATGTAATAGCGGAATTTCATAATCTATTTACTGTCCTATCTCTAGGTATAGCAAACCTACTCAGTTTATTAATCCACTATATTTCTATGTGAATTAAAATAAATATAAGTGCATTAAAAATTATGAACATTCCGGCTTACAATGAGTATTTTGGATCACCTTATCATTGAAAGCTACAGAAATAATGCGGTATATCTATATCCACGTTTAATTCATGGTTATATATTATAATGAACAATTGCATATTATCACTTCTCAGTCTCAAACTTGCACATCAGATCATTCAAGTGGTGGCCAGTTACTCAAAAGCATTATGCACGATCATATATAACTTACATGAATGAAATCAATTGCAAAACATAAAAATCATGAAATTCACATCATCATGGTTAGGCTACATCGTAGCCCATATAAAAGAAAATTAGAACATAGTAGAAGAAGAAATAAAAATATAAATCAAACCCAACATCTTGAATCAAAGAACAAGAATTCTGTCACCACTTTTGTCTTTTCTTCAAAATACTTGAAAAACTCTTAAAACAATGAAAAACGATCTAACAAAAACCTAACTGCTTCCTCAGGCTCTCAATATTCTCCTATTTATAGGATATATCCAAGATTCTTATCTCCAAGCAATTGTGCATAAAATTAGGGAGTAAATCAAAGAATCTCTGATTTGATATCTATCTTCCACTACTTTTGATTTGAATTCCTGATTTTTGCCATTCTTTTCCTTATTTTCTTCATATCTCATTATTCTACATAAATAAAGAAAATTCAAATAATCAGAAGGAAATCCAAATATTTTCTCATAGATATTGTATTATTTGTTGCCTAAAATAGGTAAAATAACTCTATTTTTATAGAGTTATCAAACCCTAAAACTTAACATTTTGCTAGTTCTCGAGCAAAATCAAGACATATCACATACTCAAGCTAACAACCTCCTCCATGACATCTTTCCATAATTGCTCAAATTCACAATTCAAAGAAAAACACAAATTTCATCCAAACATTGAAAGTGATTTATAAGTTAAGACCAATTCTAACTATGTGATCCAAGTGTGTGTGAGAGAGTCTTCATCTTTTTCGAATTATATGCAATCCAGATAAATTCACATTGACATGTAACCTTGTTGACACCTAATTTTTCCCATTTTTCATTTAGGATTTAATTGTCTACAGAATTAGGAATTAGTCGTTTAAAAAAAAACGAAAAAAAAAGAAGACACGGAAGGGGCCTGGCCGGATCTCGCCTTGGCCCGGCCCATGCCGCTTTCTCCCGCCTCCATCTTCGGTGAAACCCTAGCAACAACAAAGATGAGGGGATCGACACGGGGGAACCAAAAAAAAAGAAAGAGGGGGAAAACCAAAAAAAAGAAGAAGGAAATACAGGAAACACTTGAAAAACCAGCGAAGGGAGAGGGGAGAGAGCTGGAGAAGGAGACCGATTTGGAGAGAGAGAAAAAGAGAGAAGGAACGGAGGGGAGGAGGGCAGCGGCGGCGTTGCCCGTCGCTGTCAAGCCGCCCTGCCCTCCTGCTCGTCGCCGTCGAGCCGCCACCCTCCGAGCTCGAAGCTGTTCAAGCCGCCCGCGTCCGTGACCGCCCGGCGCCGACCCTTCGCTCTACCTCGCCTTCGACTTGTAGATCTCACGTTCACCGAGCCCCTCGCTGTGTCGCCGAGACTCCCGCAAACTCGAAGCCCCGCCTCTCGGCGAGGCCCCCACATTCTTGGGTCCTCCTCTCGCTCCAACGCAAAGCAAATCCGCTCCGAGCCTCCTCCGAGCAAAGCTGCCTTCGCTCCCCTGCCCTGCCGCTCCTTTGTGCCGCTCGACTAGCAACCCGACATCGTTGCTCAACCTCCTCACCGCACCCTCTGCTCGAGCACCAGATTTGCGAGCACCGCACCACCACCGCCACGCCCCGACTTGCGCAGCTCGCGCGTTCGCGCGCCCTCCTCGATCGAGTGCCGCTCGTCAACCTCGCGTCGCCTCGGATCAGCGTTTGCCGTTCTGCTGCATCTCCACGAGCAACCTCGCCCTCCGCCGGACACCAACGCATTGGAACCCCATGTCGCTCCCTCAAGCCATGCCACCACCATCACACTAGCCGCCGCTGTTTCTCCCTCACGCAACCTGCCGCCGCTGCTCCTTTGCATCGCCACTGCCACCTGTCGCGTCGCCGCCGTCGTCAAGCCCGTCGCAGCCGTCCTTAGCACCGCGAAGAAGCCCCGGAGAAGGAGGGCACGAAATCGTGTCATGGCTGGGTCGGGCGAGCCTCCAAACTGGGTAGGGTTTTTGAGCAATTCGGGCCGATGGGTTGTCCTTGCATGTGGGCTTGTGGATTTATGTGCTTATGGGTTTGTGAGCTTATGGGCTTCTTTAAAAAAAAAAAAAAAAATTAGACCCAGGTGGGCTGCACATCGAGCCCGGCCGCTAGGTCTCACGCGGGCTTAGGATATAGGTGGGCCTTTTTACTTTCTTTGGGCCCTAGTTAAAATACAAAAAAATAATAATAATAATTTTGAGCCCACTCGGGCCTATTGTCGCCGGCCGGGCCGAACCAGTCGGTCTCCAACCAGGACCGGTCAGGAGCCACCGGGTCGGGTCAAACCGAACCCGATCCGAGCTAACCGGGTCGGGTCAAACCGGATCCGACCCGGTTCGCCTATTTTTAATTAAAAATTAATTAAAAATATTAATTTTTTTTTTTAAATAAACAAAAAATTATTTTTAAAAAAATTAAAAAAAAAAAATTCGAAAATAAAAAATGATGGGTTTGATTAGGACTTGCCATGTATTGCCATTTTAGTGTAATTAGATCTTTATTTGCTCGTATATTAACTATGTTGCATGTTATTTGCATATCTAATTATGTTTAATTGCACGCGTTTAATTTTACTACAATTAGGACTTTGATAGCTATGATTTTTACTTTAATGATTGCGCACCTGCATGATCGCCTTGTATGTTAGTGGATAAGCATTAAATCAATTCAAGCTGCCTGCCAAAAATTATTTTGATAAAATGAACATGATTAGGTACCGAAATGGCACTAATTAGTCAATTAACGTAATCAAGTCCCCGACCCTAGATTATCTGGTTGCGTTGGAAGTGAGGCACGCTCCCATGTCTCACTTGGTTTCTAGCCGACCCCAATAGGCTAGTGGCGACTCCTTTTGTGTAAAATTCCTAAAAATATCCAAATGTCACGCGGGGTATGGGCTTGGGAGAGTCTGCGTCTAATCATGGGCCTTAGGCCCACCCTTAGGCAATACCCCTAAACCTATTCCCTCCCTCCGAGGGTAGGTCGCGACAGATTGAAGATTCCAATGGGGACTTGGTTTTAGACCTTAGAGGACTTATGCCAAAATTAATCTTGTTCAAAAATATTTTTGTTTGGCAGCGAAGATTCTAGGTACGTCCTTAACATTAAAGGTGTTAAATGTTTTTGTAGAATGGGAGGTATCAGGGGAAGTGTTTGCTCACTTTTGTCTTGCAGTGAGGTGTAGGAATGTATGGTTTTTATTTTTATGTATGAAGTGCTGATTGCTTATAAATTGTCATTCCTGTGTTTCCTGCATTGCACTACACCATAGCACACACAACTTGCCGCCGGACTTGGGCCGCATAGGATCACTTAGGATGGTGTTGAGGTGGATACCACTCTGACTACAATCGCGTAGTATGAGTCGCCCACCTCTACCCTGAAATTTCTTTCTTCATGTCGAAGGTAACCACCCCGGTCTACAAGCATGTGACACGGGTCGGTTTTTTTACGAAGCCAAAGTCATGGGTAACCCGACCCAGCCACGACCTTGTTGGTTCAGTCCGGTGATCCTATGGCTTCATCTTGAGCCATATAGAGTAGAAATCGAACCACATTCCATGTGCATGTCTATGTAATTTAATAATAATAAAAAGAAACAGAGACAAAGGTTGGCATCCATTGTAAGTATCATTTTCCTTTTTATTTGTCCACTTTGTATTGTATTTTCATCTTGAAATTTGCAGAAATCAATCGAATGCTCTCAAAAAAATTGGCAGTCACTTTTAATAAGTGAACATTGAAGGCAAGTTCTAAACACTTTGATTTGGCCCTGTTGAACATGTGGTTTTGTTTAAATTTCTAGTTATGGGTTCGAAATCATTTAAAAAAAAAAAACTTTCAAGTTGTGATTTTATGTTGGGGTACAAAAATTGAAATTGCATTTTTTATCAAATTCTCATCCTCACATTTTGGTACTAAAATGCAAATCATTTTGTGTACAAATTCCTCAAAATAGAAATCAATTCATTTTTCTAGGAGTAAAATCACAAATCAATCTTTCAAAAATCAATGACACTTTTGCATACAAAACTTTTGGAATAAAAGTGCATATTCGATTGATGGCCGTGTATTGATAATTTTAATGATGTTTTCTCTTATGATAAAATCTTGGCGAAATATGAAAATCCCATAATAAGGATTGTGGGGCATGTATCGTCGCCTCAATTTTATTCTAAGAAGCGACCTCATTAAGATATTATTTTCTCTCATTCACGTACTAACATTGTCATCTTTTTGCAGGTTATGTGTAATGCTCCATGACATTCTCGTGTTTGACCACATAGAGAAGTGAATTCAAGAACTAGGACAAGAGTTGATTTTTACTTTCATTTGTGCAAGAGTTTCTTGTATTTTATTATTGTCTTTACTCTTGTTAAGAGTCGTGTTTTCCATTTTGGGTTTTGATTGCGAATCCAATTGATGCTTTTGTAAATCATGTGACTCAATTTTTTTTAATGATATAATTCAATTTCGTGGAAATCATCCTAAAATCATAAAAAAAAATCATCATTAAAAAAAAAAACGAATTAAGAAGTGTTTCAAGTGAATCTTTACGTCTACCTTCCAAAATGAATTCCAAGAAAACTCTACTTAAGGCCCTCTCTTCACGAAATCGCCTTCTCCGGTAGGATGATGAGTCTATTTGAGATTGACATTTGCTCATTCTAAAAGATAAAAGTGTAGGCTCATGGAACTTGAGGAGTAAGCATGCATCAAGGCATCATTGGCGCCAATTTTCCATAAAGGTGGAACGGAGTTGAATTTCGTTCTAGGAAGTTTTGTTATTTGCAAATGCCTTAGGTGCAAAAACAATTCATTGATCTCGTTCACTTTGCATGATGAGACAAATGAAGGGAGTTGCCAAATATCCAAAGGGCGGTCGAAGGAAGAGTAAATTGTATTGATTCCATTTGTCCATTTCGATCTGTTTCTAACATGATTTTCTTTTCATTGTCAAGGAGACATCAAGAGTACCAAGTTTTGTAACGTTCCAACAAATGCAATGGAGCATTATTGAGTCTTGTTCATCTTAAACAAAGAAATATTCAAATGATGAAACAAAGGGGCAATATTATCCCTTCCTCCATGAGAGATACATTGAGATGTTGATCGCTCGACTTTGAAAAGGATGTATCTCGTTCCTAAACTTGATTTCTCTTCAGTGTAAAAAATGACATATCCTTTTCTTTGGCACAGGACAGACTCAAACGGAACAAAGGTTTGTCATATAAAGAGTGGGTGAACAACGTTTGATTTAGAGAAAAATCTCTCATTCACCCATCAATGAAGTGTGCTGGAACAACATTGCCAAATTCATCAAAAGGATGTATCGTTCCTCATTTGAACCTAACTAAGAATGGAGATAACTTGTTTCATCTCCCCTTCTTACAGGGTAATAAATAAAAAGTTGCACCTTGACCGTAAAAGCGGTGCCTTCCACCAAGGAATCAGGAAGACATCAAGCACTTAAGGGCGAATGCAAAGGGAAAGGTATTGTCGATTTACCAAATATTCATGAAGGTGAAATCAAGAGATGTTAGTGCCCAAAAGATGAAAGTGAATGAAGGGTAATAATGTATCGTTTCGAACATTTCAATCCCTAAAGATTTTTGTGCTAACATATTCTTTCACATTCTTTACAAGGTTACGGGTCGCCATGCCGCAGGTAAGTACCATTCTTCTCAAAAAATTTTAAAATTTTTTTAAGTAAAAAAAAAGGGGGAATTTCCATTACAAAAGAGAACCTTTGGCGTTTTACTAGAGATAAGCAAAAAAAAATGAAATGAAAAATTGAAAAAAAAATTCTTCAAACTTTTTTAGCATCATTTTTATCTTAAAATTGTTTTCTTGTTTTGTGGATTACTCATGTTGAATCAAATTTCCCTATGGAAATTGATCTACTCAAATGATCTCGATAGAGTGAGATGGAGATGTTAACCATACCAAACAAGAAGTGGTTAGGATGAAGAAAGGCAGCATTCCCAAACACATCCTTCAAACACTATTGGAAGTTGAGTGAGAGACAACCTTTTCTTAGGGACGAATGACTCATTCGCATTGAGCACAAAGATCAAAATGATAAAGACGTTTCCTTCATCAATCCCAAGCATTGCACTAATGTCTTACTATCCCTTTCGGCGGAGTAAAGATAATCCTACAAAGTACCCCTGTTGAGAACGACCCTACATTAGGGCAACATAGGAGGTTGCGAGCATGTTGTAGAGCGAAAGATTGAGAAAGATTCTATTACTTTCACTTGCATCAATCTTCTGGTGATAGCTTCAAAGGAATTCTCATTAGAGTTTTGACTCATCCCAAGGTGAAGAAGAGTATTTCCTTCTCTACCCAAACATTGATACCCATTGCTTTAACCAATTTGGGCCTAATTATTCATTTCTAAATCCCAAGCGCTAATCATCTCCCTTCACTGGGGCAAGGCGTAAGAATTGACCAAATACAATTGATAGTCACGAGAAAATACTGAAAAGCATCTCGAAAGTCATAAGAGCTACAAAAGTTCAAAGAGCAAAAAGTTTGACAAACTAGGGGGCATCAAAAAGCAGTGTGCCTAGTAAAAGCAAGGCCAATGCCCATTAAAAAAAAAGCCAAAAGGCTGCATCTTATATGAAAAATTATCACAGTCCAAGTGCCTGCAAAAAAAAAAAAATATATATTGCAAGTGCAAAGGAAATTAGAAAAAAGGGGCAAAGCTCCCAGGCAGAAGTGATTAGTCAAGGGACTTTCTTGAATGCATTGTATTTCAAAAGCCAAATGCTCTCGAAAGGTCGAGTGACCCGGTCACTATGCCATGATGATCACTGACTCTCAAAAACCATATTGAAAATTTTAAGCCTTTCAAGCCTCTCCCGAGCCAACATCATAACCCTTTTCCGAAGCCTCTTCTGATTGGGATGATTTGAGTGAAAATGAGAATACCACAAAGAAGCTACTGCTTGAAGGAGTGGAAGTAATTCTATCTTGTCTCATCTTCCAAGCTCTCAACTTGTAAAGCCGATGAAGATAGTGACAAATGTTCCTTTATTGGCCTCAAAGCAACAATTCCTTTATGTAAGCCCTAATCGAGCCCATATTTGCAGCCCGTTCAAAAGACATTTTTTATCGATCAACTTGCGCTCATCGCGAATGTTTCTAAAAGCCTTTGACATGGGTTATGTGAGATACCCTCTGCAATCAGTTACTTCCCACACAAATAGATGGGATCAAGCAGCTATGTTATCGAGTGTGTGAAAAGCCCTTTACGATTAAGGAGCTCTAGTTTGGCATGCTCAATGAACCTTTTTTTTTTCACGAATAAAAATCGTTTTGATAAGAACTTGTCTCCTGGAGAATTTGATGATTAATGATACATCCCCGAGCAAGATGACAATTTTGTGCTACATGATGCTAATTAACATCAAATGTTTTCTTTAAAGCGGTCGAACTTAGCTTGATTAACTTGTTCGATTAATGCTGTAATATTGTCAATACATCTCTTGATGATGTCCCTAATGACATTTGCTCAAGTTGAGCTTGACAGGATTCCTTGGTGAAGCCATGCCGTTTTCAAAAGGTTCGTGGGTCTATCCTTAAACCACAAGGTTCGTGGGTCTATCCTTAAACCACACGATTCGTGGGTCAATCCTTAAACCATAAGGTTCGTGGGTCTATCCTTAAACCACACTTTTAAAATGTTCATGAGTCTATTTTTAAACTGTGATTTTTTCAAAAGGTTCATGGTCAACCTTAAATCATATATTCCTCTCTTTTTATTTTATTTTATGACACGGTGTGCTTTGTAGCCCGGAGAGCTTTGTAACCCGGAGTCCTTCTTCTTATGACACGATAAGCTTTGTAGCCCGGAGAGCTTTGTAGTCCGGAGTCCTTCCTATGACACGGTGAGCTTTGTAGCCCAGAGAGCTTTTGTAGCCTGGTGAGCTTTGTAGCCTGGAGTCCTTCTTCCTATGACACGGTGAGCTTTGTAGCGGAGAGCTTTTTGTAGCCGGGAGAGCTTTGTAGCCCAGAGAGTCCTTCTTTCTATGACACGGTGAGCTTTGTAGCCTAGAGAGCTTTTGTAGCCCGGAGAGCTTTGTAGCCCGGAGTCCTTCTTCCTATGACACGGTGAGCTTTGTAGCCCGGAGAGCTTTGTAGCATGGAGTCCTTCTTCCTATGACATGGTGTGCTTTGTAGCTCAGAGTCTTTCTTCCTCTTATTAACAAGACGCTTCCATAGTTATGAGTTCTTTCCATCGACCTAATACGTGCCTATGCACCTAGGTCTATTGTCAAAAATAATTTAGGTGTCTTTTGTCTTTGAAAGGAACCTCTTCGAGCTCCCATTCAAGAGGGGTAATGTTGACACCTAATTTTCCCATTTTTCATTTAGGATTTAATTGTCTACAAAATTAGGAATTAGTCGTTAAAAAAAGAAAACAAAAAATAGAAAAAAGAAGATATGGAAGGGGCACTTTGGCTGGATCTCGCCTTGGCCCGGCCCATGCCGCTTTCTCCGCCTCCATCTTCGGTGAAACCCAGCAACAGCAGAGATGAGGGGATCGAGGCGGGGGAACCAAAAAAGAAAGAGGGGGAAAAGCTAGAAAAAAAAAAAGGAAATACAGGAAACACTGAAAAACCAGCGAGAAGGGAGAGGGGAGAGAGCTGGAGAAGGAGACCAATTTGGAGAGAGAGAAAAAGAGAGAAGGAATGGAGGGAGGAGGGCAGCGAAGGCGCTGCCCGTCACCGGCTCGAGCCGTCGCCCTCCTGCCCGTCGCCGTCCCCGAGCTGCCACCCTCCGAGCCCGAAGCCGTTCAAGGCCCGCGTCCGTGACCGCCAGCGCCGCCCGCTTTTGCTCGCCTCGCCTTCGACTTGTAGATCTCGCGTTCGCCGAGCCCCTCGCTGCGCCACCGAGACTCCTGCAAGCTCGAAGCCCCGCCTCTCGTCGAGGCCCCTGTTGTTGGGTCCTCCTCTACCCAATGCCCAGCGGATCCGCTCCGAGCCTCCTTCGAGTGAAGCTGCCTTTGCTCCCTACCCGCTGCTGCCGCCCCGTGCCGCTCGACCAGCAACCCGACGCCGCTACTCAACCTCCTCACCGCACCCTCCTGCTTGGGCACCAGATCCGTGAGCATCGCGCCACCATCACCGCGCCCTGACTCGTCTGCAACCCACGCATCCGCGACGCCCTCCTCTGCTTAAGTGCTTCTTGTCAACCTCGCGCCACCTTGGTTCAGTGTTCGCCGTTACGCTCGTCTCCACGAGCAATCTTGCTCTTTGCCGAACACCGACGCCTGGAACCCCCCTTGCCCGTGTCGCTCCCTCAAGCCGTGCCACCACTAATGACACTAGCCGCCGCTCGTTTCTCCCTCACGCAACCACCGCCCATCTTTGCAGACCTTGACGTCGCCGCCGCTGCTCGCCACATCGCCACTGCCACCTGTCAGGTCGCCGTCGCCGTCAAGCCCGTCACGCCTGCGTCTCGCACCGCGAAGAAGCCGGAGAAGGAGGCACGAAAGTGGGTCATGGCTAGGTCGGGAGGCGAGCCTCCCAAACCGGGTAGAGTTTTTGAGCAATTCGGGCCGGATTTGGGCTATCCTTGCATGTGGGCTTGTGGATTTATGGGCTTATGGGTTTGTGAGCTTATGGGCTTCTTTTAAAAAAAAAATTTTAGATCGGACTGGGCCTGCACACCAAGCCCAGCCCGGCTAGGTCTCACGCGGGCTTAGGAAATAGGTGGGCCTTTTTGACTTTCTTTGGGCCCTAGTTAACATATATATAAAAAAAAAAGAATTTTGGGCCCACTCGGGCCTATTGTCGCCAACCGGGCCGAACCTGAGTCCGGTCTCCAACCGGACCGATCCGAGCCAACCGGGTCGGGTCAACCGGATCCGACCCGGTTCACCTATTTTTAATTAAAAATTTTAAAAAATTCGAAAATAAAAAATGATGGGTTTGATTAGGACTTGCCATGTATTGCCATTTTAGTGTAATTAGATCTTTATTTGCTCGTATATTAATTGTGATGCATGTTATTTGCATATCTAATTATGTTTAATTACACGTGTTTAATTTTACTACAATTAGGATTTTGATAGCTATGATTTTTACTTTAATGATTGCGCACTTGCATAATCGCCTTGTATGTTAGTGGATAAGCATACAATCAATTCAAGCTGCCTGCAAAAAATTATTTTGATAAAATGAATAATATTAGGTACCGAAATGGCACTAATTAGTCAATTAGTGTAATCAAGTCTCCGACCCTAGATTCTCTGGTTGCGTAGGAAGTGAGGCACGCTCACATGTCTCACTTGGTTTCTAGCTGACCCCAATAGGCTAGTGGCGACTCCTTTTGTGTAAAATTCCTAAAAACATCCAAATGTCACGTAGGGTATGGGCTTGGAAGAGTCCGCGTCTAATCATGGGCCTTAGGCGCACCCTTAGGCAATACCCCTAAACTTGTTCCCTCCCCCCGAGGGTAGGTCGCGACAAACCTCTAAAAAATTCGCAATAATTATGACCAAATCTCTTAGGTTTGCTTTTCATTCCTCTCTCCACTAATGTAAGCTCATTATCCAACCAATCAATAGGACTTTTCTCAGTTTGTAATATAAGGCTAGGCTAAAAGTGAGATAATGGTAATTTTAAGCTTAAATCACCCATTAACACGTTAATTTCTAGAATTTAATTAGAGCCAATGTCACTGTCTAATTTCATTCTTTCAAGATAATTTTTCTGTCACCATATATCATCATTCTTTTCTCTCTCTCTCTCTCTCTCTCTCTCTCTCTCTCTCTCTCTCTCTCTCTCTCTCTTGAATTGCTTTATGGTGGAGTTTCTTCCAAAGTCTCTCATAATAAAACATGAATCCAACCCATTGAGTATCCAAAAGGCTCACTCAATTAAAAGTTGAATAAGGAACCATAAAAGCAATTTTTTTTTTTGATAATACACCCCAAACAACCATAGCAATCAAAATTTTTTTTATACTCCATCATTCCTCCCAAATTTCTATTAAACTCAAACAATTTTTATCCCAAAAAAAAAAAAAAAAATTAACGTGTTCATAGGACATGAGACAATGAAATAATTTGATAACGGCTAGGCTAAACATATATGGGTGTCAATGAAAAATTGGGTAATAATTAAAGCTCAATAGGGTAACTAAGGATAAAAAAATAAGGTTAGCTTGAAAGGCTTAATCGATCCAAAATTAGCCTAAATCATTTTCTCAGTTAGATGTAGCTTAGAATTTCGCCTCAAGAGAAAATCAAACAAATTCTAAGATTTGTGTGAAATCTAAGAAAATTACATACTTCACATGAATGTTTTCCAGATTTATACACAATTCAAAAATTAAGGACTTTTAGTGCTCGATGTAAGTGGATCAACATAATCAAATTAAAATTAACTCACACATCAATTGCAAGGTTAAATAAAATTTAAATTTTCTTAAGAATCGCAAAAATTCACAACAAGGAATGCAATCATGATAGACCCAAAAAAAAAACGAAAAGATTTAGCCAAAAATTTTGTCTCCTCCCTAAACTTGAATGAAGCAGTGTCCTCAATGAGAAAAATAGAAATAGGAAGAAGAAAACTCCCCTAGTTGTAGGATAAGTTCATAGATGACCTCGATAATTAAACTCTTGAAAGATGATCCCTAAAAAAAATTAACTTGGATAAAATAGAGAAAAGTTAATCTTTTTTTTTTCCTTTTTTTTTTTGCAAAAAAAATCAACTTAAAAATAAATGAAAAAAAAACATAATTAAAATGCTTGGGTTGTCTCCCAAGAAGCGCTTGCTTTATAGTTTTCAGCCAAACTATCTCAAATGTCACTATTCTAGAGGATGAAGTTCAATGTTGGTCTTCTACTTGTTGTAACCACCTTCGAAGTCAGGCTTCAAACGTTGACCATTCACCTTGAATGTGCCCTTAGTGTCATGCGCAACTATAACTATTATGTATGGGAATATTTGTGTAACTGTGAAAGGACTAGACCATCGAGACTGCAATTTTCCTAGAAAAGTTTAAGACGAGAGTTATAAAATAAGACTTTTACCAATTTTGAATTCTCTTTTGAATATATGCTTGTCATGCCATCTTTTGTACGCTCTTTGTACAACTTAGAATTTTCATAGGTCTCATTGTGAAATTTCTCCAATTCATTCAGTTGCAATAATCTTTCTTTACCTGCAAACTGCATGTCAAAATTCAAAAATTTCAATGCCCAATATTCTTTATGCTCTAATTTCACTAATAAGTGACTAGCCTTCCCAAACACTAGCCTAAAAGGAGACATCCTAATTAGAGTTTTAAATGCTGTCCTATAGGCCCAAAGTGCATCATCAAATTTTCTTGACCAATCTTTCCTAAAGGCATTTACTATTTTTTCTAAAATTTTCTTGATTTCCCTATTTGAAACCTCTACTTGATTACTAGTTTGAGGATGATAAGGGGTTGCAACCTTATGCGTGACTGCGTACTTACTCAAAAGTGCTTCAAATTGTTTGTTGTAAAAATGTGCCCCCTATCAACCCTAGGAGTGATGAATCGAGTAAAAATATTTTTCTTTAAGAATTTGAATACAACCGTAGTATTATTTGTTAGCAATGCTATAGCTTCTACCCACTTAGACACATACTTCACAATCACTAAAATGTATAAATTGCCATAAGAATGTGTAAATGGTCCCATGAAATCAATACCCCAAACATCAAATAATTCACACACAATAATATTGTTTAAAGGCATATAATTTTTTCTTGAAATATTTCTAGTTCTCTGACACCTATCACATGAAGTTACATAGGAGTATGTATCTTTAAAAAGTGTGGACCAATAAAATCCAGATTGTAAAATCTTAGCTGCAGTTTTGGTGGCACCAAAATGGTCACCTACCTCTCCATTATGACAATGATGTAGAATGTTTTCCCTCTCTTTGTCTGGAACACATCTCCTTATGACTTGGTCTACACATACTTTAAATAAGAAATGTTCTTCCCAAAAATAACTTTTAACATCAGAAAAGAATTTTTTCTTCTGTTGATATGATAATTAAGGAGGAAGAATATTACTTGCAAATAATTTGCAAAGTCGGCATACTAGGAATTTTTGTGGACTTGATGGAAAAAATTTTCTCATCAGGGAACTCTTCCAAATTTGGTTTTACTTCTTCCTTTGAATTTGGAATTCTTGATAAGTGATATACAATTAGATTTTCAGTTCACTTCTTATCTTTGATTTCCAAATCAAATTCTTGCAACAATAGAATCTACCTGATCAAACAGGGTTTTGATTCTTTCTTTTCAAGCAGATACTTAAGAGTAGAGTGGTCAAAATAAACTATAATTTCTGAGCCAATTAAATAAGAATGAAATTTATCAAAAGCAAAAACTACCGCCAAAGTTCATTTTTGTTGTTGAATAATTCAATTATGCATAACAAGGTTGAGCGGCATAGTATATGGTTTGAAAATTTTAATTCTTCTTTTGTCCCAAAAAACAGCTCCTACTGCAGAATCGCTAGCATCACACATCAGTTCAAAGGTAAATCCCAATTTGGTGCTGCCATAATCGGTGTTGACATTAACTTCTCCTTTAAAGTGTTAAAAGCTTGCATGCATTCAACATAAATTAAAATGAGTATATTTTTTCAAAAGATTAGAAAGAGGTTTAGCAATTTTTGAAAAACCTTTTATAAATCACTTGTAAAATACTATATGCCTAAAAATCCTCTGACAAGTTTTACAGATGTTGGCGGAGGCAATTTTTGCAATGACCTCCACTTTGGCTCGATTGACTTCTATTCCATTTCGAAATTTTATGCCCAGATAACTATTCCTTCCTGTACCATAAAGTGACACTTCTCCCAATTTAAAACAAAGTTAGTGTCCTCACATCTTTGTAAGACCAAAGCCAAATTATTTAAACAAGAATCAAATGATAAGCCAAAAACGGAAAAATCATCCATGAAAATCTCAATATATTTTTCAACCATATCAGAAAAATAACCATCATGCATCTCTGAAAAGTAGTTGATGTATTACAAAGACCAAAGGGTATTCTTCTAAAAGCAAAAGTACCATAAAGACAAGTGAAAGTAGTTTTCTCTTGATCTTTTGGTGCAATAGGAATCTGATTATACCCCAAATATCCATCAAGAAAGCAATAAAACTTATGTCCCGCAAGTCTCTCCAACATCTGATCAATAAATGGTAAAGGAAAGTGATCTTTTCTAGTGGCATCATTTAATTTTCTATAATCCATACACACACGCCACTCAGTAATTGTTCTAGTTGGAATCAATTCATTGTTGTCATTTTTCTGAACAGTCATACCGCCTTCCTTTGGCACAATTTGTACAGGACTTACCAGGAACTATTAGAGATATGATAGATGATACCTATATCAAGTAGTTTAATTACCTCAACTTTTACTACTTCTTGAATCTTCGGGCTCAAATGCCTCGAGGTTGGATAGTGGGTTTATATTGTTTCTCCATCAAAATTTTGTGCATGCAAATTGAATGACTAATTCCCTTAATATCAACTATTTTCCATCCAATTGCACGTTGCACCCTTATGCTCTCTTAATACTCTGAGCAGTTTCTCCTCCATCAAATCTGTCAAGAAGAAGATATAATTACCGATAAAGAAAAAAACTCAATCTATATAAGCATATTTCAAATGAGAAGGTAAGGTTTGAGTTCAAGTATTGGAAGCTCTTCAATTGATGGTTTAGGCTTTGTTATGTGTTGTCCAAATTCCTCAAATTTAATTGCCTTCTGCCGTGAAAATGGTGGAATTGCCTGCATGAAATTTGCGTACTCTTTTATCTTCTCATTTTGAATATCTTTGTCCCTTGGTCGAATCAAACATACTTCAAGTGGATCTTTAAAAATATTTTCCTAAAAAACCTTATTTACCAACTTGTCAATTGTCTCAACTCTAAAACAAGAATTATTATCAGATGAATATTTCATTACTTCAAAAACATTAAATGAAACAAGATCATCTTAAACTCTAAGAATCAACTTCCCTTGTTGTACATCAATAAGAGCTCTTCCTATATTGCTAGAAAGGGTCGACCTAAAATAAGTGGTACCTCAAAATCTTTCTTCATATCAAGAACTATGAAATCTACAGGAAAGATAGATTTGTCAACTTTTACCAAAACATCTTCCACAATACCTCTCGGATATTTAATTGATCGATCAACCGGTGAAGTGATCTTGTGGTTGCTTTTACCTCGCCAAATCCTAATTTCTTGAAAACTAAATAAGGCATCGGATTAATACTTGCACCTAAATCACATAATGCTTTTTCAAAATAAGAATCCTCAATAGTGTAAGGAATAGTAAAACTCCCTAGATCTTTTACTTTCGGAGGTAATTTGTTTTGTAGGATGGCTGAATACTCCTCATTAACTTCAAAGTTTCATAATACTCCAGTTTCCTTTTGTTTGCCAAAATCTTCTTCAAAATTTTTGCATAACTAGGCATTTGTACTAAGGCATCTGCAAAAGAAATGTTAATGTACAATTTTTTAAATACATCAAGAAATTTAAAAAAAATTGCTTATTAATTTTGTGCTGCTGGAGTCGCTGAGAGAATGGAATTGGCGGCACATATGGCTTGGGATTATTTGGAAAAAGTTTATTCTTGCTTGTCTTCTTTGATTGTTTATTGATCACATCTTCCTTGTCTCTGAAAATCTCATGTTTGACATCTTCTTCTCCCACTTGTTTACCACTTCTCAGAGTTATAGCCTTTATGTTTTCAATTGGATTTTTCTCAGTGTTGCTCAGCAAAGAACTCTGTTGTGTCCCTCACATCATGCTTGCTAACTGACCCACTTGCATCTCTAGATTTTTGATTGAAGCCTCTTGATTTTGAAATCTCACATTCATGTTTTTGATGAAGTATGAGTCGTGTTAGCAAGTTTGGTGACTATATCTTCCAAATTTGACTTTGTCTCTTCGATTGTTTGAATCCGGTGGTCTCGTCACATTTTGATTATTCCACGAAAAATTTGGATGATTGCGCCATCCTGCATTGTACGTGTTGGAGTAGGGATTATTCAGTGACCTGTTAAAATTCCCAACAAAGTTAGAATTTTCACTAGATTGTTTTAAAGTATTACCTACGACACTTTGTGCTAACATATCCTCCACCACAAAAATCACATGTCAAATTCTAAATTTTCATGGTCGAAACACTTATGTTATCTAGCTTTTTATTGAGTGCTTTAAATTGTGCAGAAATTGTAGTGAAAGCAACCAATTCATGAACTCCGCTAGCTTTTCGAATTAGTAGTCTCTCGGTAGACCACTGATGACTATTAGACACCATCTCCTCTAATAGATTGTAGGCTTCTTCTGGTGTCTTATTATTTAAAGTTCCCCCTGCAGGTGCATCAATCACAAAACGAAGATTTGTACTAGAGCCATTATAAGAAGTTTGTACCCGCATCCATACGGGTAGTCAATGATGTAGGCATCTCCTAAGAAATTCTTTGAATATGTCTCATGCTTCATATAATGATTCATTATCCATCTGCATAAAATAAGTAATATCGTTATGCATCTTCGCAGACTTTGCAGGTGGAAAGAACTTACCAAAAAATTTCTGAGCCATATCATTCCATGTAGTGATTGATCCTGCAGTAAGAGAAGAAAGCCAACTCTTAGCTTTGTCTCTAAGAGAGAATGAAAATAATCTCAATCTAATAGCATCATCTGTAACCCTATTATATTTAATGGTGTCACAAATTTCAAGAAAATCATCGATGTGAGCATTTGGATCATCGCTTGGTAGCCCACTGAATTGTGCAATGATTGTTGAAGCATCTGAATGAGTGACGGCTTGATCTCAAAGTTGTTTGCTTGAATTGCAGGTCTTCTGATACTTGATGTGGTACCTTGAACTGTTGGTGCAGCATAATCTCTTAAGAGTCTACGTGGATTTTCATTCTCATCGTCTGCCATTTTTTTAGCGTGATTTCTCTATTCTCTCAATCGCCTTTTGAATGTACGCTCGACTTCTAGATCAAGCTCAGCAAGTTTCCCTTGTTGGCTACGTGTCATAAACCGACTTACACCCTGAAAAATAAAACAAAATGAAAGCTATATTAAAATTAGAATTATCTGGTATCAATATTAATTAGTATTAAACAAACAATCCTCGGGAACGGCGCCAAAAACTTGTTCGTAAAATTCTAAATGCAAGTGAATGTGTCAAACAAGTAATATAATGATAAGAAATAGTATCATCCCACAGAGATCGATGATTAATAAACTAATTAAATACTAAAATAGATGTTGACACCTAAATTTTGGCGACCCGCTTAGTCATTTATTGCATTAAAAATTAGGGGTTAATTTTATTTCTGAAAAAATAGTTAATTGCATAGCATATAGTTTTAGGTGCATTTATTTGCATTGGGCCGGTGACAAGTGGGTTCAAATTGATGATTCAAAATATTAATTTAGTGAATTGGACTAAGCCCACAAATGGAGTAAATTGGCCCAAGCCCATATCCTCGGAAAGATTTTACGGATTGATTTATGCGAGATTTCAAATTTTAAAAAAATCCTCTTGCAATCCTAAATCGTATCAAAAGTAAATATTACATTTGGAAAAAGGAATTTTCGTGGATATGGATTTAGAAAAATTAAAACCCTAACTCGCGGCCTATAAATAGATTAAATGCGTAGGGTTTGAAAAGAAGGCCACAATTCAGAAAGGAGATACACATTGAGAAGAGAGAGTAGAAAAGGTTTTTCTGGAGGTCTTTCATGGCCCGAAGTCGGTGGAAGCACGAAGAAGAAGAAACCAAAAGAAAAAGAGGAAGTGAAGCTTTGAGACACCATTAGCGAGTGGAGATTTGTAGAGATTAAAATATGTGAATCGGAGACATTATCTCTCGGCAATTCTCAGATCTCGGAAGTCACTTCTCCAAGAACAACATCCACAATACCGGTCCTTGCCCACTCCGCAGCTTTCCGGTGTCTCATCCGGCGCATCCTGCTTCTACCGCATTGATTCCAGCAACACCACAGCGAGTCTCGATGGCCTGCCACACTTCCGCTAAGACGACGTGGCCGCTGCTTCTCTTGACCCGTTGCCGGCCCTGCTAAAACAACAACGCTGCTGCCGTGAGACCACACGTCGATCTGTTCTCCAGCTGTTGCCTCGTTGATGCCGTCCCTGCCTTGCTGATCTGCTTCGGACCGAGAAGGCCCTGCACTGTTCGATCCAATCACGAGCCACCGCCATGATCCCATGAATCGCTTCAGATTCATGCTTCCAATTGGGTTTTCTTTTATTTATTTTCTCTTGACTACCCACTAACCAGGAAGAAAACTTTCAGGGGAGGCTACACATATTGATACACGGCCACAAGAGAATTGAGAGAAAAATCCCTTGTGCGCTATCCGAAGCTACTGCTGTCCATTATCTGCTGCCCAATACGTGCCTGATATCCTTAACGTCCAGCAGCTTTCAGTCGCAGCTTCCAGTGAGCGGCTCGAGATGGTTCCCGGCATTTCAAGCCCTCTCGATTTCCTGATTCTTTCACAGATTCCCCGGCGGACCTAACCCAACACAAGCTGTTGCCCTTCATCACCGCCTCTGCTCGTGGCTACCTCCGGTGCCCGTGGTGCCGATCTTTTCCATGATCTGACGAGGTGCTGCTGTCTTGATCCAGTCCCGCGACTATGTTCCTGACGTAGGCCCGACGCCGAGTAGAGCTGCTCCCCGTCGTTGTGCGGATGAGCGACACTGTCCTTTGACCCGGCATCAAGACGGGTTGCTATTTCATCGATCTCTGTCCCGGCGTTCTTGCATGACCAAACCGGTTTTGCCATAGAGCTATCTTTCCCGACGTGGGTTGTAATAAGTTAAATTTTCTTTTCTTTTCTTTGAACGATTCGCTCGAGTTTTGTTGCAGCTATTCTACATGATATCCACGGACCGTAAGGGTAGGCAAGTCAAAAATTTGACTGTGGAGCTATGAAAGTCAAAGTTGAATATTCAAAGAATATTGTCACCAGAGTGACCAGAATTCGATCAAAAAGCCGAGGGATTTCTATAGTTACTGTGTGCATTCAGCAAGCCCGACGTCCACCAAGTCAAGCCGAAACGCCGGCGCTCGAGCATCCCAAGCTGAGATGCCTTGCCGGCTTGCTCTGAAGCATAGTTGGTCATCACAAGCTGGCCGCCGTTCGAAGACCAAATTTGGAAGCAAATATTTGGAATAGGTAAAATTTTTGGCTATTTTAATTTCTGAAAATTTTGTTTCCTTATTTGATATATTCATTGGTGCACGTGATGGAAATTCCCGATATGCCATGATATTCGCAACTCGAGTTTCGCAACGTGCATATGATTGACGGTCCGATTTCATGCTCGAAATACGACCCGCAATCGCACGGAAAAATCACCAATCCAATCTCACGCTCGAGATATGATTCGTGACTTTGTTTGAAATTGGCCCGATCTCATGCTCGAGATATGGTTCGATCAATTTGGGTATCAATATGGCTTGATTTGCTGTGGTGTTACTTAAATTAGCTTTCTTTAAAAAAAAAAAAAAAAAAAAAAAATGTAGTTTTAGGGTCTGCATGTTCATAATAGGTATTTTATTTCGAATTTTCAAAAACAAAAAAAAATCAAATCAATTAATTTAGGTTGCTAGTTTTTTTTTTTTTTTTTTAAACTTGGATTGCATGTTTAATTATTTGGCAATTATTAATTTCGAAATTTAAAAAAGGGAAAAAAAGGAAAAACACAAAAAAAAGTCATTATGCATATGTCATGTAGAATTAGGGCATTCTTTGCACGTCATTGCATGTTAAGATTGCATATTATAGGTTTAGATAATTTCTCCTAAATAGATTGCATGCTTATTAGGAAAATAAAAATCATGTGCGCGTCATATAGAATTAGTTTCATACAATGCACGTCATTTAGTGATTTTTGTTAGATGTATTTAATTAGAAATTGCCCGTCATTAGAATTAGATCATTAGATTAATTTAGATTGCATATTTAAGTGTTGCATTTCTTTAATTTCGAATCTCATGGAAAATACAAAAAAAAATCATTTTTTAGAATAAATCCATCTCATGCTTCATGATAGATTACATGCTTATTTATGTCATATCGCTTAGGTCATATAGCTAAGTCATGTCGTATCATTTCATGTTAAATTAGTGACATGCATTGCATAAAGCATGATTCTCATTAATTAAGTGAAAACAAAAAAGAAAAAATTGCGTGTTAATTAGAAATCATATCTAGGGTTGTTGATGTGAATTCTGATCTAACACTGCAGATGCTTTCGTTGCTATGAGGTAAGTCCTGCAATTTATTCACTGATTTATCTGGGTGTTAAATTGGTGGTTTGTGTACCCGCATGATCACCTTACATGTTAGGAAAATAGCTTTAAAATCAATTCAAGTTGCTTGCCAAACATTTTTCAAAATAAAAAGAAAGGTACCGAAAGGGCGTTAGAAATCTAGCGTAATCAAGTCTCCGAACTCATAAATCTCTGGTTCGTAGGAGTAAAGTAAATCTCCCGTTACTTTACTAGGGTTTCTAATCAACCCACCAAAAATAGATTAGTGGCGACTCCTGATTGAAATATCATTCGCATGTTAAGAACTTGAACCTAAGTCGCGAATTGGTATGGGCTTGGGAGAGCCCGAGTTAAGTCTAAGTTTAACAATCCATTAGCCAAACCCTAGGTGGTTTAAACCCTGAAACATTGGTCGTGACAATAGATTAATTCTAAAATTTATCTAACAGATCAAAATATAATTGAGAATAAATTAAAAAACAAAATTTGGAGACTAAATGCAGTAAATCAATAAGATAAATATGTTAGAGCATCCAATTTCATCATAACCACTAGATATGAATTTCAGATTGTTGTGGGTACAAGAACAATATCAAACATGTGATAGCAGAATTTCCAAATCTATTTTTACTATTCTATCTCTAGGTATAACAAACCTACTCAGTTTATTAATCCACTATATCTTTATGTGAATTAAAATAAACATAAGTGCATTAAAAATTATGAATATTCCCAACTTACAATGAGTCTTTTGGATCACCTTATCACCGAAAGCTACACAAATAAAGCGGTTTATCTATATCCACGTTTAATTCATGGTTATATATTATAATGAACAATTGCATATTATTATTTCTCAGTCTCAAACATGCACATCATATCATTCAAGTGGTGGCCAATCACTCAAAAGCATTACGCACAATATATATAACTTGCATGAATGAAATCAATTGCAAAACATAAAAATCATGAAATTCACATTATCATGGTTATGCTACATCGTAGCCCAAACAAAAAAAAATTATAACATAGTAGAAGAAGAAATATAAATACAAATGAAATCCAGCATCTTGAATAAAAGAATAAGAATTCTATCACCACTTTTGTCTTCTCTTTAAAATACTTGAAAAATTCTTAGAACAATGAAAAACGATCTAACAAAAACTTAGTTGCTCCCTCAAGCTCTCAATGTTCTCCTATTTATAGGATATATCCAAGATCCTTATCTCCAAGCAATTGCGTATAAAATTATGGAGTAAATCAGAGGATCTCTGATTTGATATCTATCTTCCATTGCTTTTTGATTTGAATTCCTGATTTTTTTCATTCTTTTCCTTATTTTCTCCATATCTCATTATTTTGCATAAATAAAGAAAATTCAAATAATCAGAAAGAAATCCAAATAGTTTCTCATAGATATTGCATTATTTGTTACTTAAAATAGGTAAAATAAATCTATTTTTATAGATTTATCAATCGCCTTCACTCGAGCGGTGCCCCATGAAGCCGCCCTAGCTTGGGCGAGGGCAGGCCTCAGTAGAGTTGTCCTCGCCCAGGGTAGGTTAGCATCACCCGGGCCAGATCCGGCTACACCAGCCCTCACTCCTCCGAAGCTTGTCAATTGACCGTTTCTTTAACTCCGTCGGGCGTTGTCGTTGTCTCTTCCATGGCGACTATCGCCAAACAGAAACGTGGGAACACCACCTCCACCGTCGTGGATTGCACTGCTGAGTTTGATAACTGTGAGACGTGGTTTATTATCGCAGGCTGTGTGATGTGTAACTATGTAGCTGATTGGGCTTGCCTGGGTATAATCGGGAAATCCCTTCAAAGGTGCATCCTAACTTTATCGATCCTGGAACTGGAAAAATCAAAGTCTTTAAATGCAACTCGCCCATTATTAAGGAACCTTTAGCATAATTTACCTACTGATAACTTTGCATCCCTCTAATAAAAGAAAATAACTGATGAGTTCCATATTAGACAGCCTCAGCTGATTCGGTGGAGTTGGAGACCTCGGGGAGGGTACTTGCGGAGAGGTTGAAGACGAGATGGAGGACATCAGAGTTCAGCAAAGCTACGTGATACTGGCGCAGCCTCAATTGTATAACTAAATACGGAAAAATAACCACCTTAGGAGAGTGGTTAGAGGAAAGGGACGGAGCAAAACATGAGTCCTAGAAAAGACATTGAATATAATCAAAATGACATATGTCTACTATTATGTCTCTCTTGTGATATTGTCACATCCAATCAACACTAGATAAGTTACAATCAATCTACAAAATTTACGTCAAATTGAAAGTGAGCAGTAAAGTAAGTATCCAATAACTTTTAGTCATATTTAATTTAGTATACCAATTTAGTAACCTAGATTTAGGAAATATAACATTTCTTTGTTAATTACAATCAACCTCATCCATGAATTTTGAAATTCTCTTTCTTTATTGACCAGCTTTTTTATGTGTTATCTTCACATGATGTAAATCCTACGTAAAATACCTTGGCAAAGCAAGGAAGAACTTCATGCATGAGTTATACGAACACGTAAAGAGAACCATTTTTGAATTTGATCCTTAATTAGTGTTTGATTAAGCATTCAATAAACGTTTGATTCCTCATAGATCAAGCACAAATAATTTGATATTTTGATCATCTCAATCAATGTTAGGTTCGTATCTTATTAAAATCCATAAATCAGATAATGATATTTCATGGGGGCATCCCCTTTACTAGCCTAACATGCGCAATCTCGGCGGAGGGAGAAGGAAAATTCAGAAACATAGAAAACGCGATTGACGATAGGATATGGACACGTATGGGCCAAACATCGTGCAAAATTGGGACCCGATGGTTTAATGTTTGCGATGGAAAATGTTGGATGCACGATATCAAATATCTCATTTGTTGTGGTTTGATTTGGTCTCCGGCGTGGCGGTGGTTGGGGCTTCATTAGTAGCATGATTATTTAGTTGAGGAGGACCATCGGCAATCAGCATCCGGAGTATACGGAGATATTTTTTTTTTAAACCCTCCTTCAAATCCACATATGTGAGGCCCAACATTTAAAGCCGTCGAAGGATGATTACACGTATCATATTAATAGTATCACCCGGAGCATGAGGTGTTGCATCTTCGACTTAATAATACAATGACGAAATCGATGTGACCTCATAAAAGCTACCCTTTCTTCCAATATCCCTAGACATTAAAGTACCCATTCCGCTTCTTCTTTTTTTCTTGTTTTATTTTTTCTTTAGAAAGCCTCAATTCAAAGCTTAGATATTGAGGAGTATAAAAGGAGGTCGTGATGCTGAAGGAAATATGAGATTCTAAGTCTAAAATTCTAAAGTTCAAAGAGAGCTTCGTCGTTACAATTCGTCTTTATGAGCTTAATTTGTAATCTCTTAGAGGCTGTTGAGAGTGTGAGATCAAAAGATTTGATCACACGCACTTAAGTAGCGAATATTCAGTTGTTGTAACCTCTAATTGATTTTTTAGTGAAATCCAGTCAATAAACTATTAGCGCTAAAAAGTGGATGTAAGCTTATCATAAGCCAAACCACTATAATTGTTGTGTGTATTTTTCTATCCTTAAACTCTCATTTATTTCTTGTGATAGATTATTATACACTAGTAAGATTTGACCACTGCACATATTTGTCACCATACGCGGTCCTATTGCAATATTAGAATCGCTTACTCTTAAATTCCACTTATTTGCTTATTCACTCCCTCTAGGTGATAATTCTAGTCCTAACAATATGAAAAGCTATGAATCGATAGAGATATTGAAAATTCAGATTTTATTTACATCAAAACAAGAACAGATCTATAACACGGTGGTCCAACAATATGTGATATAGATAACAGTATAAACATTAATGGACAATTTTACACGTATCGTTCCTTTCATGATACTATATGAGCAAATGAAATTATAGGTCTTGACAGTACATAATAGAGGGCACAAATAAAAAATTAAAAAAGCAATGAAGAGTATGTTTCTAGTGCAGTACAACATGGACCCATGAGAAAAAATAATAATGATCATGTTACTAGTCATGGTGAAACATACCACATGTACATAAATTTAAGTAAATTAGTCAGAATTCTCCCGAACTTTGAGAAGCGAACTTTGAGAAGTCACCAAGTGCAGTACCTCCTAAACATTTTTAAAGGGGTAATCTATGATATTTCATAGATTGAGAGATATTGTGTAATGGTGTCAAAGCTCTAGAAGGTTATGACCAATTATCTTATGAACATATATTTGATTCAGTTTGTAGGGATGTACTTAACAATTTTAATATATCTGTGATTAAGCACATCTCCTTTAGATGTTAATTTTATTTACTATCGTGGTGTTTAATTTAATTATTCTTGTAATTTTGTATATAAACTTTTAATTTCCCTTATTTAATTCAACTTAGTGTGAATTTTAGCTTAACTTTGTCAATTTTTTAGTTCCATTATAGAACTATTTTGGAGCTTTTGGTTGATTTAATTTCAGTCTCATCTCTAATCACAGATTTATATTGATTCTCATTTGAAAATTTAATTTGAGCTTTGACTTCAGCTTAGCCGCTCAAGTATAATTCATCGGATATAATCGTATTAATTTATGGAATATTCCATGTAAAAAGTTCATCCATCTACTATCGATTAAAGGGTCCAAATTCGATCGTTCACCCTATTGATCCAACTTTAAGTACCTTTATTGCCACCACACTCCATAAGATTAACCACACCTGCCAAACTTAATCCTCAAGTCTCTCTCTACCTCCTCGTTCCCAGAGGGAGAAAAAGGGAAAATTACCCAAAAAACCCTCAACCTATTACACTTTTATTAATTCAGTCATAAATATTTCAATTTATCAATTCAGTCATAAATATTTTCACATTTTGCTAATTGAGTCCATCCGGCCAATTTTGGCTGGAAATTATTGACATGGACGTTGGCGATGCCACATAGGATTGTTTACACTGACGTGGATAATTTTTAATAATATTTTATTTTTTGAACTTATATATATTCTCTTTTTTCCTTTTTTTTGTTCCTTTTCTTTTTTGTTCCTTACCCTGTCGAGGCCTGGCAAGGGTCGGCCTTGCCTTGCCTAAACCACATAATGCCGACCATCACCTAGGCCAGGGCCTCGATTAGGCGCCAAATCTGGTGAGGCCAACTATCGCCCAAGCCAAGGTAGCCTTACCTAGCATTGTCTTCGCTCGCCTAACACCGGGCAAAGCCACTCTAACCTGGGCAACGACCAGCGTTGCTTGGTCTAGGTGAAGGTCAACCTAGCTTGGCTTGGGCAAGGCCTTCGAGCCTTGATGGGGTGAGGGCTCCCCTCGCCAGGTTTCCCTTTGTTGAGGCTCGCCCTCGCCAGGGGCGGGCGTGGCCAGTCAACCGGCCGATTAGAGATGAAGCGAAAAGAAAAGGAAAAAAAAAAGACAAAAGAGAAAAAATAATAATAAATTCATAAAATATATATATTACAAATTGTCCACATTAGTACCAGTAATCCTACGTGATACCACTGGCATCCACGTCAGTAGTTTCTCGTTAAAATTGGCCAGATGGACTCAATTGGCAAGATATGAAAGTGTTTAGGATTGAATTCATAAATTTTAAAAGTTTAGAACTGTATTGATAAAAATATAATAAGTTTAAGACTTTTTGGACAATGTTTCTAACAACCCTAACTCCATCTCTAGGATCTTTAGCAGTGTGGGTTATTTTCGCAACATCCCAAGCACATCGTCATCCTATTTCTTTTATCTTTTCGTTAAGAATATGCAGAAACGTACATACAATACCCAAATAATAACAAACAGTCAGGAAAACAACCACTCACAAACACACAATTATATCGGTTATATTTACGAGCCATTTTGTCACGAGCCACTATATTTACAACCACTAAAGGCCGGGGTAAACCTTAGCTCCTTTAGCAAGACTACAACCTCTCCATACGTACAATTCTAAAAAACAACAGGGTGAGTCATGGACTTAGTAAGTAAAATGCATAATTCTCTACTAGGAGGACATCTCATCATTAAAATCTAGTAAGTACAACACTTGTAATACAATGTTTATGGTAGATCAATGGCAAGCTTATTGCTACACCTCGATTACTTGCAGATATCCATTACCGCATACTTCGATGCTTGCTTACCTTCAGTATATCAATGAACACATCAACATATTATGCTTATGCATATACCGGCACTCATAACATAATTCTTTTATCGTCGTCCTAGCTCAATCAAGCCCTCTCGGCTCGACTGAGACTTCTAGCTTCATGATGGGCATCTTGGCTTAACTAAGACATCTTGTTTCATGAATGAGGCATTGCCACCAATGCTGCGTGGCAATGGATGCTTTTTCCTCTTTAAATGATCACACAAGCTAGTCTTTCATTTTTTTTATATTAGCAGAAGTATGCGAGGCCCGAGGGCATACTCATTCAAGTGAGTGTACCTTGACTCTTATTATCATACTATATAATATGCCGGGCACGATCCTTGGCTCGTGGCTTGGACTGTATGCTTAGACCGATCGCCACACCATGCAAGACTTGGAATCAATATGCTTCAATGTCATACCCAAACCTTGTGGGCTTGGGCGATCCCTGTATTGGACAAGACTTGGAGCTAGTGCACCTCAATACCAATCCAAGACATCACGGCATTGGGTGATCCTCACACCGAAAGAGACTAGGAACTAGCAAACCTCAATAAGGCCTTGCGGCTTAAGCCATTGTGACTTGACGTTGATTCCAAGCTGAACGAACCTTGACATAGTCCCGAGGCATGAACGCATTCGAGCATGCAAATATGAATAAACCATACAAAAGAATAGTACAACATACATACGGCTTACACAAGTGAGCACACCACTAAACTTGACGATGTAGACTATCATCCTAGCGAAGAGTTAGAAATTATACTTACAACACTTTAAGGGGAAACCTGAGTGACCGAGCAACATGCATGCGAACGAACGAACGAGCAAGAGGGGTGCAACCACAAGAAAGAGAGAGAGGGCAATGGTGAAGGTGAGGTCAAGAGAGTGAAGGAGGGAGAGGAGGTGGTGTGGAAATGAGGGGGAAATGCCTCTATTTATAGGCAAACCTCTCATGATGATCTTTCCAAGTGAACCAATCATCTTCATTTAGATGGACAACCTAGAATGAGGAGGTAGCAAACTAAAGAGATTGGTGGCAAGCTTAGTTCCTAGGAGAGATACTTCCTCATCTTTCCATTGGTCCATCTAAGGGATTGAGTCATCTGGAATAATTACATGTAATTATTATAGGGACGCCTAAGTCAATGACCAAGCCTCTCTCATTTAATGTTTGGATTTTGAGTAATTATTAGGCTAGATATGTTCATACTATAAACTCAATCTCCAAGTTTTAGGTTAAGAGTCATTATGGCCTATTTTTTGAGGGACACCTCAACTTGGTATTGAAAAACTAGAATCCAAAGGTATTTAATGCTTCCTTATCCTAATCCAAGAAGACTCTAGATTGGCTTTCTCCTCAAGTTGGGCATGCAGCCCCTTCTCCTCCAAGTTTGGGCATGTGGCTCTCCATTCCAAGGTGAAAACAATTTCGAGTAACTTTCGAAATAAATATCATTACCCTATCAAATGGGATTAAAAATTAAATAAATTTTAATTAAATAAATTTTTTCATGAGGAAGCTAAGTCCAACTCGTGCTATGGAAAGATCAACAATTCACTAAACAAAACCCAACAATCTGCTCATGGAGCAAATCTAATGATTGCAAAGAGAGACCCATTTTAAAATCTAAATCTTAAAAAAAAAAAATCTTTAAAATTTTTTTATGTTGTAAATATGGATGTCCTTTAAAAGTTTAGTGAAGAAAGTATCTCTAAATACGAAAGGGAAAATTTTATAAAAATTTGATAAGGCAATATGATCATTGTTTTTACTACACTAAGCAGGTTCCAAACAGTAAATGATTAGGCCTTCGTCCTAAGCATTTCACCTTAGCAAAATTAAAAATTTAAGTATGTTGTATTTGGAACAACTTTTATGAAAAAGTTTCTCCAAATTCGAACCACAAAGAACTCTATAAAATTGGGAGGCGGGAAAGGTCTAGTAGTTTTGATAAACTGGGAAGTCAAAACCTAGGATAGCAAAAGTGGCAAGTATACGGAGGAGAGGTGGCGCCCTACTTTGGCTTGCCAAATCACTTGCCCTTATTCTTTTAGGTCATAAGTCACCCTCTTCATTAATTACTTTAGACAGACACATAAGCCTTCACACTTATTACCCTCATTTAATCCTTTGGCTCTTGTTATTCAAGAATATTAGCCTATCTAGCTTGGTCTCTAAGTCTTCTTAATAATCTTATGACTCATCCTCTCTTAATGTGTAAGAATCCAAAGTTCATGATTACCTTCAAAGGACAAGACCATTTGGTGCCAAGTGTTTTCCCTTAGTCGATATGCATTAAATGACTACATGCCAAATGCATTAAATGCACCAAGGGAAAATATCTAAGTTTGAGGCCATCTCTTTAGGCGGACTTAATCCAATCTTACCACAACCGACTACCTTATTTGGCCCAAGATTCGTGCCTAAGTCATGATCGGACGAAGCTGGATGCAATCGAGCTTAACCAACAAAACCAAGCTTGGAGTTCCCCTTTTATTGTGTAGAGGGGGCTCTCAAATAGGTCCCAAGGCTAGGCCTTGGGCCAGCTGACTGGTCCTCTAGTCTATTCGAGGGCCACTATAGGATCCTACACCACAACTTGTTACTAGTCTGAAACTAAATCGCATTGAGTTTATCCGATCCATAGCCAGTTTTTTCAATTGTCATGCAATCATGTGGGATCAGTCAATGCGCCTCAACTCATGGTCGAATTGGGTCAATCCATAGTTGTCCATGATCGGTACAATGACTGGGCAAAATCACCCGTGACTGGTATAATGACAGGGCGGAATCAAGCCTTGACCGATGTCGATCTATAATGGTACGTGATTGTCCCACGACCGGTCCTTATGGTCAAATAACATTTCCATGGTTGAACATTCTATCTGAGTACAACCGATCCTCTAAGTCGCGTATCCCGAATGGGTTAATCGACTCATGATCGTCCCTTGGGTCAGCTCGTGGCCTAGTCCCACCATTGGCATACCAATCTTAGCCTAGTAGTCGGGGCCAAAGTAAAGATCAAAATCGAGGATGTTACAATTTTCCTAAGAGGACAATACTAACTTTTGATGAAATAGGTTTACCTCTAAGATTGACCTAGTGGCAAGGGTATGGCTATGCTTTCGCCTAAAAAAACCACTAGTGGAATGGCAGAGTCATGGCGGTGGGTTGGCAGTGGGTTGTGTGCTACTTCTTTTCCAGATAGCCGGTTGATTAGAGTTGTGCCCCTAGGTTATCAAAAGAAAGGGGTTGAGGTTGATGGGGAGACTGAATAATAAAGTGGAAAAGAGAGGAAAATTAAAGAAGAAGAAGAGCCCCTTCGAACTTCATACGTGCCAAAATGTTTTCTTTTTTTTGGTAAAGCGTGCCAAAATGTTTTCTCATAGTGAAAAATGTAAAATTCCAATTTGTTATTCGAATTTAGAGAATTCCACTATTATCTAAATGAAGTATTATGCATCCTAGAGTGACTTTTGTTGACTCCTCATCTCCGACACTCTGGCTGATGAATTTCAAAAGTGTCATCACGATTACGTGCATGCAGGACTAATTTATATACAGGTTAATTTCTAAACACCTACATGTCTTGCTTGTAACAATCCACAGTGATATCTTGTCACTAGCACCCTCTACAATTGGTGGTAAGCCAATGTTGAGTACGAGTCTCCTTAGTAAATCAAAATGTCATGGCGTGGTTTTTCCCATTTTTGATTGCATGGCATAGCAACTCAATGAAAGGCATCCTGAACAGGAACAAATTCACCTAGACGATTTCCACAATGCTAAAAAAAAATTGGGATAAAATTTTTGTCATCATAAGTTTTCGGTGGAACTTAGAAGTAAAAAGTAAACCCTAGAGCTATGCCATAGTCATTGTAAGTTTATATATATATATACACATGCTTGAGAATTTATTTAGTTTCTCTCAGTTTCTCTCTCACTCATAAATTTGTCCCCCTTCGTATACTTCCATATTCTCTCATATAGTACTCTGATCCTAACCCCTTCATGATATCATAGTTGGGATAAAGGTAATAGATAGTATGTTTAAGTCTTACACTTAAAGATCAAGAGCCATTAGTGGGCACCCTTCTTGTTTTTACAGAGTGGTTCAGACTGTAAACCCCAGAGAGGTAGTAAGACCGCTAGTTTAGCTTTGTAACAACTCTAAAGAAGGGATAGTTTCAATCGACAAGTATGAGCTTACTTAGAAGATCTATGTCTTCATCTAGATCTCTATCACAAATGGACTCGGATCTAAGTCATATACATAGAGAATAAGTAAGAATAAAAGATTTCAACAAATCTATATAAAATGGGAGATTCCTAAGGTTCAGCTTGAGGAAATATACAAACAATCAAAGTTGAAATTTTTTCCAAAAATCATATTACATTATAACTAATGAAGACAGAGATGTTCCTCTTTCAAACTCTTATGAAAAAAAATACATCTTTTAAATCAAGAATCTATAAAATAAAATAAAAAAACATAAATATAATTACATCCATAGAGGTTTAGTATAGGTAGAAATTAAACCTCTTATAAAATAAGGCCTTAACACCTCAATTCTCTTAGTTTTATGAGACTCACATCTCTTAAACTATGATGAATCTATACTCTCTTAGTTTTATGAGACTCATGTCTCTTAAACTATGATGAATCTATACTTTGTACCGTAGAAACAAGTCTTTGCAAATGCCTAATACATTTTGATTGTTATCATAATTTCTCAGTATTTTTTGAAGATAAGAATATGTTTAAAGCACTCACACTTCAAATAAAAACACATAATTACAAGGTAGCCGAAGGATCTATCCCATTAGCTCTCGTATATAGGATCAACTACAAAGCAATGACATCTGCCTTTTGAGAAAATGCTTTCAAACACAGTCCACGAGGTGAGACACTTCTCATCCAAACTAACATTTCTAGGGCAAATATGACAATCCCTAAATTTATTAGTTGGAATCAATTAACCTTTTTAGAATAATGGAAATTAGAAAACCAGGTTTCTCAACAAGTAGTTGAGAATCAAGAAGTTGTAAAATTCTGCCAAATAGAAATACAAAACCTTTGAGAACAAAAAACTCATTTGGAAAAGCCAATCACCCTAGAGTTGTTCCGCTTTCTATGTCAACGAAAATGCTAAATTAAAAAGAGGAGTACCCAAGTTAATCATTAACTATAAACCTTTAAATACATTACTTAGATGGATAAGATATCTGATACCCAACAAAAAAGATTTGTTAAATAGATTGTGTAGATCAAAAATATTTTCAAAATTTGATATGAAATTAAGATTTTGGCAAATACAAATTAATGAAAAGGATAAATACAAAATAGTTTTAAACGTCCATTTTGGCCATTATGAATGGAATGTTATGCCATTTGGTCTAAAAAGTGCCCTTTTAGAATTCCAAAGGATTATGAATGAAATTTTCAATCTTCATTATGAGTTTATCATATTCTGTATAGATGATGTTCTAATATTCTCTTCCAATATAAAACAACATTTCAAACATATATCTACTTTCATTAAAATAATCATGCAAAATGGTTTAGTAGTATCTCCTACCAAAATATCACTCTTCCAAAACGAAATTGGATTTTTAGGTCATCATATCCATTTGGGTACCATAATTCCAATAGAAAGGTCAATCTCATTTACTTATAAGTTCCCGAATGAAATTAAAGATAAAACTCAGTTACAAAGATTCTTAGGTAGTCTCAATTATATTCTAGATTTCTTGCCAAATATCAATATACTTTTTAAACCATTACACCAAAGGCTACAAAAGGATCCTTCGTCGTGGGCTTCAGTCTACACAAATATTGTCAAACAAATAAAGACCTATGTTAAAGGAATATCATGCTTACATCTAGTTGATCCATCCACTTTCAAAATAATTGAAATAGATACTTCAGAAATAGGATATGGTGGCATTTTTAAACATATAAAAAATAGTAAAGAACAAGTTGTTCAATTTGTTTCAAAACATTGGAACTCAACACAACAAAATTACTCAACAATCAAAAAATAAATACTTGCTATCGTTCTATTCATATCAGAATTCCAATGAGATTTATTAAACCAAAAAAAATTTCTTGAGAATTGATCGTAAATTAGTCAAAGATGTTTTATAAATGACGTCTTGAATAATGCTTCAAAACGGATTTTTGCTAGATGGCAAGTTATACTTTCAGTTTTCAATTTTGATATTGAATTTATAAATAGTTCTTTAAATTCATTACCAAATTTTCTCACAAGAGAATTTTTACCGGAGATACAATCATGCCACCAAAAAAAAAAAAAAAAAAAAAAAAAGACAAAAGTAAAACCATTGCTGAAACCTCCAATACACTACCTAAACCAAAAGGCTTAACATCAATCAAGTCATGACTTTTGAAATGATAGAAAACTGCCAATATTTAGACAAATACCATTTCCAACCAATACAAAATACACCCCCTAAGAGACACTAGAAATACTTGCTCAAACTTTACAGAAAACAATAAATAAATAAATTAAAAAGAGCCATCTAGTGCCATTAAAGTAAGTAATAATCTCTCCCTACTTGCAACCCAAAGGCAAATGGAATACAAAAGAATTTCGAATGAAGTGGTTATTAGGCCACAGGCAACCTCTCATTCCCAAAAGTCAAAATTCTTTTCAAAAGCTTCATTCCAAAAAATACTAATTGTAGAAGATAGATTTTTTTAACAAAAATCCAATAAAATTTGCTAAAAACATATTTTCAAAAAATTGATTTTTTAAACCACACAATACAAATAAAAATTTTGCTTTCTATGAACAAATTTTAGTGGAGACAAATTAACAAGATTCACCAACTTTACTGATAAAATTGATACAAACAATATTATGAATTTTACTATTTCCATTAGCAAAATCATACACCCCACTCAATGAGGAACCTCAACTCATACATTCAGAAAATTCCAAGCAAGAGTAACCCAAAAATTACTCTATACCACCTCATACATGCACTGGGACTACCAATGGGCTTGGTATAATGTTTTCTTCAGACAAAATACAAATTTCCAACATACACGGTTAGTCTTCTTCAAAGACCATTTTCGAAAAGAAAATCTACTCAACTAGTTCGAATCTTAGTGAGATCTCTTCGATTTTTTAGTGGAAACATTACACCCCATAGTTAAACAAGGATATCAAATATTTCGTGAACATTTTGCACCAATGTAACATGAATCATGAATCCAGTGCCTTATGCAATTCATAATCTTGTGGGTCACAGTATGGGAATTTGACTACAATACATCTCCCATGAAACTAGGTGTACTAATATTGATTTGAAAATGTAAAACAAAATTATGGGATGGATTCAAATACCGTGAATAGGGATTTGAGTTTGCAATTAGGAGTTGGCTGAGAAGTCAAAATACCTAAATAATACAACACCACCCAATACAATTTATTTGCAAGAGAAATCCATTGCAAATGCAACCCTCACTGCAGTCTAGAATGGAGAAGAATATTTCAATGTCCTAGACAAATACTCTCAGATGCGGAAGAATCATAATGTGGATCTTCCAAATCACAAGATAACCAAGAAGGATCTTCACAGCTACATCACAGTGGAAACTCTAATGAAGATGATTATTACGAGATCAATCTAGCCCAAAGCTACGATAGGAAAAGCAATACACTGTAGCACTTTCACTATAGACATACACTGTGATACCTTCTATAAATACATGTCCTTGGCACAGGACTAGAGGGCTCGATCCAGACTTCAAATTTCTCTTCCTCCCCTTCTACTCCCTCTTGTAATTTCTCATCTCCCTTCAAGCTTTATTACCTTGTACCCCTGGTCAAAGTAAGTTTTTTTTTTCTTTTCAAATGCATTTAGTTTAGTCAGGGTTACCAACTTACATGATAGTTGGTTAACCTCTTCTTGTAATACAATATCAATATTCCCAGGATCACGGATTACCACCCTAATGGATGACTTGATACTTTAATTTTCTGCATTTTACTTTATGCAGTTAACAATACATGTAATTTACTTCATATGTAATTTACAGTTTATGTAAATACAAGTCCATACCACCTATATGGTTGGTTTTTGTTTCCTTATACTCTTACTTTTCATAATATACATTTCTTTTGCTTTACATATTATTTTTAATGCTCAAGAATATATTTAGTTTCTCTCAGTTTCTCTCTCACTCATAAATTTGTCCTCCTTATATTTCATTCACACACACACACACACACACACACACACACACATTTATGATTTTTTAGGGAAAAAATCAGATTATGTTATCACAATAGAACAAAGAGATATGCCTCATTCAAGATCTTTTGAAACAATTACACTCTTAAATCAAGAATCTATTAAAAAAACATAAACAAAATTCAATTACATTCATATAGGTGGGTATTAAACCTCTTATCAAAGAGGGTTTAAATACTTCTATCCTTCTTGTCTTAAGAGATTCTAGACTCTTAAACTTTGAATGATCCATTTTAGGAACCGTACAAACAAGTCTTTACAATGGCCCAATCCATTATGATTGTTATCCTAATTTCTCGATATCACAAAGATAAATATATCATTAAATCTTTAACTCTTCTGATTAAGACACATAAGTACAAGATAGTAGAAGGATCTATTCCTTCAACCCCTACCTATAGAATTCATTACAAAGCTATGCTTTATGCATTTGGAAGCAAAGCATTCAAACACAGCTCAAAAGGAGAAACTCTTCACCCTCAAATTGATATTACTAGAACCAATACAATTATCTCCAGGTCAATTAATTGAATTGACATAGCATTACCTAAATAATGGGAATTAAAAAACCAAGTTCCCTATCGAATGGTTCGAAATGTAAATCCAACCAATATAATACAACATCCAAAAGGAAAAGTAATCATTCAATTTTCAAGATAGTCATTTGACTTAAGTCAATTCCCTCATCCTCATCACCTAGGTCAGTTGAGCTCAACCCAAATCTTCCTCCACTTTCCCACCTAGAAACCAAAGTAGCGTGTCCAATTTTGAAACAACCATCAACCAAGATAATAATCTTGTAGTGGCTAATATTAGTGGTCTTGATAAAAGATTTGGTGTTTCCCAACCTATTTATCAACAAGACCAACTTGATTTAGAAAATCCTAACTCCCCCATCATTCTGCTACCTACTCCCAATTAGCAGATCTTAAAGTACTTACTCTTGAAGAAGACTATGAAACTAATTGAAAATTCTTAAATCAAGAGTACTCAAAAGAAAAACAAAAAAGTAAGGCAATGGTTTTTTTAACACTTTTCATGATCAAACCAAAGAAATAAAAGAAAAATATTATGTTACATGTACAAACATGAAACTTGTATATTTTTCTTTGATTGGTTTGAAGAACAATTTATCCAATCAAAAGAAATCTATGTCCTAGACCACACATATAAGTGGAAATTAGATAAGGGCCAAACCATAAAATCTAACCATCCTCCTTTGAGGAAGATTAAATTCCAACATAGGGACGTTATAATAATAACTACTCCTTTTAGAATAACAACCAAAATTGATTAATCTCATAGCATAAAAATAATGCAACAAAATAATTACATGGATCAACCTCTCCATACTATTGACAATCAATTAAATAGAATAGAATCATCTATCTAATCAATTTTCCCAAAGATCAAGACCAAAAACTTTTAAATCCACATTTTTTCAAATATTTGAGTTCCCTAAAATCCTTATTCTAGAATTTGCAAAAACCAAAGAAAATAAGAAAAAAATCTTTAGGCAAATTGCCAATAATTGATACTTCTACAGTTAAAGGACCTAGCATGGAAGAAACTTTCAAACTAAAGAGGTGAGCATCGTTTCAGGGTAGAATCTTGAATCTAATAATCATACTAGTGGAAATCTATCCGGTATATGCAAGGTAGGTTCCGGGTTCCAAAAATTGGAAAGCTTGTTTTGATGGGTAGGTTCTAAATTCTAGGTTGGCACAACTTGGAACCGAGAACCTAACCTGAGATTGAGAACCTAGAACCTAGAACTTGTAACCTAAATAGTAGAATAAGTTTTTTCTGTTTTTCTTAGTCTATGTCTTCACGCAATCTTACATAATCCATGGCGTTTGATGATGAGTATCTAATCTAGAATCACTAGTCCAAGTTATGATAAGTGAATTGTAGCAACAAGGGTGATTATCAAATGCGATATTTCACTGTAATGGTTCAATTAATAATAAATGTGGAACCTGAGTAGACCCTAAAGCTTATAATAGGGTGGATATCGGGTTTTAGGGAATGGGGGTAGGTTCTAGGTTCTAGAAAATGAAGAACCTATTCTAATGGGTGGGGTCTAGGTTCTAAGTTCTAAGTGGAATCTGTACAGAACCTTGAATTGCTCACTCCTAAAAAGACATTGTGCAATGGCAAATTTGTAATTAGTTGGCCAGTGGAACGACGGATGTAGTGCATGACTATTAAGAGAAAGAAAGTCAATGGGTCAAGAATCAACGTCAGGGGTTCCACCTAGGAAAACTCAAGGGATGTGGTGCAAGATTAAACATGGCTAAATCACGAAAAGATAAGAGCCCCCATCCGTCCTTCAATTATTAATTTCATAAAAATGACAATATTGTCGTTTGTCCTTGCTATACCTTTTTAGATTACAAATTATAAATATGGATAATTGACCACCTTAGGAGAGTGCCAAGAGAGAAAGGGACGGAGCAAAACACGAATCCTATAAAAGAAAAGTATCGTATGCATCGAAATGATACATATCTACTATAATGGCACCTACTTGATATTTTTATGTCCAATCAATAATAGATGTGTTTAAATGAATCTATAAAATTTCTGGTTGATTGAAAGTGAGCATTATAGCGAGTCATCTTCAATACATTACTTTTAGTCACATTTAATTTAGTATACCAATTGAGTAACCTAGATCTAGTAAATGTAACATTTATTCATTAATTACAATCAACCTCATCCATAAATTTTGACATTCTCTTTGTTTATTGATGAGTTTTTTCCCTACCCCAGGGAGGGTCCCTTCATTGGCGGCGGCCCGCCTTGTTCCTTGAGGTTTTTGGGAGTCCCCTAAGGATAGAACTCCATACCCAGTGGTTAACCCCGCATGGGCTTGGGGGAGCCTTTTTAAAGTTCTGCTCAAGACCAACCAAGCTGCCATCATCTCCAAGATACTGGACTGGCAGTCGTCGAGAGGCCAGCGCAGCAGAGCTCGGATCAGGCTCGGGAGCTACTACCAAGTTTGGTACAAGACTCCCGACTGGTTATCATTACCGGGTTTTAGGTCTCCGGTTGACTCGATAGACCCCCAGTGTTTCACACCCCCACTTAGGAATTTTCCCGGGGGGATCCGCCATATGGGCTTAGCGAGAGCCTTTTATAGACCTACTCAGGTCTAACTTGGGCCAGGTCTCAGCTTGGCTGACCCTCCCTACCCTAAGGAGGGCCCCTTAATTGCCAGCGGCCTGGCTTGTTCATTGGGATTTTCGGGGGATCTCTAGGATATAACCCCATACCCAGTGGTTAACCCCGCACGGGCTTAGGGGAGCCTTTTAAGGACCTACTCGGGTCCAAACTTGGGACGAGTCCCGCTAAGGCTAACCTTCCCTATCCCAAGGAAGGTCCCTTCATTGGCGACGGCCCGCCTTGTTCCTTGGGATTTTTAGGAGATCCCTAGGATAAAAATCCATAACCAATGGTTTACCCCGCATGGCCTTGGGGGAGCCTTTTAAGGTCCTGCTCGGGACCAACTTGGGACGATTCTCGCCTCGGCTGACCTTCCCTACCCCAGGGAAGGTCCCTTCATTGGCGGCGGCCCGCCTTGTTCCTTGGGATTTTTAGGAGATCCCTAGGATAAAACTCCATAACCAGTGGTTTACCCCGCATGGCCTTGGGGGAGCCTTTTAAGGTCCTGCTCGGGACCAACATTCTCTTTGTTTATTCACGAGTTTTTTCACGTGTTATCGTGACATGATATTAATACTATGTAAAATTCCTTCTCGACAAAGCAATGAAGAACTTCGTGCGTGAGTTATACAAACACCCTAAGAAAACCATTTTCAAATTTGATCCTTGATTAGCATTTTGATTAAGCATTCAATAAACGTTCAAGTACAAAAACAATTTATAAGCGATACGAGCAATCATTTATACGAATTTTTTTCAAATCATTTAATTTTCACCCAAAAAAATGGAGATTAATATTCCCTTTATTTTGGAGCAAAGAAGGATATGCAAGTATAGGGGGGAAAATATTGCATGCACACAATCAAATATCTCTACTATTGGGATTTGACTTAGGCCCTAGGGCAGTGGTGGTAGACAACACTCTCCAGGAGCTTTGGCGTCGTATCGGATATTTCGACACATGCTCGATACTCTCTGACACTTCTCGACACTTGGTCAACACGTGTTAGAAAATTTGACACTTAGTCAACTCTTCCGACACTCGAGTCCAGAATTCCGACATGCAAGTTCGGAATTCCATCAACACGCACGAGGTCAATTTTAAAAATTTTCAATAAATGAGAAGTCAAAATATATATACGTAAAAAATTAAAAAATTAAAATAATAGAGGGGAAAAGTAAAAAAAAAAAAAACTTGATCATTTCTTTTCTTCCGACTCTTACTATCCGTGACACATAATTTACTCCCCGAGTTTGTTTTTTCTCTTCTCTCCTAACATTCTTTGACACATGAGTCAAGTATGTGAATTGCCTTCTTTTCTCCAAGTTTTATGGATTATTGGAATGGAGTTAAATTTGTCAAATTGAAACAAATGAATAATATTAACAAATGATTGATTAATGTTTTTAGTGTAAATTCATTCTATACTCTTTTTTATTATTTTTTATTTATGAATTTGAAATAAATTAATTAGATTAAAATAATCATAAAAATGATCATTTCTTGTGTATATATAAAAATATACATTTAATATACAATGTGCTTCAACCTATCGAAATTCTCTATTTTTTAAGAAATGACGTGTCGGCATGTCGTGTCGTGTTATGTCGTATCGCGTGTCGTGTGTCGGTGTTAGTGCTACTTAGGTGATGGAGCTCACTCATTAGTAGCGTGATCAGTTGTTGGGGAGGATCACATTGAGCTAGAACGCCAAGTAGTCAAGATATTTTTTCGACCCCTTCTTCAAGTCCACATATGCGAGGCCAAATATTGAAATTCATCAAGGAATGACCACACCGACAATATTCATAAAATCGCACACTAAAAAATATCTTCTATTCAATCCAGCTCGTTCTATATATACATGAAAGACATCACACCAAAGATGTGTACATACACACAATTTGGCGAAAGAGAAAGAATCTGAAAAGATTAAAATTCAGCTATTGCTTCTATGAGAGAGGTGAGATGGGCATAGTGATATCATTCTCTTGCTATCTTTTTAAGGTTGTTCATAAGGGGAGTGAGGCATTATCACCAAATTCCTATTATCAGCAAATGCTGATACATGTGACTATCTATTTCTCCCATCAATAATTAAATTATTAAATCTAATTAAAAAGTAAGCGGGGTAGAATAAAAAACCCGACCGTCCTCTGTGATGTAGACTGATGGACTACGTATGGGCAAGTTGGGGCACGATATTAATCACACTTTCCCATCATCAGGCCGTACGATGACGAAATCGACCTGACCTCACTAGGGGCTAGAATATTATAAAGCTCGTTTTGGGGAGCGAATCAATTCGAAGGATGAAAACCCAATAAAGGCAAAGGCCGAGAAACACAGACGAATTCTTCACAAGAAATGGCTGCTGTTTACAGCAAGAAGCTCTTCTTGGGTTGGTATTTAATCACTCTCAAGCTCCGAGAAACTGTGGAATCTCGACTCACCAAGAAATCAACCTATGCGGGCGAGATCATCCCCGAAGATGAGCCGAGGCCTCCTAAGTCAGAGTGGGTCATCTCCATCGAAGAGAAGCTCGTCCAAGGTCGCCAGGACAACGTGCTAGACTCTTTGGCGAATCTCTCCATTTACCGGATCCCACGCTATCTCAAGCATGGCGAGGACAAGGACTGGGTCCCCCAGATCGTCTCCCTTGGGCCATACCACTACGGTGCCGAACACCTCCGCCATATGGAGCAACACAAGTGGCGCTGCCTCCATCGCATTCTCGAGCGCTCCGGTCAGGGAATAGGCCTCTATCTAGACTTGGTGAAGAAGGTTGAGCGGAGAGCTCGCGCCTGCTACGAGGGAAGGATATCCATGAACTGCAATGAGTTCGTGGAGATGATGGTTCTCGACGGGTGTTTTGTGATCGAGATGTTCCAGGGATTTGCCAAGGGGTTCGAGAAACTCGGCTACCCTCCCAATGACCTTGTCTTCTCAATGCGGGGATCGATACTCCATATCCAACGGGACATGATCATGCTTGAGAATCAGATCCCGCTCTTCATACTCAACCGACTGCTTGGTCTCCAGCTCGGCGACCCCAACCAGAAGGAGCGCGTGACCAAGCTAGCGCTCCACTTCTTTAGCCCTCTGATTGGGGTCCCAAAAATTGACGCCTTCAGGGGCTATGTGACAGTGGAGACGGTGCACCCCATTGACAAGGACTCCAGCAAAAGACTGAAGTTCGACCCGTTTTACAACCATGGGAAGGTCCATTGCCTCGAAGTGATCTGGAGGAGGCTCCCGCACTTGGGCAAGAAGCTGCCCAAGACCAAGAAATGGTTGCAGAGCCGGAAACGGCTCACTTTCTGCTTGAGCGAGCTCCAGGAAGCCGGGATCAAGATAAAGCGGAGATCTAGCAATAGTTGGGGCGATATCCATTTTAAGAACGGGATCCTCAAGATCCCGCCAATTGAGATCCACAAAGGGACGAGGTCGCTCTTCCTTAACTTGATAGCCTTCGAGCAGTCTCACTTCAATTGCAGCCACTACGTCACCTCGTACGTGATCTTCATGCACAACTTGATCAACTCCCCAGAGGACATCCTATACCTCCGCAACCGGAGGATCATCCACCACTGCCTTGGGAGCGATGCCGAGGTGGCTGACCTCTTCCACGGGCTTTGCCAGGAGGTGGCCTTCGACCAAAGAGACAGTTATCTCGGGGACATATATGATGAACTGGAGGCATACTACTACTTAGGATGTATTCCCTCAAATACTCCTACTCTCGATACATGCTATGGTGTTATAAGACTCTTTCTCGTATTCTTCTGGGTTATGGCGAGAACCTTTTTCACCCGCAAGTGGAATGCTTGGAAAGCCATTCTCAAGAACAAGTACTTCGATAATCCCTGGTCAATCATTTCCTTAATTGCTGCTTTCGTTTTACTTGTGCTTACTTTTATACAGGCCTTCTATGCAATCTATGCCTACTATAAGCCGCGGTCTTGATTTCTCATGCAGTGTTAATTATCTGATACATAAATGTCGAACTGAATTAATCAATTTATATGATGCAATTTCTTTTGTATTTTCTTTTGTTCTTATTATTATTATTATTATTATTCATGTCAACCCTAGATAAAGGATTATAATGTCCCCCTTTTGCAATTAATAAATCTTAGATTGTGCCTCCGGAGTTTGGAATGACTTTGTGCGGTGCTGCTACCACTTGGGATCTAATCTCGGGTTGTGCCTTGATTATGTGGTAACTTTCTAAGGTAGATAGTCTACCGTAAATTATTGTAGTCCAACAATTTAAATTTGTCAATTCATTGACATTTTTTGCTCTTCCGGTGTCATCCCGACGGCAGAGTTGATGGTATGCTCTGCACCTTTCATAACAAAAAATTAATGGATCATAATTAAAGTCAAAGGCATGGGAACATAGTTATCTCAAGTGCGGGGGACCCAAGTATTCATAACAACAGACGACATTAGTGCAATAATGGTGAATTTGAATTTATCTGAAAATGAAATGTATTTTCTCGACCGATAATTTTTCCTCAAAAATGAGCTTGATGACCAAGTGGTGTGCCTTAAGGGATTCAAACCTTTGACCCAAAATTGAGAAGAAACAATAGTAACACCAACCTCAACTTTTCTTCTCTTTTTCCTTCTTATGAAAAAGGCCTCAACTTTCGCCTTTTGTGGTAAATAATAATTAAGAAATTGAATACTGGATTAGTTGAAAAACTAAGTTCATTCAGGTGAACTTACTATTGATTTTATACTCAATTTATATCTCAATTGATGCTGACGAGTGATTGGCGATTCAAGGAATAGATGGCAAAATTATTTTTTAAAATAGTTAATAACAACAGCTAACAGATTCTACACAAATATTATTCTTTATTTTGTAGGGGAGGTCCATACAAGCTACTCTGCCCAGTTGATGATATTGACTTAAAATTAATCAATAAAGATAAATGATACATATGAAGCTCCTTTTGAATATAGGAAAATGTTACATTTCTAGAAATTATTTTCTAGAAAAATGACAATATTTTTCGGTGTTTGGCTAAAATTTGAAAATGAACTAGAAGTTATTTTTTGCCGTTCAATATGAAAAATTTGATTTGACTTTTTCTTTGTATAGTCCCTTTCATAAATGATTTGTTTTCTCTTTTTAAAATCGAATTTTTATTTTTTTATTTTTTATTTTTCTTTCTACTTTTTCATTTATTCCTTTTTTTTTGTCCACTGCTGGCCACAACAATAGCTGGTGTCGCGCCCTAACCTCAGGTCCATCATTTGGCTAATAAACTACTAAATCTAGACTTAACTCGAGCTCTCCTAAGCCCCTACCAGCTCACGACTTAGAGTTCATGTTTTTAACATGCAAAAGATTTTTCGATTAAGAGTCGCCACTAATTTATTTTTGGTGGGTCGATTAGAACAGGAACTAGATGACGGAATGACCTAGTTCTAGGTACACACGCATGATATTTTTTTTGTCTTTTTTTCCTTTTTTATAAAATTCGAAATTAAAATTGCCTAATAATTGAACATGCAAATTAAATTAATGAAAAGAAATTCTAACATCCTCAGTTAATGTTTTTGGTGTTTTTATTTCAAAAATTCGGAATAAATAAAATGCCCAATCTAAATATGCAAATTATCCGAGAATAGGCAATATTATAGCATGAACCTAATCCAACTCAAATATATTTATTTTTTCTTGGGTTTTCTCTTAAGGAAGCAAAATCAATCCAAGCAAAGGCATAAACAAAACAATAGGTAGCAAATCAGGCAAAATATGATCAATATTCATCTAATAAATCGATGAATCGTATCTCGCGCATGAGATCGAATTGGCCATTTTTTAACAAAATTGCGAATCATATATCGAGCGTGAGATCAAATTGGCGATTTTTCCGTACGATTGCGAGTCATATTTCAGGTATGAAATCAGACTGTTTATCATATGCACGTTGTGAAATTATGATGATTTCCCAATTTAGAAGGCTACTCAAGATTACGGATAGGATTATATAACATGAACTTCAATCATGTGTATCGAGATATTTTAAATAAGGAAACAGAATATTCAGAAATTAAATTAGACAAAATTTTTACATAATCCGAATATTGGCTTCCGAATTTGGACTACACAATCGGACCAGGATCACAATCGGCTCCTCGACAGTCGGCAACAGTGGCAAGGCGGTGGCGAGCGGCAGTGATCTCGTCATCGGGACATGAGCACACGTGGTTTAGTCGTGACGAAGACTCAGCAAAAACCTACAAAAGAAAATCGATATTATGCTGGTTTTTGACTGAGAGCTTACTGGACTGCCACTATTGCATCGCTCGTGCATTCATCCGGATATGGGAATTCGCCAAAATATCTGAACGTTGGTCAAGGTGGTGGTCTTGCGCAGCAACAGGGACCCATAGATATGTTGACTTTGCTGATGCAGGCGTGCTTGAAGCATTGGACTATTATTGGGATGGAACAAGGCATCAAACCCACTGAGTAGGCCTAACTAAACGTGAAGTCCGAACCCCAGGGAAAGGAGAAATTTCTTGGCTTTTTTCGATGTCCTTTTGAGTTGTGCGGCCCCGATGATGTGGTGTTCGCTGGCGCATAAATTCAGCCCGCAAAGCAAAGAAAATCGATGGCACAATCTGAACAGCAAGTAGTTGAGGCTGAGGTTGTTGATGAAGGTATCTGTTGGTGGTCTGGTTCATCTGGACAGCAGGGGTGGTGTCGTTGGTAGCTTACCGTTCAATCGGGTGAGCAGCAGTGGCAAAAGGCAGTAGCTCAAGTACTAGACACAGCAGCACGGACGACGATGGGGGTGGCGAGCAGCAGCAATAGGGGACGTCGAGCTAGAGGCAGCGGCTCAGCGTCGTCGGATCAGCAACTAATCATCGCGGATTGCAGGCTGCTTAAAGTAGCGTCATGGGCGGTGAGGCACAACAATGGCAGAGGCGCAATGGTAGGTGGCACAAGTCTCGCGCGGTAGGGGAGTCTCACGACTTGGTCGAGAGAGGACCCCCTCCTCCCTTCTCACGTGTCTCTCAATGCGTTCTCAATGTGGTCGTGTATGGAATTGTGTGGCCTTCCCGTGTCAGACCATCAAGAGTCTTTTATAGGTCAATGGTAGGATTTCTTCCGGGATGGACACGACTCACTTTCCTTTTTTTCTTGTAGCTGCATATATTTTCTTTCTTTCCTATTTTCTCTCTGTAAGCACATCCCCTTTATACGAAAAGATTTCTTTCTTTATGCTAGTATGCCACCTCTTTCAAAATATGTCGCCCAAAGCATGACATCGAGTATATGCTTCCACGTGTAATATTTCCTCTTTTTTTTTTTGATATTTCATCCGAAATCTTTCCTTTTGTTGCGAAATATATCTCTCGGTGTGTATATTTATGAATATATGAAAGATTTGCCGAATATACCGAATCACCATTTTTCATAAGTCAATTTTAAATCATCAGAAAAATAATGAGTCTGGCTCTCTCCGTGGGCTTAGTTCAACTCATCAATTTAAAGTTCAAAATCATAAATTCAAAACTATTTGTCACCGGTTTGATGCAATAATAATAATAAATAAATAAACAAATAAATAAATGCTCCTAAAACTATATGCTACTCAATTAATTCTATTTTTTTGTTTTAGGGGTTAAAAATTAATCGCTAATTTTTCTATGCAATAAATGGATAACCGGGACACCAAAATTTATGCGTTAATAGCTAGCAACCAGCCAAAGACAAGCTCAAGCTCAAGTTCACTACTTGCCTAGAGGCTCGTGCTCGTCGAGCTTGCTGATTTGGCGAGCGACTAGCTCAAGGCCTTAAGCCTCGCTAGATCGATGATGAGCCAAGGATTGAGCTTGCCCGAGGCCAACAACCTTGAGGCTTACTTGTGGCTAGTTGCCATGGCAACGGCTGAGAAAGAAGGAAAAATCAAAAAAGAAAGAAAGGAAAAAAAAAAAAAGAGAAAAAGAAAGAATAAAATAAAAAGAATAAAAATTCAAATTTTTTAGAAAGGAAAAAAAGAAAGAAATGGTGGCTAACAAAGGTATGACATAAGAAAAATGAGTAACGAAAATGTTTTCTCCTACTTGAAATGTGAAAAAAAGTTCCGTTGATAAAAAATATTTTTTTTTATTAGTTTATTTTTTGTGAAACGAACGTCGGAAAATCAAGAAAACATTTTTCATGAAACCAAAGCCTAGTTGGAAAAATCTCTCCTTTTGTCCAATTTCCTTATAAAGTAGCAATTCAGTGATTAAAACGCAAGAACGGCAAAGGCAGAGAAAGACAAATTCTTCGCCAAAAATAGTTGTTGTTTGCAACAGAGAGCCCTTTAAGTTGGTATTTAATCACTCTCAAGCTCAGAGAAATTGTGGAATCTGGACTCCCCAAGAAATCAACCTCCAACGCATGCACAGAATGAATAGATCACGATCACCACCACCACCACCACCAACAGCCTCAGGACCACCCGGTTCACAATCTACAGCGAAAACCATTTGAGGCTCTCTAGATCGTGGTCGAGAACCACTGGGGCCAAACTGTCTCGAAAGCTAAGCTAAGGCCGCCTGAGTCCGAATGGGTCATCCTCATTCGATCCAGCAGTATCTCAAGATGGTGAGAACAAGGCCTACATCACCTCGATCGTCTCCCCCCGGGCGGTACCACCACAGTAAGAAGTGCCTCTGCCAGATGGACTGGCACACGTGGTGCTGCCCCCACCATATCCTCAGACGCACTGGTCATGAGATAAGCCTCTATATAGACTCAGTGAAGGAGTCGAGGAAAGAGTTTGTGCTTGCTACGAGGGGATGATATCCATTGAGCAGCAACGAGCTGTTGGAGATGATGATTCTTGACGGGCACTTTGTGATTGAGTGTTTCCAAGGAGTCGCCGAGGGGTTCAAGGAACTTGGCTACCCTCACATTGACCTGGTCTTCTCAATGCAGGAATCCATATGCACACGATCGAGTGGGACATGATCATGCTCGATAATCAGATCCCGCTTTTCATACTTGACCAGCTGCTCAGCCTCCAGCTTGGCAACCCCAACCAGAAGAGGCTTGTGGCCAAGCTGGCGCTCCAATTCTTCAACCCTCTAATGCCGATGGACTAGCCTTTGACCAAGCTTTAGCCGCAACAGGCTGGAGTCTCCCAGCTACTTCAGCCCCTTTGACCCGTTATCAGACCAGGGCGAGCTCCATTGCCTCGAAGAGTTCTGGCAGAGCCTCCTCCGCTTGGGCCGAAGCCAGAACCAAGGGCGTGGATCAAAGCGACGGTTGCACTCCAACTGGGTCACCAAGAAGAGGCGGCAGCAGCTCATTTACTGTGCGACAGAACTTCAGTATGCTGTGATGAAATTCAAAGAGAGGAAGATGGACAGGTTCTGGGACATTCAGTTCAAGGCGGGATCCTCCAGATCCCACGGCTTCTGATCCACGATGAGACGAGGTCACTCTGTCTCAACTTGATAGCCTTCGAGCATTCTCACTTTGATTGCGGCAACGACATCACCTCATATGTAATCTTCATGAACAACTTGATCAACTTCCTCGAGGACGTTGATCAAATAGATTTGTTCTCCCAATTCCTAAAAGCCTTGTGCCATTAGAACAAACGTCAAAGCCTCCTAACAACTCCACAAGCATCTTTAAAGCAGCTTTCTGGTAACCCCTCCCATCTTAAATAAGAACAAATCATGGCTGACGGTATATGTACTGGGAACCCATGAAACGCAAGCAAGAGAGGGACTCTGAGCTGGCCAAGGCTGACACTTTAATTGTCTACCCGAGAGCAAAAACAATCTTAGCTTCCAGCAGAAGGTCGTCATTTAAAACAACACCATTACCAATTAATGCTATGGAATCCTCGCTCAATGAACGTGCAAGTAAAGACATTTATCACTGATAATCATCCTCCTTCGAGCACCAAGAGAAATCCTATAACAGTGTTTGAACAAAGAAATCATGAGGATTTCGGAGCTAATTCATGTTACAACAGTACATCCTCTCGTAAATTGAATGGGCAAGGGAGAGATAATAAAGGACAAGAGGGGATAAACACAAAACAGGTAATAAAAAGGGAACTCAGAACTTCAGCTATATTAAAATGACAGCAGTAAAAAAAAATAAAAAAATGCCATGTCTAAAGAACAAATTGGGACTACCCCCTTACTGCTAAGACAGAAAAATTACAATTCACTCCTGTTGAGAAGTTTCCATGATGGTTTTTGTAGGCTTTCTAAAAGATCTCTTTAAGATAGTGTAGTATTCAGGCAACATGCCAAAATAGTTTTTGAGCTAATCTTTTGCTGTGGGAAAGCTCCATCAGCTGGCATGACACCAGGGATAAGACAAGCCTACTCGAGAACTATAGATAGATCATACTTGAAATATTTAATCCCTCAGAAGGCTCGCACTCTCAGTTGAAGATGTCTCTTTCCATCATAGCGCTGATGAAAAAGAAGAGAGTCAAAAGGCAAAATAAGTATACAAAGCAAAAAATTGGAGAAGCAGACATGGAAGAAAAAAAAACAAAGAAAGAAAAAAGGGTTCAGCATACCCATTTGCCAAAAGAAATTGGGACATAATTGTGCTTGACCATAAGCATTATCTGTCTCCTCATTGTAAGCGTAGACAACATGACCCAGTAGAAAGGAGTACTGGCCAGAAGACAGGTACATCAACCACGCTGAAGAACATCATTACGAGAGCAATCTCAAATGCCCATGTGATTTGTAACCTTCCATTGAGAGACAAGAAGAATATGTTCAATAAGTAACCATCCGATCTAAGTGGGAATTGAATTTTTATATCCAAAAGCTCTCTCAAAGGAACCAATGTAATCAGTGGATTGAAATTCGAATCTTCAAAAGCATAAGCATTTGACCCTTCTGTATGACAATCTCGATTTAGTGCGAGACATTGATTGGTTTTGAATCAATTAAATGACAAGAATATTGTCAGTCAAAGATTGTTTAAGAAAAAGGCTATACATCTGAAAGGACGTAAAAGAAGTAAACATCACAGGGAGAGTCTGAGCTTCTCAATTCACTCCTGTTAACTTTACCTTGTCAGTTTCAATCGCCCCACATGAATAAACTCGCGCATATACGTGTAAATGGAAAGAAAGATCATATACAGAAGCAGATCAAGAACGCTGTTACAGTAAAATCATATCGAAAAGGCATTTTTACATCACGTAAAATCAGTTTCAAGTGAAGAACAAGCGACTGTTTTGTAATAACAAAATGCAAACACGAAACTAAGACAACATGATTCTTTCACACCATTCAACTTCTTCAGTCGCCAGATTTTGAATCTAGTCATGAGACCTCAGGTGCCTCTTTTTCTCCCCCAAGCCCAGCTAAAAGCATCACGTTCTTAAAACTTAATAAACACCAATTTCACCAATCTCTCACAAATTCCAAAATTATTCCACGTCCTCCAAGAAATCCAAGTTGAAGGCAAAAATCATCACGCCAATCGAATCCTTCCACTTGAAGTCAGAATACCCAGAACACACGATTCATCTTTCTCCTCCGAAATGAAGCAGATCAATTCCACCAAATCCGATCAATAGCAAATCGGAACGACCAAAACCAAAGTGCCCCTAAATCAACTCCCACTGAGAAAAACTAGGATCAGTCTTCAATTGAAAAGCATGACAAAACACTACCTAAACGTTAAAAGCACAAATTTTACCAATCTCTCACAAATTCAATCTATACCGTCTGCCCCCCAAGTTATCCAAACTTGAAGGCACAAATCGTCAACTCCAACGAGTCTTTCCACCCTCAAATTCGATCTTTCACCCCAGAAATGACGCAGATCAAATCCACCAAATCCAATTGATAGCTAATTGCAATTAACTATCGAAAATTATAATGCCAACCGATTCCAACCATAAACCTACCAACACTTGAACTCGGGGAGGCGACGGACGAAGGGCCTGAACTCGTCGGCACCTCGGGTGGAGAGGGACGGGCCACCGCCTTCGGCGAGTTCCTGGAGTTCCGGGTCGAGCTGAGGGGAGAGGAAGCCGATGAGCGGGTTCAGCACGTAGAACGCCTTCGTGAAGTAAGCCCCGGACGAGGTACGCGCACGCCACCACCAGCGTCGCGACAAGCACGGCACCGACACGTCCAGTAGGTGCTGGTACTCTGCAAGATGGCGGAAGTCCACCGCGACGCGGCGGAGGCGGCGGTGGGCGTCAGTTGTGACCGGAATGATTAATTGATGGGCTCGGGCCGGGCCCTTAGATATTGGGCCTAAGTTTTTGCCCAAGCTTGCCCAATGTATAGGAATAAGTCATGTGGACAGAATACTCGGGTCGGGCTTTATTACTACTTAGCCTTGCCCAATTAATCCAAAAGTGCCTTTTGAGTACATGTGGCTTAGCTTGGGCTTGGGCTTGGGTGAGCCCATGGGCCAAGAGCCTCATAATTAAGTCTAGTGGCAATTTTTAGTTAATTCACTATAAAATCCATATTGCAACACACACCAAATTTAGGAGAATGGGAACGAGCTATCGCACCTAGGGGTGAGCGTGGTTCCCGGGTAAAATTGAAAACTGAAGAACTGAACTGGAGGTTCCAGTCCGATTCCTGATTCTAGGGAGGCCGGTTCTGGTTCCCGGCTCCCTTTTTCTGGGAACTGGCGGTTCTCGGTTCTTGCCCTAAACCTAAAAAGTAAAAGCTCTCTCCAGTCTTCACGCTTTAATTGTTTTACCCTTCTCCCGTTCTCTGCCCAACCCCAGTCCCCGACGCCGCTCGCCTCATCCCTCTGCTGGACGCTGCTAGTCGTCGATCGTCTCTCTTCCCTCTGTCGGACACTGCTCGCCCCTAGAAGCTCCCCTTCGACACCGCTCGCCTCGTCCCGCCGTTGGTCGGCAGTCACCGCTCGTCCTCTGCTGGACACCGCTCGCCCCCAGACGCTCGCCCTCGATACCGCTCGCCTTGTCTCGCTGCTAGTTGCCAGTCGCCACTCATCCTCCGTTGGATGCTGCTTGCCCCCAGACGCTCGCCCATGGCACCGCTCGCCTCGTCCCGCCACTCGCCCCCAGACGCTTGCCCTCGACAACGCTCGCCTCGTCCCACTGCTGGTAGCCGCTCATCCCACCGCAAGATGTTGCTCACCCCTAGATGCTCGCCCTTGATGCGGCTGGTGGCCGCTCGTCCCGTCCCGCCGCTGGACAGCACTTGTATCCCTGCTAGACGGTGCTCGCCCCCCAATGATGCCTTTGATGACGATGCCCCCCTTGCTTCCCTCGACACTACTCACACCCCGCTCGCGCCGTCGCTGGACAATGCTCGCCCCTTCTGGACCCGCCCTTACAACTTGGGTAATCTGTTCCTTCTTGTTCTTTTCTTTTATTGGAATGGGTTGTCGGTTGTTTCTATGCTTCTACTTCTACTGGTGTGAGTTTCTTTAAGAAATGAGTCACAACAGGTAAGACTCAAGAGGCCGCTTTAGCAGCCCATGTTGTTACACGATTGTGATCACTTATTTTTGTCAACTTAAGGTTGATTTTCTTTAATTTTGTGTTAACATAAAATATGGGAGATGCTAGTAGGGCCTACCAACATATTTGAAGATTTGTTCCTAGAATTTTAAAGAGGACAGTAAGCGTTTGCAGGGAGAGTAGTTTCCCTAGGAGGTTATGGTGAAAAGCTTAATATTGTAAGTCTGGAGCTTTCCCTAACATGCTCGGGTATTGCTTTTTTCACCTTTTCTGAATGATAACTCATAATATGACATTTTCATAGGTGTCTTTTCTTTCATCAACTATTGCCATGCTTTATATCAAGGCTCATGTCTAATGATTTTTTCTTCAATGTCTTGTTCTCATTGTCAAATAACGTTAATAATTGCTTCCTTCATCTATTGTCCAATAATGGAACAAGTCTTTGGGTCTTGCAATTGATTCTAACTTTGATGGCTTGCATTAATTTAAGATCTGTTTCAAGAGTCACAGTGGAATTTAACAATTTGTTCTCCTTTTCTCTTCATCTTTTCTAGTGGAGAATATCTTATCATGTATGCTGTCTTCCTTTGAAGATTTGTCGCGTATTCAGATATAATTCTTGCATTTTTGCAGTTGTTAGCAAAGCAATTTCCTTCTTGCTTAATATGAGTAAAGAAAAGATTTCTCTCTTTCCATGATTTATGATCAATTTCCCCTTTACTTTTAGTTTAGTTTTATTATCTTATGATGTATGTATTTCATGAAAGGGCGGTTCTTTCCAATGAATGGAGACACAAGTTCACGACAGCCAAAAACAAGGGCAATTATGAAATGGTTGAGAGAGATTCGTTTCACAGCATTTGCTTCCTTGCATGGGTACTAAATTTAGCTTTTCTTTTTTTGTGCTAGATCCTGTCATGCTGGCAGGGCCTTTGATGACGACGCATGATTATATACTTGTTTATTGATGCATGATTTACACTTGTTTATCACCCCCCCTCTGCCTCCCATGTGTAATGTGATTAAAATTTTAAATATGAAGAATCATTTGAGCAATGAATATAACAATGTGCATCCTCTTATAATTTCTAAGGGTGCCCTAGTTGCAAATTATCCATGGGATGGAACGGAGGACAAGAGGTGATCATCTGACATTTCGATTCATATGGTGAATTCGTGGGCCACTTATCTTGATAATTTGCTTGATTTCCCAGCCTGCGTGCAGAGCCTATTGTCACTTTGATCTGTGTTGTCCTGCATGTTATTTGCTAGATGTATTAGGCATTACTTTTTCATTGATCAGTTGTTCTTTCTCTATGTTCGTGAATTAAATCTCAAGCTAATATGTAGATCAAAGGTTTGCTTTGATCTCCAGTTTGCAGCGTGTCCCAAACCTTTTCTGTATTACTCCTATGTTAAGTTAAGTCATCATTTCATAGTGACGAAAAAGTTGAAATCATTTAGTTTTAGAGGGACGGCATAATATAGAAAGGTGCTACACATTAATCGAAGTTTACACGTGATCTTTTATTGGCCTACTAGATTTGTTGTTTATAACTTTTCATAAATTACTGCAGTAATTATACTTTTGCTTTCATATCCTATATTCTTAATGACTATTGGCAATCCTAAATTGCAGGAGACATTAGTTTGCCAGCCCTGATGATGAAGCCTTTCGGTTCATGGCAAGTATATATAGTCACTCTCACTGTAACATGTCATTGAGTAAAGAATTTGAAGGAGGAATTACGAATGGAGCAGCTTGGTATGACGGTTTTGAGGTAAATCCATTGTAGCTCATAATATAGGAAGTGCTGATCTTTTCAGTAGTTTAATCTAATACCTTTGTGAAGTGAACCGCTAGACATTTCAAAATAAAAATAGTTCACATTCTATAATATTAAACGCTTATGAGTATTATAGATTGTGTTCGCGTTGTATTCTCTTTGATGAATGACAATTTTGTTTGATATTGCTGCATTCATTTCCATTTACCAAAAAAAAAAAAAAAAAAAAAAAGGAACCTGTTGGAACCTGGAACCAATCCCGGAAGCTATGACAAGGTAGGTTCCAGGTTCTTGGTTCTGATGGGTAGGTTTCAGGTTCCAAAAAATGAGGAACCTGTACCCGATGGTAGGTTCCAGGTTTCAAGCGGAACCTATGAGGAACCGGGAACCGCTCACCTCTAATCGCACCTCCCTTATTTATAAAGCTTAAATGCTATCTTGTCGCTCGTCAACCTCCTTCAACCATGACTTGGAAGAATTGTGACACCGAAGGGTTACGATCAGCTTCTATTTTCCTCTCTGTTCAAATTTTCAATTTTCTTCATTTTTAAATTTGTTTGCAAAATAATATATATAATTAATTAATTGAGGGTGATTTTTAAATCAACTTTAAAAATCAAGATGAAACCTTGAGGAGTTGATCTTCAAAAATCACGGCTCACCTTGATCTTCCCAAGGAGTGATAGTTACAACCTGAAATATGAAAATTTTATCTTATTTGGAGGATATGTTTGTAAAATGCACCGAAAAGAAAAAAAAATGAAAAGAGGAGAAAAAAAAAGTTTGGAGGGGATTCCCTTTCTCCTCCAGCAATGGCGCCAGAAAATGGGTTATATCACTCTTTGAATCAACTCCATTCCTGCCTCTCCAGCGCCCACGCTCATCCTCCAAAGCTCGTCAATCGACCGTTTCTTTATGTCCATCCCGCGTTGTCGTCGTCTCTTCCCTGGCGTCTATCGCCTAACAGAAACGCAGGCCCACCACCTGCCGCCGTCGTGGATTGCGCCAGTGAGTTCCATAACCAGAAGACGACTATTTTCGCAAATTGTGTGATGCGCAGTTGATTGGGCTTGCGTCGGCTATAATTGGAAAACCCTTCAACGGTCTGAATTTTACATAAGCATCAAACCTTTATAAATTCTGAAACTGAATTGTTGGAAAAAGAGATTACATATTGGAGGAAAAACACGTAGCATTGTTTGTTATAACCAGAAAATAATCATTTCAAAAAAGCAATAACAAATTTAATAGTGACCAAACCAATGTATAATCTTTACGAATAAAGGTGTTGAATTATAATCCAAATGCGGACTTACTTGATTGTAATAAAATCCCAATTGCTAGGTAGTCAATCGGGAGTCTCGAAGTCGACAATAAACTTGTATATCTATGTCTTGGTAGTCAATCAACAACTATGAATCGATAACTTCTCCAAATAATCGGCAACTTCAATACAAACTATGCATCTCAAAATGCAACATCTCGAACTCATTTGTATAAGCACTATATGGACATGAATCTGTCAAACACTTTTTGAAACTAGCACACTTAAGAAGATTATTTCAAAAGAGAAAACTCAAGAGACACTCTAAGAGTACTTCAAGCATTATTTATTTTTTGTGATTTTGAAGTGAGGAGACATGTCTATATATAGATGAGAAAAATGATATCAGAAAACTGAAAAAAAAAAAAAAAAAAAAGATCTGAAAAGTCATGTCGGTTATGCTCACATTAGTTGAGTCATTAACCCTTAATATGAATAATATTAATTTCAGAAAATGCAACATAACAAAAAGTGTTAGTTAAGGGGCACCTCACTAATGTTGAGCATCAAAAAACTTATAATTACAACAATTATTATAATCATTCCCAACGTTAATGGCTCAATAGGATAGTTTTTACTCGAAGAATTCCACGTGCATGGGAAATAAAACTGCACCAAGATAAATAGCTTTTGCTTTGAACATTCTTTAGTTAAAGCCTATTGGACTTACTTAATTAGTCGATAGACTAAGCCTTGAATCACCAATTGTTGGTGTAAGGCCATATAATAAACCTCACACATGGTATCTGCATATCAAGATTGGTTCTCAGTTATGTTCATTCTTTCGGCCTTGAACCTCTTAAGATTCATGTGTACTTTAGAAAATCTAGTCTTTAGAGATTTTCATAAAGTTGACTAGCTCTACTCATATAAGTTCATTCCTATGAAAGGTATCTTATCATACCTCACTAGGATGTTGAACTCCAAATTATATGAATCATTAAACGCATAACGTACTCTTAAAACTCTATAGATAGCACTATTGTATCATGGGAATAGGAGACATTACTCATACTAGAATTTCCAAAATTTGCGTAGTCCAATTGATCTAGTTCGTGGGATCTCCAATCGTTAGGTTAGGTTTCCACCTTGAAACTTCTTAATTGAATTAAGACTTTTAACCAATTCCTTTCAATGTGCAGTTTGTTTCTCTCAACAAAACTTTTGTCAGTGGATTCGCAATATTTTCCTTTGACTTTACAAAGTTTAAAGAAATTATTTCATTTGAGAAAAATTTCCCTGCAATATTATATCTACAACGAATGTGTCTAAACTTATTGTTACATATGCCCTTACAATCACTACTTGATTGTCATAGTAAATGCATATCATAGGCACAAGTTTTGGCCACAACAATACATCATCCAAAAACTATCGAAGCCACTCTGCTTCTTCAATAGTTTATCCAAAGCAATAAACTCAAATTCTATCACGAAGCACACTATTAGAGTTTGTTTTGAGGATTTCTACAATAGTGTGACACCTTCTAGCATGAAAATATTTTCATTAGTCGATTTCAATTCATTGGAATATGAAATCTAGTTGTTATCACAATAGCCTTCTAAAATAGCTAGATATTTGCCATATTGCATAATGTAATCTTTGGTTTTGTGCAAGTAACCGAACACTCTCAAAAAGGGCATTCCAATGCTCATGACCAAGATTATTTGTATACTAGCATAGTTTTTCTACCAAGTGCGTTAGTATAGTTTATGATGTATATGATGCTGCCAATTACTTGAGAGTACTATAACTGTCAGATACTATTTTCAGTTTTCTTTTTTAAAGTTAGGTGGTGTAGAAAAGAGTTATTCATCTTTAATGCCAAAACCCTTTAAGCCTCTTAATTACATTTTCAATATAATGAGATTATATTAAATTTAGACCATTAGAATTCCTTAGAATTTTGATGCCGAGTATAACATCCGCAACACCTAAGTCTTTTATCTCAAAGTTCTTCTTGAAAACGTTCTTGGCTATAACATCCGCAACACCCCAATTGAAGAATGATTAATACATTCTTTATAGTTGTCACCATTTAACTCGGGAACATTGATATCATAAATATTCACAAGTGGTAAAATTGCATAATATACAAATATGCTTATGTTACAAAATTTGAGGAAATATTTATCCAATATAAAACATGTTATCTCGATATAAATCACAAAACATTAAAAACTGCATGTGGGTTAAGTTTTTAATTTAAATATGTTCATAATTACTTTATGATGAAACTATCATAATATATTCCCTTTCCTTAGTCCCTGTGGGTAAACTAAGAAAAATAATATGCTATTTCATCATAATTAATCATATTAATATAATTAAAATTCCCATGGGAAAAAAATTATTATATTGATGCGATTAATTAGAATTAATGTCCTTTTGTAATCCAAAAGCTATTAACATATAATTTAAGATAATTAGAGATGTTGTGGCTAATCTCGAATTAAACAAAAGTATATATGGATCACTAGACATTTAATTTTATGCATAAAATATTCATAAAAATGCATGAAAGGGCAAAACAGTAAATTAATGCCACAAAGGGTAAAGTAGTAAATCAAATGGCTAAGGGCAGAATTGTAAATTCAGAGTGGAGAGGGGGCAGAATCATAGGTGATGTGTAATCTATCCCAGACTTCTTTAGCTGTTTCATAATAAGATATTCTGTTATATTCAGTATGAGATAATGCACAATATAAAGAATAAATTGCTTTTGCATCAAGAGCTTGTCTCTTGGTTATCTCTTCTTGAGTCATTTCACTAGACTCAATGGCTTCTTTTCCTCTTTTCGAGACTCGGTGCAGCTTTAGGAATGACTTCTTTGTCTACCACATCCCATTCCGAGAGGATCCTTTGATCTTAGGAATGTATTCATCTTGTTTTTCCATATGTTGTATTCATTTCCATCAAAATAAGGCAGTCTGGTATTGCTTTGCCCTTCAACCAGTCCTGAAGCCAACATACTAGCCATGGATCTTTAACTCTGAAGTAAAACACTTCAACTTAAGTGAGTACACAAGCTCTTATACCAATTGTGAAAGCTAGTACAAGCACCTAGAGAGGGGTAAATAGGTGCAAAAATAAATTTCCCGAGAGAAGTGTACAACACTAATCAACAATGGATTATGAAAAGGAAATTAGACTCTTGTAGACAAAATGAATTACGATCAAAGTAAAAAAAACGTAGGGAAGAAAATGAGAATACAGGGTTTATAGTGGTTCGGCTTAATCCAAGCCTATGTCCACTCTTCCGCACTGACAGCCCATTGGCTGGATTTCACTATGAATCAAAAGAGTTGTTATAGTAAAGCTCTTCCTTGATTCCTCAGTGTAGAGACTCTGCTACACTTCCTCAAGGTCTCACAAAGATATAGACTCTCTTTTGAGTACAAGATTTCGCTCAACAATTTAATTGACTAAGAACAAGGAGCTTCATACTTTGGAATTCTTCTATCGCGCACACCCTTGAACAACTGGAACGTCTTCCTTATATACTCCTTTATGCCATCATACCCGTTGGCACTTACCAAAGAAGTTCTTCCAATCTACCCGTTGGATAGAATCAAATAGGAAGATTCTGAGCTATTTAAGGAATATGACGATAGCCCACCAATCCTGCTCACCCATACAATCAGGATCTAGGTTTCCATAAGTAAAACCTTCCAAGTATACTTCATCAATCAACGGATCCAAAATCCCTGAATTAATCTTGATTTGAATAATGGATTCCAACATGTTGTATCCAGCCAAGAGATCTTCTCCAGTTGGTAGAACCAAATCCTTAACGAAACATTTAGATCAGGATAAACCTTCTTCAACGGTCTAGAAAATGTTAGTGAGGATAGACTTTGAGTCTTGAGTCTGGCAGTCCGGAGGTCTTCAAACTTTGATGGAAGAATCTGCGAGTCTTCAGGCTAGACTGATGGAAACATTTTGTCAACTTCAAAACACTCAAGGAAGTTTTCTCCAACACCAACGATGATGGAATTTGTCCATCAATTATGACACTCATCAAATCATATCTTCCCCGATTAAACTCGTGTGTCGAATTTCGAATTCATTTTTCATAGCCGCAAATGAGATTCACTGTTTCTTTGGTCCATAAGGTTGCTGGTGCTAATTGGTTCGAGAGTACTGGTTTGAGTTCAATGCGGTGGTGTCAAGGTATGGGAGGTGCCATGTGTTAGACGACGCACGTGTATTCGGTGAAATTATCCAAGACGAGGATCGTAATGTTGCCTTGCGGAAGTCAATTATGCTTAGCCAGAACCGTAGGAATGCGCTTATCTCAGTTAGAGGATTTGATTCCAACAAATAAGCCAAGTCAAACATCTTCTTTTACATATGATCATGTGCGATTTCACTTCATGTTCTGTTTTCGTACTCATATTCCCATCTGTTAATGTTTCCTGTTCAGAGTACCTCGTTGCTCCCGCCTTTTACTTCATTGCCACGAGACCTTTCTTGTTTCAATCGGTAGCCCGGAGTTGTTTGTCAAGTTGAGTGAAACAGAGTTGCTCTTCTTTGTTATTGAATGCCGCGACTCATTATCAATTACCTTGAGTTAGATGTGGTCGATTTTCGATAAGATTCAGATCAAATAGTAAAGACCACCAAAGCCCCCTCATCTTCCGGGTTCTTGCTTCTCGTCTAAATGAAGTTCATAAGTAACTGTGCATGTTTAAGAAATGGTGACATTCTGGTTGAGTATACGGAAGGGTGTCTTTAAGTCTACGCAACTTGACAGTTTATTTTTCAGGAGCAAGGCCCATGTAAGTGGGGCTACATTCTCTATTGGCTTCTTTTTAGTGGGTACTAGAGCCGTTAAACGGGTGGATCGGGTCGGATTTGGGTCGGATCAGTAATGGTCCGACTCAAATTAACCCATTAACCCATTTATGACCCATTAATGGTTAATGTAAATTTTTTGACCCAAACCCAACTCAACCCATACCCGACCCGACCCAACTCATATTAATAAAATATTTTCATATTTAACAAATTTAGAAAAACTTATTCCCATGTTTTTTTAAAGATTATATTATTAAAATACTTCCAAGCTTTTATATATATTATTTTTTTTAAAAATTGTATTGCTAAAATAGTTTTATACAATATAAATTTAATGGACAATTTTTATAAATTTTAAGATAATTATTTAAAAAATCGAAATTTAATTATTTAAAAAAAATTAAAATTTTTATTATTTTTATTTTATTTTTAAAATATAATTTTTTTTTTTCTTTTTCTTCTCCTTCTTCTTCTTCTTTGGCCGGCCGCCGCCACGACGACGGCCGGCGACCGGCCACGAGTGAGCCTCGAGCTCGAGCTCGCCGACGCCGGCGAGCTCGAGGCTCGCCGATCGGCGAGGCTCGAGCCTCGCCCGACGCCGAGAGCTCGAGTCTCGCCGGATCGGCGAGGCTCGAGGCTCCCAGATCTGGCGAGCCTCGAGCTTGCCGACGCCGGCGAGGCCTCCGCCTCGCCGGATCCGGCGAGCTCGAGCTCGCCCCTCGCCCGGCGAGCTCGAGCTCGCCCTCTCGAACCGGCGAGGCTCGAGCCTCGCCCGATGCCGGCGAGCTCAAGGCTTCGCCAGATCGGCGAGGCTCGAGGCTCGCCCGACGCCAGCGAGCTCGAGCCTCGCCCGACGCCCGGCAGGCTCGAGTCTCGCCAGATCGGCAAGGCTCGAGGCTCGCGGGCGTCGGCGAGGCTCGAGGCTCGCGGGCGCCGGCGAGGCCTCCGCCCCGCCGATCTGGGCGAGCTCGAGCTCGCCCGACGCCGGCGAGCTCGAGGCTCGCCCTGGCCGGTCGCCGGCCGTCGCCGTGCCGGCGACCAGAAGGAGGAAGGAGAAAGAAAGAAAAAGAAAGAAAAAAAAAGAAGAAGAAAGAAAATAAAGGAAGAAAAAGAAAAGAGAAAATAAAAATAAAAAAATTATAATTTGGATTTTTATAAAGTTGAAGAGAGAAGGAGGAATTATAATGTTTTTGTTAAAGATGAGTTTTCAACCCAACCCATTTAAAAACCCACTTAAGACCCACCTATCTTAAACCTATAATTGTGAAACCCATTTAACTATTTTTGTTATAAACAAGTGACCCATTTATGACCCATTTAAGATTTAAATGGGTCATAAATGGGTTTGTGACCCATTTTAACACCTCTAGTGGGTACCATAGTATTTCACCTAGAGGCCGGAACAATGGCACATGCTTCCGGTATCATTTCCATTGCCTACTGAACATGCTGGATTAAGGGCTATACCTGCAGTACGTGCTCGCCATATGGTAATTTCTTGGTCATAAGTGCTGTAGATACATGTTCAATGCATGTTGAGTTCTTGGCTATGAGTGCTGCTTCTAGATGTTAAATTGACTGCATTTGGTTTGTATATGCTGGCTTCAATATGCTGGCTATGCGTGTTGATGCCATGTCCGTGGCAGTAAGAGTCTTCTTCACCACGAGCGTCAGATCCCGACCTTGCATCTCCTGAATTTTGTCCATGTACTTCGTCGGCAATTTGCTTGGTCCGATTAGAGCCGCGAGACCCGTCTTGGGAGTTTTCTTGGGTTTCTTGGAAACTCTTCCCCATTCTTGGGTTTCGGAGGAATCAAATGTGCGCGACCTCTTCTTGTGGTTCTCAGTGACAGCTCTCGAGGGCTCCTGCTTGTTGTTTTGGACAACGACAAATGGGTCAGAACTTGACTTCTGGGCGTGGAATGTCGGCCTTCGCGCTCGCGGGGATCTCTTCTTCCGAACGATCCATCCGACACCGATTGGCCCAAAAGTGGTGGTGGTCACGAGGGTGACCTTCTTCTCACCATCGCGATCAAAGATGGAAGGCCCGAGACTTAGCTTTCCCTCGGAGATGAAAGAAGCTACGTCTGCCAAGAGATTGAGAGATGAGAAATCGAGCTTCATCTTTTGAAAGACGGTTTGCAGACCGAAAGTAGACCGTCGCTGACGGAAAACTTTGATACCCCATTATCGCCAAGTGCTGAAGAGATGAACAGACGAAGAGACGATGATCGTGGGTTTTGCCACAGAGAGAGAGAGAGAGAGAGAGAGAGAGCGCGACGAAGAAGGGGTGAGAGGGAGGGGAAGAAGAAAGCTAGTGCGAATCCAAATTAGGAAATATTAGGAATTACTTGAAGAAGATGAGAATTCTGAGCGGATCATAAGTGAGATGCGGGTGTTTCATTATAGGAAATATTAGGGCTTTGTGACCGTTGGGTGCTTACTCGGACGAGTGATTCTGAAAAATAAATTGTTGTCGATCTCCGAATTAGCCACGAATTGTTGTCTGCCCCGAATTTTTCTCCAAAAAATTGTACTTTGATTTTAATTGCACGTGTATTACAATTCTCTGGATTTTAATTGCACGTGTATTACAATTCTCTGGATTTTAATTACACGTGTACCTGGAAACAGAGCATGATTTTGCGAGGAGCCGAGAGCTAAGAAAAGATTATCACTGATTTCTCTCAGTCACAGGTCTTCTTCGTCGTTCTCAATCGCCAGAAATCTGCCGTGGCTGTCGATCTCCATCGCTCCCACCACGGCGCCAAAACTCCTCTTTTCTGCCCTGTTTTCTGGCCGGGAAGTTTGAAGTAGTTGGTTCTCATTCAGAACTCCTTTGCAGGCGCTGATCCTCATTGCGAACACGTCTAGGGCCTTCATTCTCCGATATGCACACTGGCCGAGGCTAGAAATCCAATTAACCAACGTAAAATCCATTAACTATGTTTCTGTCGCCTACGAATGAAACAGAGGCCTTGACCTCTATTTGATGTTTGTGAGAAAAGATATTCGTGACTGAAGTTCTTTTAATGTGTTTAGTGTGTGTTGATGTTGTTGTGATGATCTGTAATTGAATTGTCGCTTTATGTGTACAAGTTCATTGATCGAAATGCGTATCACTCGTTTGATGAAATGCTCGAACTGAATAAATCAGGATGTGCTTCTCAACCCTTGAACTGAAAGTCACGCTACCTCAGTCCAACCTGTTCTTGACTCGTTAAATATTCATTTGTCATTGAATTTGTGTCATGAGTCTCATCTTCGGTATGTTTCTCTTGGTTGCTATGCTTGGTCCCGATATTCTCTCGTGCTGTGTTGTTCCTTTTTCTGTCTTTGAGTTCCCTACACTAGGGTGTGTTTGCGTGGTCATCTGCAATTGTGGGGGGAGTTATGGGGTGGCCGGAGGTCTGTGATAATGGAGGAAAGCATGTTTGTGTTGCGTTGTTCTTATCGCAATACCGGGGCGCGTTATTCTCTGGCGTAGTTCAGGTATGGTCTATTGATTAAGAGGTAGAACCTGTGTCGATGAAGTTCCACGTGTGATTGATCAGTGAGTGCTGAATGATTAGAAATAGAAGAAGACTAACGGAAAGCAGAAAGAGAGTTGAGAGGCTGTTGCATAAGAGAAGATGGACTGAGAAAGGGAAAGGAAAAGAAATAACTATTAATAAATAAATAAAATAAATGGAAAAAATAAAAGACGAAAGATAAAAATATTTGGAAAATATTTCTATTGTCGGATAGGTTGTTAAGTCTCAAGAATAATTTTATTTGAGTTTCATTTAGTCTGCGATCTTATACTTTAGGAAGTTACATTCATGATTTTCGGGATAAAATGAATGAAAATTCATTTTACACAAGAAAAGCTATAAGAAGATAGTCAAACACAACCAGGTGCAATTTAAAGGTAATTCATTTTTTACTTAAATCGAGTTGTAATAAAGAAAGCTGTATACATACTGCTAAAATCATCACAAGAAAATGAACCATGATGATATTACATGTACAAAGTTATTGCAACAGAACCCCTTATCTTTAGGAGAGATCACGGAAGTCCTCCTAAATTAAGCATCTCATGACAAGACCAGACACGGAGATCTGTACAAGTCAGTTCCCCATTTTGTTTTGAGTAATTGTTGTTATAAATCTTCTCAGGCTCTAATGTTCTTTCCGGGATGGAACGATCCTTTTTTAGAATGGACAATCGAACCATCTTTATTTGAATAGCACAAGCAGATATATGATGTGATAATATGTTGACCGCCAATTAAGTGAGACAAATGTAGGATGCCAAGACACCGAGTCTGACAAAATACTCAACATGAGGACATGGACGAGGAACTCCTTATTTCGTTGTAGTCCATGTTTGTTGAGTTGCTTGACGGCAACCACTCCGACGAAAAGGAAAGCATGATTTCATAGGCTTCACATCTTTCCAAGATAAAGAAGAGGGAGCGAGTAGAAGCCCCTCTATCACCTGCCCAGTCCCCTGGAGAGTTCCTTTGTATGCTCGACGAAATCCACCTTCGCCACAACAAGCACTCCCGTCACAAATTCTTCGTGGCCCTGGCTACCTCATGGAAAGCGAAATTCTGGGCCATGACATTTCCACTCTCGACTTCCTCCCCCTTGTTTTCGCTTCGCCTCCGGGCTTAGGCTTCTTGATTCCAGCAACTGATACGACAAGTGAAAGGAGGAAAGATAAATTTTCAACCAGTACCTTAAAGACACAACAAATGACCAACTACTACTAATATCAGATGTTACATATCTTAATCATGAAAGTTCAGGTACTATTTAATGCTCTAGTTATATCTTCCATGCCGCAGACTTAGGAGCTATAAAGCTCATGATTGCCCCATGCAACATCTCCCAACGAAGCAATTTCCAAAAGACTGATATTTGAAGAAAAAATTTCATGAATCATGCTTGGAGATACAAAAGGGGTCTTTTAGAATCTTCATGTGGATACTTTGTTTTTCATCACGCATCAAATGTTGATTCGTATCTGTTTGTGAGACCAAACCTGATTAATACTATCACTACCATTCAGTATGGGCAAACCTGATGAGTATTCTAGGTTCTCAATTCAGGTCTTTAGCCATTACATTGGCGCTTCTAATGAAATTGAAAATCCTGAGGTTACTGTAAATGGGTATCATTGGCCCCACTTATTGTTGGAGAAATCCTCTTGAAGTGTTTTGAAGTTGACAAAACGTTTCCATCAGTCTAGTCTGAAGGCTTGCAGACTCTGCTATTTAAAGTCTCGAAGACCTCGGATAGCAGAGACTCAAGACTCAAAGTCTATCATCATTGATAGTTTCTAATCCGTTGAAGAAAGGCTATCCGAACTGGATGTTTCATTAAGGATGTGACCTTATCATTTTGGAGAAGATCTCTTGGCTGGATAAGACATGACAGAATCCTTTATTTGATCATAATTGATTCAAAGATTAAGGATCCGATGATTGGCAAAGTATACTTGGAAGGTTCTACTTATGGAAACCGAGATCCCGATTGTATGGGTGAACGAGATTGATGGGCTATCGACATGTTCCTTTAATAGCTCGAATGATCTTCCTAATTGATTCCGTCCAACGGGTAGATTGGAGGAATTCCTTTGGTAAGTGCCAACGGGTATGATGGCATGAAGGAGTATATAAGGAAGTCGTTCCAGTTGTTCGAGTGTGTGCACGATAGAAGAATTCCAAAGTCTCGAAGCTCCTTGTTCTTAGTCGATTCATTTGTTGAGCGAAATCTTGTAAACAAAAAGAGAGTCTATATTCGTGAGAAACCTTGAGGAAGTATGGTAGAACATCTACACTGTGGAATCAAGGAAAAGCTGTGCTGTAGCTATCTTGTGTTCAATTTTCTCTTCCCTAACCTTTACTTTACTTTGATCGTATTTTCCTTTCTATCGTTTGCCTAGAATCGCTTCCGTATCTCGAGAAATTGTTTGTGCACCTATTCACCCCCCTCTAGGTGCTTATACTAGCTATCTCAATTGGTATCAGAGCTCGTGTACTCACTTTGTTTGAAGTGTTTTACTTGAGTTAAAGATCCATGGCTAGTATGTTGGCTCAGTGGCTGGTAGAAGGGCAAAGCAATACCGGACCGCCTTACTTTGATGGAAAGGATACAACATATGGAAAAACAAGATGAAAGCGTTCCTAAGATCAAAGGATCCTCCTGGAATGGGACGTTGTAGAAAAAGGAATCATTCCTAAAGCTGCATCTGTCTCGAAAGATGAAAAGATGCTGTTGAGTCTAGCGAAATGACTCAGGAAGAGATAATCAAGAGACAAGCTCTTGATGCAAAAGCAATTTATTCCTTATATTGTGCTTTATCCCCTACTGAATATAACAGAATATCTTCTTGTGTTACAGCCAAAGAAGTCTGGGATAGATTACATATTACCTATGAAGGAACCGATCGAGTGAAAGAGACTAGAATCAACATTCTCCTCGGCCAATATGAAGCCTTCAAAATGAAACCAGAAGAATCTATAAGCTGATATGTTTACTCATTTTACAGAAATCGTGAATGGTCTTGAAAATCAAGGTCAACCAATTTTGATCCCATGAAAGTAAACAAGCTCTTTGCGTGGACTCTCCAAGGATTGGAATCACATAAAGACCTCAATCGAGAGACCCAAAGAATCATGCCACTATCTCGTTGATGAGTTGGTTGAGACTCTTCGTCTTATGAAGTGGAACGAATCAATGAAGACGAAGACCCTAAAGGTAAGAAATCCATTGCATTAAAATCTAATGATGATTCTGATGTTACAGAGTCTGAAGACGATATGGATGATGAGGAGCTTGCTCTCATGATAAGAAGATTCAGAAAGCTGAACAGAAAAGGAAGAAGATTCAATCCAAAGAAACAAAGTTTTCAAAAGCAACAGACTAAGTCTGTTGAGGATGATGAATCAAACAAAGATGTAGTCTGCTTTGAATGTAAGAAAAAGGGACACATCAGACCCAACTGTCCTCTTCGAGGAAGAAGAAAGGAAAACTGAAAAGTATCGAAAGGCTCTTAAAGCTGAAACCGGAGTGATACGAGTGTGAAGAAAGTGATGATGATTATGCCAATATATGTCTGATGGCACAATCGGATTCAGATTCAAATTCCGAGACAGATTCAGATTCAGAAAGCGAATTTGAGGTAAGTAACTTCAAAGTCCCTATTAAAGTTTCAAAATACATTGATGAATTGTGTTTTAGTCTTAAGACTTTTCTTAAAAGAATTTCCGAACTCAAGAAGGAAAATTCTGCTCTAAAACAATAGGAAAATATTTTGAAAGAAAAAGTGAAATGTTTAGACAAGAATGTTTCTTCTCTTAAAGAAAGTGAAGATAATCTTTTAAAAGAAAATGCATTCTTGAAAAGTGATATCTCAAATATTTCCAAAAGATTTTCTATAGGATCTCGAGAAACGGAAAAAATTCTCTCTGTTCAAAGACCCTATTTCAATAAATCTGGTTTGGGAATGACTGCTGAAACCATTCCTTTAATTGATTTTCCTAAAGTGAAGGAAAGAATCAAACAAAGACCCACAAGAGATGCTTACAAAAATCATTTTAAAAGGATCTTTTTAAAACCAATAGGTCGCAATGCTCTCAGATGTTCAAAGTGCAATAGTGCAAATCATTTTGAAAAAGAATGTCATTTGATTTGGAAACCTGTTAAAAAGGTATGAGCAAAAACCGCATATCATACTAACACCAATGGACCCAAGAAAATATGGGTACCAAAGAAGGTTTGAGTTTCTTTTTTAAATGCAGGTCACTATCAAGAAAAATGTAAAATGGTATCTCGGATAGTGGATGCTCAAGACACATGACAGAGACTCAAATTACTTCATAAAGCTTGTTCGAGTAAATGGTGGAAAAGTCTCTTTTTGGAGGAAACAACAAAGGAAAAATTGTGGGATTTGGAACTGTAAAGATTGGAAATCTCACAATCTGCAATGTTTCCTTAGTGGAAGGGCTTAATTACAATTTGCTCAGTATTAGTCAGCTATGTAATACTGGTTTCAAAATCAACTTTCAAGAGGGAATATGTTCAAGAATTAGTAAAGATTCTACTCAGTCATTCATGGGTCGAAGACATGGAAATATCTACCTCTTGGATGTGAAACCAGATGAATCACAATGTCTAATCTCAATCCAAGACGAAGCAAACTTATGGCACGAAAGCTTGGGCACGTCAATATGAAGCAAATAGCCAAAATCTCAGCAAAAGAAGCTTGTTCGTGGTCTACCCAATTTATCATACCAAAAGTCTGATCTATGTACACCATGTATATTGGGAAAACAGGTAAGAAATTCCTTTAAACCAATAAATCAAGTTTCCACTAACCGTGTACTGCAGCTTCTGCATATGGATCTTTTTCGACGAACCAGAACACAAAGCATTGGAGGTAAGAAATACTGCCTAGTAATTGTGGATGATTACTCACGATTTACTTGGGTATATTTCTTGGCAAGTAAATCTGAAACTTTCTCTTACTTTGAAAAGTTTGCTAAAAAGGTTCAAAATGAAAAAGGGAATGTTATCTCGAGTATAAGAACAGATCATGGAGGTGAATTTGAAAATCATGATTTTACAAAATTCTGTGATGAATCTGGTTTTCAGCATGTATTCTCCTCTCCATATCAGAGCAAAATGGAGTTGTGGAAAGGAAGAATAGATCTCTTCAAGAAATGGCTAGAACTCTTTTAATTGAAAGTAACATCTCTTCACGTTTTTGGGCTGAAGTAGTTTCTACAAAGCATGTTACATTATAAATAGAGTTTTTCTAAGACCTATTCTGGAAAAAACCCCCTATGAACTATTCAAAGAAAAGAAGCCTTTTGTTTCATATTTTCATGTATTTGGATGCAAATGTTTTATACTGAAAAATGCAAATGATCGAGTTGGTAAGTTTGAAGAAAAGTCAGATGAAGGCATCTTCCTTGGATATTCAACCACAAGCAAAGCGTACGAGTCTACAACAAGAAGACTCAAACAGTGGAAGAATCAATGAATGTTAAATTCCAAGATTCTATGAAAAATGAATCCATTCAGACTCATCTTGAAGAATCTGAACCTGCTCCAGACTCTACAAAGTCTAAATCTCAAGAAATAGCTCAGACTTTGAAGGACTAGCAACAAGTGACTGTTAAAGATTCAAGTGAAGGAAGTGACCATCAATCTGACAAATTAACCAGAACTGGAAACATAAGTCCAGTCATCCCAAAGATCTTATTACCGGAGACATCAATGAAGGAATTCGCACAAGATCCAAAAGGCACGAAGAGTATAGTGCTGTGGCTCTTGTTTTGAAATAGAACCCAAAAGCATAGAAGAAGCTTTATCGATGAAAGCTGGATTGAAGCTATGCAAGAAGAGCTCAGGCAATTCAGTATTAATGATGTTTGGGAATTGACTCCTAAACCAAAAGGTAAGTCTGTTATTGGAGCTAAATGGGTTTTCAGGAACAAGATGAACGAGAAAGGAAAAGTCATATAAGAAACAAGGCAAGACTCGTGGCCAAGGGATACACACAAGAAGAAGGGATAGACTATGACGAGACTTACGCACTAGTAGCAAGGTTAGAAGTAATTCGATTATTACTTGCTTTTGCTTGTTATAAGAATTTCAGGTTATTCCAAATGGATGTCAAAAGTGCCTTCCTAAATGGATTCATCCATGAGGAAGTCTATGTGGAACAACCACCTGGGTTTGAAGACCCAAAGAAACCAGACTCAGTATTCAGACTCAAAAACGCTTTATATGGCTTAAAACAAGCACCTCGAGCTTGGTACGACGGACTGAGTAAGTTTTTAATTGAAAATGGATTTGTTAAAGGTAAAGTAGACACTACTCTTTTCATTAAAAGAGAAAGCAAGAGTTTTCTACTTGTTCAAATATATGTCGATGATATTATTTTTGGATCCTCTAATGAAAGTCTGTGCAAGAAATTCTCTAAGACTATGCAGGATGAATTTGAAATGAGCATGATGGGTGAGTTAACCTTCTTTCTTGGACTTCAAGTGAAACAACTGAAGGAAGGAACTTTTATTCATCAAGAAAAATATGCTAATGATATTGTGAAGAAGTTTGGATTGGACAATTGCAAAAAGGCCGATATACCAATGTCAAGTTCCTTGAAGATAGATAAAGATGAAGGAGGAAAAAGAAAGTCGACCAAAAGTTATACGGGGGAGTATCATCGGTTCACTTATTTATCTTCTTGCTTCTAGACGACATTTTGTTTAGTGTTTGCATTTGTGCCAGATTTCAAGCAGACCCTAAAGAATCACATTTAAATGCTGCAAAGCGTATTATCAAATATATTGCATCAACTTCAAGCTTTGGTCTCTGGTATCCTAAAAGGGGAGACTTTACTCTTCTTGGGTACTTAGACGCAGACTTAGCCGGATGCAGAGTTGATAGAAAGAGCACCTCAGGTACCTGTCAACTACTTGGAGGCAGGACGGTGTCTTGGTTTTCAAGGAAGCAAAGTACAGTAGCTCTCTCTACAGCAGAAGCAAAATATGTAGCTCTTGGAAGTTGTTGTTCACAAATTCTGTGGATAAAACAACAGCTAAGAGACTTTGAAATCGAAGATTTATGCACGGAGATTAAATGTGACAACACCAAAAGCGCAATCAATCTCACCAAAAATCCAATTCTTCACTCAAGAGCAAAGCATATAGAAATTCGACATCACTTCATTAGAGATCATGTTCAAAATGGAGAAATTACGATTCAGTTTGTTGACTCAAAGAACCAAGCGGCGGATAAGCCTTTGGAGAAAAATCAATTTGAAATTATCCGTTCCAGACTCAACATTTTGAGGTTTGAAGAAGTTAAAGTCTAGAGACTCTCAGACTCAGACAAATAAGACTTTGACTGTAAGTTATTCTCTCTCTAATCTCATCTTGAAAAGGTACGATCATCAACCGTGTTTGATTATTGTTATCTCAACCGCTATCCTTAATTGATGAGATTATTGCAACATTTCCTTTGAAAAAGGAGTTATTTTGAGATGACCATTTTTCGAAAAAGGCAGTTATTTTTTAAAAGGCATCTTTTCACCTTCCATTACAATGTTTGATATCTCCTCCTTTCGACTGTCTTACATACAGTCGGTTTCTCTTCGCTTAACTCCAAAACCCTAAAAAGCACCAATCTTCCATTCCTATTTTCTTCTCTTATTTAATCTTCGAAAAAGTTGTCATCTTTCTTGGGAAAGTCAAGCAAGGAATCTTTCAAAGACTAAGAATGATGTCGTCTTCAAGAAAGTCTTCGAGGATCGCAAGTAGGGGACCACGACGAATGAGTGAGGGGCATACGCACTTCGATCTCACTGAAGAAGAAGTGTCTCCAAATCAGCAGCAGAGCCCACAACATTCTCAGCAGCGTCATTCTCCTCCATCTAGTCCTCAAGATGTTGATCATCAACAAAAGGAAGAAATCATTGAAGATGCAGATCCTGTAAGAGTTCAAAGGCCCTCTTTTATTTATAAGTTGTATCGTGCTTTAAAAGGGACCGGTACTCCATTGAACTATGTCGATGATTTTCTTAAGGACAAAGGATATGGAAATGAATATATATTTTTGCGAAAAATGGAAAGTTTGGGAATTGCTCGTAAAGGGGTGGGGAAAAGAAACCCTTGCGAATATCCCAAGTGATCCTCGTGATTGGGGATTTAATCCGGTAGATGGGAATGATGATGACAAATTATACAGCCAATTTCAACCGAGAATGGGAGTTGCAACGAAAAATCGAGGAAAAATGGGAGAGTTGTTTAGATCAAAGGAACAGGAGGATCGATACTCAAAATTGCTAAAGCGTGGGGTGATAAACCCTAGGAGTGTGGATTTTGATTTTCTGGATCTTGTGAATGTGAACTTGAGAGAAAAGTTCGGTCATCTTCAACTTGAAAAATTCTGCTCGACACACACGAGGCCTATCCTCAACTAACTGCATATTTCTATTCAAATCTTAGTTTCTTGGATGCGAATAGATTCTCCTTCAGTGTCAAAGATCAAGACTTTGTAGTGGATATGGATATACTAGCAGATGTGTTAGGAGTGGAAAGAGGAAGATATCAACGGATCAAAGTTTCTGTTGTTCGTACTACATTGGAACTTGTTAAGGACAGGAGAACAGAAGAAAAGATTTCCTACTCAAGGATGAGTGCATTCAACATCTTGCTGCACAAGATTGTAATCAATTGCCTCAGACCGAAATCAACCTCCAAGACTGATGTTTCAAGTTCAGAGGCAAAGCTGATGTATGCCATCCATCATCACTGGGAAAAGGTTTTCACTTCCTCACACTGTTATGTTCCACATGTATAGAGCTGTGATGAAGGACATAGGTCAACTTCCTTATCCAGGTCTTGTGATGAAGTTATTCAGACATCTGAACATTCAGCCTCCGCAAATTCTTTGTGCTCGATCGTGCGATCATATGGTGGTAGGACTGAAAAATGGTGACTAAGATGCGTCTGGAAGGAACTAAGCAAGGCATTGGAGAAATTCAAAAGAAGACTCCAATCAAATCTCATCAAATCTCTTCTACGGGGGAAAAGAAAAGGGAAGGAGCCCATGGATGCTCCATCCAAGAGAAAAAGAGCTCTCATCGTTGAGGATGAAGATGATGAGGAAAACATCACTATTTCTGCAATGGCATTGAAGAATCGAGTCGTCTATTCCGGAGAAAGACTCATAATAGCGGAAGAAGAAGAAAGAAAGAGAAAGAAAGAAGAAGAAGAAGAAAGAGAGAGATTGAGAAAGAGAGATTTGAAAAAGAAGAAGAAGAGAAAAGAGATCAAGAAGAAGGAGAACATGAGGAGCACTCTCCACCTGAAGGCATGAAAATAGGGGGAGACCAAGAGAAAAGAGGAATGTCCTCAAATCCTGCAACTAGTGAGGGAGTCAGTCGATCCCCAGCAGATCCAGAGGATATTTATGCCTCTCAATTTCCTGAGGAAGGTCATGATGTTTCTTCGCCAAATCTGCGTGATTATGCTGATCTACCATCGTCTGCATTTACTCCATCCGATCATGCCAACGCCAGTACACAGACCGACAATTCAGCAGACTTTCGCACAGTTATGGATATTCTCTTGGAGATGCAAGGTCAGATATATGCATTGGGATGGGAAGTTCGAACTTGCAGAATGCAGGTCAAGCTTCTTTGGGTTCATTGAATGATCAAATCCAAGCCCTTTCTCTTGATTCAGGCTAATGCTAAGGGTGAGGATGTTGCACAACGAAGGAAGACTTGAAAAGGCTGGAAGGTATCGTTCGAGTTGATGGGAGATTTCCAGCTTGTTCGTGTTCCCAAGCATTCTTGACTCCACTCCATTTTCATCTCAACTTTTTTATGCTGACAAAAAGGGGGAGAGTTGCGAGATTTGAAAAACTTTGAACTTAAATTTGTTGAGCTTTTGGCTTATTTGGTTTGTGGTTTGTTTTGACTTGACTTGTGTGTTTGGATGTGGACTAAATTTGGGATTTGGAGTTTTGCTTATTATTGATATCTTATGGATGGCTTTATTGCATACTTGGACTAACCTATTTTCTGTGGTTGCAGATTTTAGTGTTATTCATTTAGCCATTTATCTCTATAAGATATGCATATGTGTTTAAGAAATATTTTGCAGGTCAAAGTTTTCCAAATCTACAGGAAAGTTTTGTCACCATCAAAAATGGGGAGATTGTTGGAGAAATCCTCTTGAAGTGTTTTGAAGTTGACAAAACGTTTCCATCAATCTAGTCTGAAGGCTTGCAGACTCTGCTATTTAAAGTCTGAAGACCTCCGGATAGCTAGACTCAAGACTCAAAGTCTATCCTCATTGACAGTTTCTAATCCGTTGAAGAAAGGTTATCCAAAACTGGATGTTTTCATTAAGGATGTGACCTTATCGACTGGAGAAGATCTCTTGGCTGGATAAGACATGACAGAATCCTTTATTTGATCATAATTGATTCGAAGATTAAGGATCCGATGATTGGCAAAGTATACTTGGAAGGTTCTACTTATGGAAACCGAGATCCTGATTGTATGGGCGAACATGATTGATGGGCTATTGAAATGTTCCTTTAATAGCTCGAATGATCTTCCTAATTGATTCCGTCCAACGGGTAGATTGGAGGAATTCCTTTGGTAAGTGCCAACAGGTATGATGGCATGAAGGAGTATATAAGAAAGTCATTCCAGTTGTTCGAGTGTGTGCACGATAGAAGAATTCCAAAGTCGAAGCTCCTTGTTCTTAGTCGATTCATTTGTTGAGCGAAATCTTGTAAACAAAGAGAGTCTATATTCGTGAGAAACCTTGAGGAAGTGTGGTAGAACATCTACACCTTTGTGGAATCAAGGAAAAGCTGTGCTGTAACTTCTCTTTTGTTCATAGTGAAATCCAGCCGGTGGGCTGTCAGTGCGGAAGAGTGGACGTAGGCTTGGAATAAGCCGAACCACTATAAATCTTGTGTTCAATTTTCTCTTCCTTAACCTTTACTTTACTTTGATCGTATTTTCCTTTCCATCGTTTGCCTAGAATCGCTTCCGTATCTCGAGAAATTGTTTGTGCACCTATTCACCCCCCATCTAGGTGCTTATACTAGCTATATCACTTATCTCTCAGCCAAAGAGAAAAGTAAACATCAATCAAGGGAGTCGGGACACGAAATCAAAAACTCGATTTTCGAGGCATTCATAAATTAGTCCGTGGAAGATCGTTACTCGTCAAAATTTAAATGGGTTTTCAATGAGGACTAAGCTTCAGAGAGCATCAACGGAAGGAAAACAGATGTGGAAAGCAAAGCGGCAATGGGCAATAGATACCATCGAGAGCAAACCAATGATCAAACAATACCTGTTTCAGTTTTAACAAAATTGTCAAGACAATAACATTCATGCAGCAGTTACGTGAAGTAAAGTGAATTACTAGACTTGCACTATCCATGACGTGTTCCCTCGAACATGTATACCCTTAGACTCCACGAGAACCCCAAAAAAAAAAAAACGAGAAATTATAAATACAGAAGTTCATTGTACGAAGACCGCCAACCGATTGGTCTCGCTGAAAAAGAGTAGGTCTGAAAGTGTTTGGCCAATGACAAGAATTGTGCTTGTATGCTTTAAATTAACCTCTTCCGTTGAGCATACACGCTTTGTGCCAATAACATATATCTTGGAATTTAAATTAATTTTTTCTTAAAATTACACATATCAAACTTTTAATTTCTCTTATGAAATTTGACATTCTGAATTTTAGCTTAAATCTTAGCATTTTGTATTTCCATTATAGAACTATTTTGGAGTTGTCGGTTAATTTAATTTCAATTTCATCTCTATTCACATATCTATATTGATTCTCATTCGAAAAGTTACTTGAGCTTTGACTTCAACTTAGCCGTTGAAGTTTAATTCATCTGATATAATCGCGTTTAGGGAGAATTACAAAAAAAGTCATAAACCTATTGTAATTGTGCCAATTCAGTCATAAACTTTTTTTTTGGCCAATTTAGTTCTAAACCTTTTACAATTGTGCTAATTTAGTCCATCTGGCCAAAATTAGCCAGTCGGCACTGACGTGAACACCGGTCGTCCGGCGAAAGTTGACATGGAAATTTTTTAATATTTTTTTTTTCGAATTTTTAAATATTTTTTGAATTTTTTGAATTTTTGAATTCTTTTTTTTTTCACCTTCTCATTCCTTTGGTGTGCTAGGGTCGGCGAGGCTGACATTTGTCTCGCCATTGTTGGGTAAGGCTTGCCTTTGCTAGTGGCCAACGGGGACGAGCCTCGCCATTGGTCGACGAGGCCGGTCGGCGCAAGCGAGGAAGGAGAAGGTGGAAAAAAAAAGGAAAAAAAAAATTCAAAAAATTCAAAAAATATTCAAAATTCGTAAAAGATTAAAATAAATGTTAAAAAATAGTCATGTCGGCTTTCGCTGGACGGTCGATGTCCATATAGCGTCGGCTGGCCAATTTTGGCTGAATGGACTAAACGACACAATTGTAAAGGCTTTTTTTTTTTTTTTGGTAAGGCACAATTGTAAAAGGTTTATCACTAAATTGGCTTAAAAAAAAAAAAGTTTAGAACTGAACTGACACAATTATAATAGGTTTATGACTTTTTTTGGTAATTCTCCCATTGCATGTATTTAAGAAGTTAATAGACATATTAAATTTATTCCATGTAAATAGTTCATACATCTCGCAATCAATTAAAGGGTCAAAATTCAACCACTCACCCCATTTAATCTCACTATAATTACCTTAAATGCCACCATATGTTATAAGAATCACTCACGCCGCCAAACTTGATCCCCAAATCTCTTCCTGTCTCCCTCCCAGAATAATGGAGAGAGAAAAAGGGCAACACCTAACGAAATAGGTTTCTCCCAGAGATTCACCTAGTGGCAAAGGCTTTGTTGTGCTTTCACCTCCAATTTCGGTGTTTGCGTGTTCGATTCTTGTCCTAGAGAATTTAGAGTTATGTAGAGAAGAGGTCATGAGGATGGGTTGTTTGCTAGTTCATCTCTAGATAGCCGATTAATTACAGTTATGTACCTAGGTTATCCGAAAAAAAGAAAGAGGTCAAGGTTTATGGGGGGAAGGAAGAATAGCGGAAAAGAGAGGGAAAAAAAGAAAAAGAAGAGAATTAGCACTGAAGTGTTCTTTTACAGCAAAAAATGTAAGATTTAAATTTATGTAGAGGATTCCAAACACATCTACATAAAGTATTATGCATTCTATAAGTGACTTTTGTTGGCCTCGTCTCCGACACTTTGGGTGGTGAATGCGAGTGATTACATGATGTTAGGATTTTCTACAATATATGCATGGAGCAATGAAGGACTAATTGATAGATAAGTTAATCTCTAAACACATCTGCATATCATGCTCTTAAACGTCCACAGTGAACTCTTAAGTTTGAGTCTCTTCCGTAGATCAACAAGGCATTGCGTGGTTTTTCCCGTTTGTGATTGCATGGCATAGCAGCTCAATGAAAGGCATCCCAAACAAGTACAGATCCATCTAGGCAATTTCTATGGTGCTCCAATAATTTTGGGGTAAAATTTAAGTGACCGTAAGAGATTTCTAATCACCCATATGTAGATCGTTACTCTGGTAGATAAGTTCTGCATCATCTTAAACTAGATTGTCACCATGTATAAAGTTTTGATAGAGCAGAGGAGCCACGACTAGAGCAGTATCTATTATGTTAGCACACAAATACTATTTACCTTATGCTTGGTAACATTTTGGAAGCTTCTTATTTAGATTTACTGAGACGTACAACTCACATTTTATAACAGGACCTTGGAAGAGGGGCAAATTTTGAAAGGGAAGGAAACCCGTTTTCCTTCTCAAACAAATTTTAAATTCTTCTCCAATTTTCCGCACCCACATGCCATTTTCATCTCCCGAACAAAGTTTAAATGAGATGATCATATTTAATTAGTTCGTTTTTTTATCAATAATATTCACAGGGATTCATGTGGCCTGTTTTATTTTTGAGGAGCGTCTATTGTCGATGGATGAAGATGGCTCATATTCAATTACTTATGTGTTGGGTTCTTTCGTGAATGAAGACATGATCATTGAAAGACGGTGCCCTAAGACGTGGATGAACTCATGTAATCAATCCATCAATACTTACACCTCATGTCACTTAGTAAATAAGATTTAGTACATGCATGCTGAATGCATTTCTCAATGATCATGGGCCTAAAGTACACTTGATTCGGCGTCCATCTATGACACTTTATGTAACCGTGTTTTATTTGTTTGTAATATACTAACAATAAAATAAATAAAAAACATCCAATTACTATTTTTTCCTTCTTAGGCGCTCAAAGAGTCCCAGACGTCCTACCGATAAAGAATTACTAATTTATCTTTCTAGTAAGAAGAAGAAATGTAAAAATATCTTTTATCGTACAGTAATCAATCCCATAAATTGACCAAAATTCATCTACAAATCAGTTTCTTTTATACTATAATGTCACAATCTCAATAAAATAAAATAAAATAAAAAATTGAAACTGCCAAGGTATGTCGATAATTAAGTGAGAGTTAACATGAATTAACATAATTTAGCTAGTCTCCGAGGAGACAGCAGGAGTCTCTATTGTGACCGCAAGATCGAAGATCCTATATACAACACATAAACAATAATGCTCCTTTGTATGCTCTTCCTAGACATGTTCACTAGGCAGGCCTAGGCGGGCTCTAGCCGGCCTTGGGCTTGAACCCTTGAGCTCTTGCCAAAGTCCGAACTTGCAGGTTTGGGCAAGTACCTGGAGCCAGCCCAAGGGAAAACATGGGCGGGCCTATCCAGCCCATCGAGCCACCTTTCTTTTTCTATTTTTGTTCAATAAAGATTAATGTAAATGGAAAACAAATAAAAATATGTTAAGACTTTGTATTATTTTGTTTTATCAGTTTACCTGTGAGTTTTATACTGCTTTTCTCTACCGTATTATAATTTTTTCTAATAGTTTTCATAAATATTGAAGCAATTAATTACATATATAATCTCAGTTTTTAGTAAATATGTGGGTGGCAGGCCTCAAGGTCCTTTCCAGGCCCAGCCCGCCCACTAATTGGGTTTAAATTTTTGTCCAGTTTTGCCCACGATTGCGAGCCAGCCCATCCATTAATCATGTCTAGCTCTGATTCCAAATTATGCATATTGTGTATACAACAAGGTGACTTCCTACATTTGCAGCCTCTTTGGTGGAATAAGGTTATGATTTATGCGAATAGCGTTAAAGTTCTCAAAATATCCCTAAAAAAAAGATGAGAGAACATAAGAATCACCACTTTAACAGTTAATCCCAATTCATGATTTTTAATACTCAGCGTATGTAATTTATGATATAAGTAAGGTATTTTTTATTCTTCAATAATTTATTTTAAAATACAATTATAAGTTAAGCATATAATATTGGATTATACGAGGGCAAGGGTCACAGCATTGTTCATGAAGAGACTAAATTCCCCTCAAAAGAATGAAGACAGTCTTAAGTAGTCAGCCCCACACAGAGATTCTTCCTTCAAAGCTTCATTTGAAACCTTCCGGGTTAAATAAGCTTCTTCGAAATTTGTGAAGTAATTTGACGCAAAACTTATGTTCATTGTGGTTTTGACAGACGACGAAGCGCCCTGATTGCGTGCTTTACCGACCGGAAAGATGAAAACCAAATTTTGTCCTTTCAGGAGCAAGGGCTCAGGTTAAATCTTATTTTCTTTTCAGTTGTCAACACTTGTGTTTTGGGTTTAAAAGAGTCTTGGAGAGCAATAATATTGCGTCCCATATCATACTCATGTCGCCAACTCGCTTATAACGCACTAATGTTTTGTAGGTTTTGCTCAAAAAGCTTAATGTAACATGTGCTACAATAGATTTGATTAATCAGTTTCGATAACGAGAACGTCTTTCCCTGAATGATGTAAGAGCAAATTTGGTTAAAGACGGGTTTAAGTTATAACAGGTGGCTTATCTAATAGTAACACACTCTTCGTCTCTCTACTATAAACCCTTCTATGAACATTAACCTTTTTGATGGGCTAAAATGAATCCCTGAACGTCTCCTTTTTTGGCAGTAACCTGTGTGAATTCTGACCAGCCTCCTTGTGATGAAGTTCATGTTGGAAGTTTGTTTGTAAAATAAACTAAGTGCATTTCTCTTTGTCCCACATAGAAAAAATGGAAGGAAATGGGCTAATTTATAAGTGTGAGGTTTCCTTTGTGTATCAAAAGGAATGATTAGGTATGAACTAGACCTCACCATATCCACATGTAGGTGCGCGAATAATTGCGCAATTTTGGTGCACTTAGCACTTTAATTAGCACTAATCCATTTATTATTATTTTTTTATTTCGTACGGTTATCTTATTAACTTTAATCAATTCAAAGGTTGTTTTGTTTATTGAGAATTTTCGGAAATTAATAAATAATAATTTCGAAATTTTATTTATTAAATGATAATAATCCTTTTATTCGAATTTTGTTTGTGTCCTTTCAAGACAACCTTTGAAAAAGATATCCATTCGGTTTGCAACCTTTCCCGAAGGGTTGCATTTGTTCGGTTTTATCTTCTTACAAATGGACACCTTTGTCCATTTTGAGCAATTTTGAAAAAAGTACGTTTGTTCATTTCGCAACTTTTCACGAAGAGTTGTCTACGTTTTAAGACTGTTTTATATATACTTGTCAAATTGAGGAAGAATGTGTGTGATCAATTTTCATCTTTTCGAGTATTCTTTCTAAAAACTACAACCATCCTTTCAATTATTTCCTAGAGAGACCCTGGAGAAATACTAGAATTGCTATCTAGTATTCTCATTTGGAGACTTTGTTGTATCCTGGAGGATATTTTCCAGTGACCATTAGCAACTTTGTGGGGGCAAATAAATCTTTAAAGAAAGTGATATCATGCCTCAAAGTCCAACTCGAGTACTCTAAAGATCCGTCTTCATTGTTCTATCCTATTCGAAGCAGTATTTTCTCAACAATTTTAAGGATTTATTTCGCAACAATGGAGTTGGAGACAATCAAAGTGATGAATCAAGACATGGTCAAACTGGACCGGTTCGATGGGAACAACTTTGCTTCCCCGGAGGGACAAGATGATGTTCTTACTTGCTGCTCTAAAGATTTCCTACATACTGGATCCTAACTTAGCGCCTATAGAAGATCCGCAGCCTACTTCCGAGGGAGGACAGCCAAGTGCAGAAGCCATTGAGAAAGTTAATAAGGAGAAGAAGAAACGTGCGGAGGATGAATTACTTTGTCGAGGACACATTCTGAATACACTCTCCGATCGTCTGTATGACTTATTCACTAAAATGAAGCCGGCTAGAGAAATTTGGAATGCACTGGAATTCAAGTACAAAGCGGAGGAGCAAGGCACCAATAAATATCTAATCGCAAAGTATTTTGATTTCAAGTTTATTGATACTAAACCCTTGTTGGAACAAGTCGATGAATTGCAAGTACTTGTGAATAAAATTCGTGCCCTCAAAAATTAATATTCCAGAAGCTTTTCAAGTTGGAGCAATTATTACAAAATTGCCTCCAAGTTGGAAAGACTATGGAGAAAGGCTGATGCACAAGTCAGAGGACTTTACTTTGGAGCAAATATAGAAACATCTTCGCATTGAGGAAGAGTCACGTTTACGTGATAATTCTGTTTTGTACAATTTCAAGGTGAATGCTATGGAAAGAAAACGAAAAATCGGCCAAAACTTCAAAGTAAAAAGCGGGCATAAATTTAAGAGAATACAAAAGAAGAAAAAATGTTGTTGTTTTGTTTGTGGCAAACAGGGACACTATGCCAATGAATGCATTCACCGCAAACGCATTTCAAAGGACAAGAACATTCCGACAGTGAAAGCAAATGCAAATCTGGTTGAAGAAAATTATGTGGCCATGATTTCAACCATATTTTCGAACATGAAAGTTTCTGAAATTAATGATACGATGGCTATGATTTCTGAAATTAATTCTACCACTGTCCAATCTGGTTGGTGGTTAGATTCTGGAGCAACAGTCCATGTGTGCAAGGACAAATACATGTTCTTTTGGGAGTGAGCCATGTCCCACAGAGCACCTTGTCCCGTCCTAGGTGGGGCCTTTGATGTTGAATCCTTATCCATTGACTTTCCTTCTCCTTTTAGTCACGCACAAGATTCGCGGTTCCATCTGCCAACTAATTACAAATTAGCCAAATTTGCCACTACACAATCTGAAATTTTCTTTTTTGTTAACCAGCTTTTTTATGTGTTATTGTCCAATGATATGGACACTATATAATATACCTCTTAGCAAAGCAAGGAAGAAAGTTTTTCAAGCATGAATGATAAGAGCACCTTAAGAAAATCCTTTTCTAATTAAATCCTTATCCGTGTTTCGATTGAGCATTCTATAAAGACGTAATTCCTCATAGATCAAGTACAAAAAATATGATATTTGAGCCATCTCAATCGACTTTAGGCTGGCATCTTATGTGATTGATAAATTGAATAATGTTATTTCATGGAAACATCTTTCCTTGCCCGGCATGCACATTCTCGGCGTAGAGAGAAGGAAATTTAGAAATATAGAAAGTTCAATTGACAAAAAGATGGATACGTGTGGGTTAACATCAGCCGAAAGTGCGGAAAAGTATCATAAAAATCATAAATCTATTACATTTGGGTCAATTTAGTCTTAAGTCTTTTGACCTACTACCAATTTAGTCATTCCAATTAATTTTGACTAGAATATTGCTAATGTGGACACTGGCCGACCTACGTGGTATGGTCGGTGATGACATGAACAACTTTTAATAATTTTTTTCTCTCAAATTTTTATTTATTTTATTATTTTCTTTCTTTCTCTTTTTCTTTTTTCGTTTCCTTTTCCTCTAGATTGTCATTGAGGTCCGACGACTGGATAGAGGTGAGCCTTTGGCTAGCTTGGCCAGATCTGGCGAGGGTTAGCCTTGCTCATCCAGTGCGAGGCCGCCCCCATAGCCTCTAGCGAGGTCCCTCGCCATCCCTCACCTTTAGCTAGTCATCAGACCTCAACAACTGGCTAGAGGAAAAGGAAGGAAAAAAGAAAAAGAAAATAAATAAATCGAAAAAATATTAAAATTTGTCTACGTTAAGACCGGTCTTGCCACATAGGCTGGTCGGCGTCCACGTTAGTAATATTCAGCCAAAATTGTCATAAATAACTAAATTAACACTGGGTCAAAAAGTTTAGGACTATATTGACACAAATAAAATGTTTATGATTAAATTGGTATCAGCATAATAGGTTTAGAATTTTTTTGACATTTTTCCTCCAAAAATGTGTTTGCAGTAGGGTTTGCTCTATCTTTATATAAAGTGGCCACACATGCTTGTACGTTACATGACAATTTAGTGCAAAATCCAACTCATCTGTCTTCTCTTCATTCTTTGTCGCGAACAAGAATTGGTTCAACCAATGGAAGGTGAAGCAATTAATAAGTTAGTTAAGAAAAAGTTCCTCCAAGAAGGATAGTCGTTAATATTCTCTCTATTGGAGCAAAAAAGATATGCAAGTACAGAAGACAAATATTGCACGCATGCAATCGAATATATCTTTTATGCAATTACACTCGTTCTGTATACATTTGAAAGATACCCCACCACGATGTGTACAAACGACATTTGGTGAAAGAGAGAGAATTTGAAGAAAATAAAATCACTCCATCGCTTCTGCGAGAGAGGTTAGATGGGCATAGGGGAATGTAATCCCCGTGCTATCCTCTAAAGCTATTTTTAAGGGTGGTAAGGCAGCATCACCAATTCTTGCATGCGTAAATGCTACTATTTTTTACCATGTATTTTTCGGGAAAAGTGTCAAAAAGAATCCCAAACATTTTGCATTTGTGCCAATTTAGTTCTAAATATTTTGATTTTGTGCCTATTTAGTCATAAACCTTTTAAATTAGTGTCAATTTAGTCTTAAATATTTTAGTTTTGTACCAATTTAGTCATTTCGGCTAATTTTAGTCGAATTTTACTGAGACGGACACCAGCCCGCTAATATGACATCATTGGCGCTGACATTGACAAATTTTAATAATATTTCAATCATATTTTAATTTTTTATATTATTCTAATTTTTAAAATTATTTTCTTTTCTTTTTTCCTTTCTTTGTTCTTTCTTTTTCTCCCTCCTCCCTTTCTTCTTCCTCTTGGCGGAGGCCAGCCGACAAGCGACAGCCAGCCACTGGCCATGGCCAAGCGGGTTGGCCTCCCCTGGCCAGAGCGAGGCCAAGCCCTAGTGAGGGTCGGCGCCTCGCTGGATTTGGCTTGGGCAAGGCCGATCCGTGCCTGGGCGAGGGCCGGCTTAGCCAGATTTGGCCTGAGTGTGGCAAACCTTTGCCTGGGCAAGGGCTACCTCAGTAGGCATCGCTGTTCATAAAATTCTAAACACAAGTGAATGTGTTAAACAAGTAATATAATGATAAGAAAGAGTATCATCCCACGGAGATCGATGATTAATAAACTAATTAAATACTAAAATAGATTAATTCTAAAATTTATCTAACAGATCAAAATATAATTGAGAATAAATTAAAAAAAAAAATTGGAAACTAAATGCAGTAAATCAATCGATAAATATGTTAGAGCATTCGATTTCACCATAACCACTAGATATGAATTTTAGATTGTTGTACGTACAAGAACAATATCAAACATGTAATAGCGGAATTTCATAATCTATTTACTGTCCTATCTCTAGGTATAGCAAACCTACTCAGTTTATTAATCCACTATATTTCTATGTGAATTAAAATAAATATAAGTGCATTAAAAATTATGAACATTCCCGGCTTACAATGAGTATTTTGGATCACCTTATCATTGAAAGCTACAGAAATAATGCGGTATATCTATATCCACGTTTAATTCATGGTTATATATTATAATGAACAATTGCATATTATCACTTCAGTCTCAAACTTGCACATCAGATCATTCAAGTGGTGGCCAGTTACTCAAAAGCATTATGCACGATCATATATAACTTACATGAATGAAATCAATTGCAAAACATAAAAATCATGAAATTCACATCATCATGGTTAGGCTACATCGTAGCCCATATAAAAGAAAATTAGAACATAGTAGAAGAAGAAATAAAAATATAAATCAAACCCAACATCTTGAATCAAAGAACAAGAATTCTGTCACCACTTTTGTCTTTTCTTCAAAATACTTGAAAAACTCTTAAAACAATGAAAAACGATCTAACAAAAACCTAACTTTGCTTCCTCAGGCTCTCAATATTCTCCTATTTATAGGATATATCCAAGATTCTTATCTCAAGCAATTGTGCATAAAATTAGGGAGTAAATCAAAGAATCTCTGATTTGATATCTATCTTCCACTACTTTTGATTTGAATTCTGATTTTTGCCATTCTTTTCCTTATTTTCTTCATATCTCATTATTCTACATAAATAAAGAAAATTCAAATAATCAGAAGGAAATCCAAATATTTTCTCATAGATATTGTATTATTTGTTGCCTAAAATAGGTAAAATAACTCTATTTTTATAGAGTTATCAAACCCTAAAACTTAACATTTTGCTAGTTCTCGAGCAAAATCAAGACATATCACATACTCAAGCTAACAACCTCCTCCATGACATCTTTCCATAATTGCTCAAATTCACAATTCAAAGAAAAACACAAATTTCATCCAAACATTGAAAGTGATTTATAAGTTAAGACCAATTCTAACTATGTGATCCAAGTGTGTGTGAGAGAGTCTTCATCTTTTTCGAATTATATGCAATCCAGATAAATTCACATTGACATGTAACCTTGTTGACACCTAATTTTTCCCATTTTTCATTTAGGATTTAATTGTCTACGAGAATTAGGAATTAGTCGTTTAAAAAAAAAACGAAAAAAAAGAAGACACGGAAGGGGCCTGGCCGGATCTCGCCTTGGCCCGGCCCATGCCGCTTTCTCCCGCCTCCATCTTCGGTGAAACCCTAGCAACAACAAAGATGAGGGGATCGACACAGGGGGAACCAAAAAAGAAAGAGGGGGGAAAACCAAAAAAAGAAGAAGGAAATACAGGAAACACTGAAAAACCAGCGAGAAGGGAGAGGGGAGAGAGCTGGAGAAGGAGACCGATTTGGAGAGAGAAAAAGAGAGAAGGAACGGAGGGAGGAGGGCAGCGGCGGCGTTGCCCGTCGCTGTCCAAGCCGCTGCCCTCCTGCTCGTCGCCGTCTGAGCCGCCACCCTCCGAGCTCGAAGCCGTTCAAGCCGCCCGCGTCCGTGACCGCCCGGCGCCGACCTCGCTTCTGCTCTACCTCGCCTTCGACTTGTAGATCTCACGTTCACCGAGCCCCTCGCTGTGTCGCCGAGACTCCTGCAAACTCGAAGCCCCGCCTCTCGGCGAGGCCCCCTGTTGCTGGGTCCTCCTCTGCTCCAACGCAAAGCAAATCCGCTCCGAGCCTCCTCCGAGCAAAGCTGCCTTCTGCTCCCTGCCTGCTGCTCCGCCTGTGCCGCTCTGACTAGCAACCCGACATCGTTGCTCAACCTCCTCACCGCACCCTCCTGCTCGAGCACCAGATTTGCGAGCACCGCACCACCACCGCCACGCCCCGACTTGCCTGCAGCTCGCACGTTCGCGACGCCCTCCTCTGATCGAGTGCCGCTCGTCAACCTCGCGTCGCCTCAGATCAGCATTTGCCGTTCTGCTGCATCTCCACGAGCAACCTCGCCCTCCGCCGGACACCAACGCATTGGAACCCCCATGTCGCTCCCTCAAGCCATGCCACCACTGATCACACTAGCCGCCGCTCGTTTCTCCCTCACACAACCGCCGCTGCTCACTGCATCGACACTGCCTCTGTCGCGTCGCCGCCGTCGTCAAGCCCGTCGCAGCCGTCCTTAGCACCGCGAAGAAGCCCCGGAGAAGGAGGGCATGAAATCGTGTCATGGTGGGTCGGGCGAGCCTCAAACCGGGTAGGGTTTTGAGCAATTCGGGCCGGTGGGCTGTCCTTGCATGTGGGCTTGTGGATTTATGTGCTTATGGGTTTGTGAGCTTAAAGGCTTCTTTAAAAAAAAAAAAATTAGACCGGGCGGGCTGCACATCGAGCCCGGCCAGGCTAGGTCTCACGCGGGCTTAGGATATAGGTGGGCCTTTTTACTTTCTTTGGGCCCTAGTTAAAATACAAAAAAATAATAATAATAATTTTGAGCCCACTCGGGCCTATTGTCGCCGACCGGGCCGAACCCGAGTCCGGTCTCCAACCGGACCCGATCCGAGCCAACCGGGTCGGGTCAAACCCGAACCCGATCCGAGCTAACCGGGTCGGGTCAAACCGGATCCGACCCGGTTCGCCTATTTTCATTAAAATTTAATTAAAAATATTACAAATTTTAATTTTTTTAAAAATAAACAAAAATTCTTTTTTTTTTAAAAAATTAAAAAAATTCGAAAATAAAAAATGATGGGTTTGATTAGGACTTGCCATGTATTGCCATTTTAGTGTAATTAGATCTTTATTTGCTCGTATATTAATTATGTTGCATGTTATTTGCATATCTAATTATGTTTAATTGCACGCGTTTAATTTTACTACAATTAGGACTTTGATAGCTATGATTTTTACTTTAATGATTGCGCACCTGCATGATCGCCTTGTATGTTAGTGGATAAGCATTAAATCAATTCAAGCTGCCTGCCAAAAATTATTTTGATAAAATGAACATGATTAGGTATCGAAATGGCACTAATTAGTCAATTAACGTAATCAAGTCCCCGACCCTAGATTCTCTGGTTGCGTTGGAAGTGAGGCACGCTCCCATGTCTCACTTGGTTTCTAGCCGACCCCAATAGGCTAGTGGCGACTCCTTTTGTGTAAAATTCCTAAAAATATCCAAATGTCACGCGGGGTATGGGCTTGGGAGAGTCTGCGTCTAATCATGGGCCTTAGGCCCACCCTTAGGCAATACCCCTAAACCTATTCCCTCCCTACGAGGGTAGGTCGCGACAGCTTGAAGATTCCAATGGGGACTTGGTTTTAGACCTTAGAGGACTTATGCCAAAATTAATCTTGTTCAAAAATATTTTTGTTTGGCAGCGAAGATTCTAGGTACGTCCTTAACATTAAAGGTGTTAAATGTTTTTGTAGAATGGGAGGTATAAGGGGAAGTGTTTGCTCACCTTTGTCTTGCAGTGAGGTGTAGGAATGTATGGTTTATTTTTTATGTATGAAGTGCTGATTGCTTATAAATTGTCATGCCTGTGTATCCTGCATTGCACTACACCATAGCACATACAACTTGCCGCCGGACCCGGGCCACATAGGATCACTTAGGATGGTGTTGAGGTGGATACCACTCCGACTATAACCGCGTAGTACGAGTCGCCCACCTCTACCCTGAAATTTCTTTCTTCACGTCGAAGGTACCCACCCCGGTCTGCGAGCATGCGACACGGGTCGGTCCTTTGACGAAGCCGGAGTCATGGGTAACCCGACCTAGCCACGACCTTGTTGGTTCAGTCCGGTGATCCTATGGCTTCATCTTGAGCCGTATAGAGTAGAAATCGAACCACATTCCATGTGCATGTCTATGTAATTTAATAAATAAAAAAAAGAAACAGAGACAAAGGTTGGCATCCATTGTAAGTATCATTTTCCTTTTTATTTGTCCACTTTGTATTGTATTTTCATCTTGAAATTCGCAGAAATCAATCGAATGCCCTCAAAAAAATTGGCAGTCACTTTTAACAAGTGAACATTGAAGGCAAGTTCTAAACACTTTGATTTGGCCCTGTTGAACATGTGGTTTTGTTTAAATTTCTAGTTATGGGTTCGAAATCATTTTAAAAAAAAAACTTTCAAGTTGTGATTTTATGTTGGGGTACAAAAATTGAAATTGCATTTTTTATCAAATTCTCATCCTCACATTTTGGTACTAAAATGCAAATCATTTTGTGTACAAATTCCTCAAAATAGAAATCAATTCATTTTTCTAGGAGTAAAATCACAAATCAATCTTTCAAAAATCAATGACACTTTTGCACACAAAACTTTTGGAATAAAAGTGCATATTCGATTGATGGCCGTGTATTGATAATTTTAATGATGTTTTCTCTTATGATAAAATCTTGGCGAAATATGAAAATCCCATAATAAGGATTGTGGGGCATGTATCGTCGCCTCAATTTTATTCTAAGAAGCAACCTCATTAAGATATTATTTTCTCTCATTCATGTACTAACATTGTCATCTTTTTGCAGGTTATGTGTAATGCTCCATGACATTCTCGTGTTTGACCACATAGAGAAGTGAATTCAAGAACTAGGACAAGAGTTGATTTTTTACTTTCATTTGTGCAAGAGTTTCTTGTATTTTATTATTGTCTTTACTCTTGTTAAGAGTCGTGTTTTCCATTTTGGGTTTTGATTGCGAATCCAATTGATGCTTTTGTAAATCATGTGACTCAATTTTTTTTAATGATATAATTCAATTTCGTGGAAATCATCCTAAAATCATAAAAAAAAAAAAAAATCATCATTAAAAAAATGAATTAAGAAGTGTTTCAAGTGAATCTTTACGTCTACCTTCCAAAATGAATTCCAAGAAAACTCTACTTAAGGCCCTCTCTTCACGAAATCGCCTTCTCCGGTAGGATGATGAGTCTATTTGAGATTGACATTTGCTCATTCTAAAAGATAAAAGTGTAGGCTCATGGAACTTGAGGAGTAAGCATGCATCAAGGCATCATCGGCGCCAATTTTCCATAAAGGTGGAACGGAGTTGAATTTCGTTCTAGGAAGTTTTGTTATTTGCAAATGCCTTAGGTGCAAAAACAATTCATTGATCTCGTTCACTTTGCATGATGAGACAAATGAAGGGAGTTGCCAAATATCCAAAAGGGCGAATTCAAAGGAAGAGTAAATTGTATTGATTCCATTTGTCCATTTCTGATATCGTTTCTAACATGATTTTCTTTTCATTGTCAAGGAGACATCAAGAGTACCAAGTTTTGTAACGTTCCAACAAATGCGATGGAGCATTATTGAGTCTTGTTCATCTTAAAAAAAGAAATATTCAAATGATGAAACAAAGGGGCAATATTATCCCTTCCCCCATGAGAGATACATTGAGATGTTGATCTCTCGACTTTGAAAAGGATGTATCTCGTTCCTAAACTTGATTTCTCTTCAGCGTAAAAAATGACATATCCTTTTCTTTGGCACAGGACAGACTCAAACGGAACAAAGGTTTGTCATATAAAGAGTGGGTGAACAACGTTTGATTTAGAGAAAAATCTCTCATTCACCCATCAATGAAGTGTGCTGGAACAACATTGCCAAATTTATCAAAAAGGATGTATCGTTCCTCATTTGAACCTAACTAAGAATGGAGATAACTTGTTTCATCTCCCCTTCTTACAGGGTAATAAATAAAAAAGTTGCACCTTGACCGTAAAAGCGGTGCCTTCCACCAAGGAATCAGGAAGACATCAAGCACTTAAGGGTGAATGCAAAGGGAAAGGTATTGTCGATTTACCAAATATTCACGAAGGTGAAATCAAGAGATGTTAGTGCCCAAAAGATGAAAGTGAATGAAGGGTAATAATGTATCGTTTCCAACATTTCAATCCCTAAAGATTTTTGTGCTAACATATTCTTTCACATTCTTTACAAGGTTACGGGTTGCCATGCCGCAGGTAAGTACCATTCTTCTCAAATTTTTTAAAATTTTTTTAAGTAAAAAAAAAAGGGGAATTTCCATTACAAAAGAGAACCTTTGGCGTTTTACTAGAGATAAGCAAAAAAAAAAATGAAATGAAAAATTGAAAAAAATTCTTCAAACTTTTTGAGCATCATTTTTATCTCAAAATTGTTTTCTCGTTTTGTGGGTTATTCATTTTAAATCAAATTTCCATATGGAGATTGATCTACTCAGATGATCTCGACAGAGTGAAATGGAGATGTTAACCATACCAAACAAGAAGTGCTTAGGATGAAGAAAGGCAAGCCATTTCCAAACACATCCTTCAAACACTTTTGGAAGTTGAGTGAGAGACAACCTTTTCTTAGGACGAATGACTCATTCGCATTGAGCACAAAGATCAAAATGATAAAGACGTTTCCTTCATCAATCCCAAGCATTGCACTAATGTCTTACTATCCCTTTCGGCGGAGTAAAGATAATCCTACAAAGTACCCCTGTTGAGAACGACCCTACATTGGGGCAACATAGGAGGTTGCGAGCATGTTGTAGAGCGAAAGATTGAGAAAGATTCTATTACTTTCACTTGCATCAATCTTCTAGTGATAGCTTCAAAGGAATTCTCATTAGAGTTTTGACTCATCCTAAGGTGAAGAAGAGTATTTCCTTCTCTACCCAAACACTGATACCCATTGCTTTAACCAATTTGGGCATAATTATTCATTTCTAAATCCCAAGCGGTAATCATCTCCCTTCACTGGGGCAAGGCGTAAGAATTGACCAAATACAATTGATAGTCACGAGAAAATACTGAAAAGCATCTCGAAAGTCATAAGAGCTACAAAAGTTCAAAGAGCAAAAATTTTGACAAACTAGGGGGCATCAAAAAGCAATGTGCCTAGTAAAAGCAAGGCCAATGCCCATTAAAAAAAAGCCAAAAGGCTGCATCTTATATGAAAAATTATCACAGTCCAAGTGCTTGCAAAAAAAAAAAAAAAAAAATTATTGCAAGTGCAAAGGAAATTAGAAAAAAGGGGCAAAGCTCCCAGGCATAAGTGATTAGTCAAGGGACTTTCGAGAATGCATTGTATTTCAAAAGACAAATGCTCTCGAAAGGTCGAGTGACCCAGTCACGATGTCATGATGATCACTGACTCTCAAAAACCATATTGAAAATTTTAAGCCTTTCGAGCCTCTCCCGAGCCAACATCATAACCCTTTTCCGAAGCCTCTTCTGATTGGGATGATTTGAGTGAAATGAGAATACCACAAAGAAGCTACTGCTTGAAGGAGTGGAAGTAATTCTATCTTGTCTCATCTTCCAAGCTCTCAACTTGTAAAGCCGATGAAGATAGTGACAAATGTTCCTTTATTGGCCTCAAAGCAACAATTCCTTTATGTAAGCCCTAATCGAGCCCATATTTGCAGCCCTTTCAAAAGACCTTTTTTATCGATCAACTTGCGCTCATCGCGAATGTTTCTAAAAGCCTTTGACATGGGTTATGTGAGATACCCTCTGCAATCAGTTACTTCCCACGCAAATAGATGGGATCAAGCAGCTATGTTATCGAGAGTGTGTGAAAAGCCCTTTCTGATTGAGGAGCTCTAGTTTGGCATGCTCAATGGACATTTTTTTTTTCACGAATAAAAATCATTTTGATAAAAACTTGTCTCCTGGAGAATTTGATGATTAATGATACATCCTCGAGCAAGATGACAATTTTGTGCTACATGAAGCTAATTAACATCGAATGTTTTCTTTAAAGCGGTCGAACTTAGCTTGATTAACTTGTTCGATTAATGCTGTAATATTGTCAATACATCTCTTGATGACGTCCCTAATGACATTTGCTCAAGTTGAGCTTTACAGGATTCCTCGGTGAAGCCATGCAGTCTTCAAAAGGTTCATGGGTCTATCCTTAAACCACAAGGTTCGTGGGTCTATCCTTAAACCACAAGGTTCGTGGGTCTATCCTTAAACCACACGATTCGTGGGTCAATCCTTAAACCATAAGGTTCGTGGGTCTATTCTTAAACCACAAGGTTCGTGGGTCTATCCTTAAACCACACTTTTAAAATGTTCATGAGTCTATTTTTAAACTGTGATTTTTTCAAAAGGTTCATGGTCAACCTTAAATCATGTTATCTACAAAGGTTCATTGGTTTCCCTCAAATCATGCATTTTCAACTCGGTCGAAACCCGTTGTTACACGGGGAGATCTCATTCCTCTCTTTTTTTTTATGACACGGTGTGTTTTGTAGCCCGGAGAGCTTTTGTAGCCCGGAGAGCTTTGTAACCCGGAGTCCTTCTTCTTATGACACGATAAGCTTTGTAGTCCGGAGTCCTTCCTATGACACGGTGAGCTTTGTAGCCTGGAGTCCTTTTTCCAATGACACGGTGAGCTTTGTAGCCCAGAGAGCTTTTGTAGCCTGGTGAGCTTTGTAGCCTGGAGTCCTTCTTCCTATGACACGGTGAGCTTTGTAGCCCATAGGGCTTTTGTAGCCTGGAGAGCTTTGTAGCCCAGAGTCCTTCTTTCTATGACACGGTGAGCTTTGTAGCCTAGAGAGCTTTTGTAGCCCGGAGAGCTTTGTAGCCCGGAGTCCTTCCTATGACACGGTGAGCTTTGCAGCCCGAAGAGCTTTGTAGCATAGAGTCCTTCTTCCTATGACATGGTGTGCTTTGCAGCTCAGAGTCTTTCTTCCTCTTATTAACAAGACGCGCTTCCATAGTTATGAGTTCTTTCCATCGACCTAATACGTGCCTATGCACCTAGGTCTATCGTCAAAATAATTTAGGTGTCTTTTGTCTTTGAAAGGAACCTCTTCGAGCTCCCATTCAAAGAGGGGTAACTGTTGACACCTAATTTCCCATTTTTCATTTAGGATTTAATTGTCTACAAAATTAGGAATTAGTCGTTAAAAAAAAAAAGAAAACAAAAAAATAGAAAAAAGAAGATATGGAAGGGGCCTGGCTAGATCTCGCCTTGGCCCGGCCCATGCCGCTTTCTCCCGCCTCCATCTTCGGTGAAACCCTAGCAACAGCAGAGATGAGGGGATCGAGACAGGGGGAACCAAAAAAGAAAGAGGGGGAAAAGCTAGAAAAAAAATAGGAAATACAGGAAACACTGAAAAACCAACGAGAAGGGAGAGAGGAGAGAGCTGGAGAAGGAGACCAATTTGAAGAGAGAGAAAAAGAGAGAAGGAATGGAGGGAGGAGGGCAGCGAAGGCGCTACCCGTCGCTGTCTGAGCCGCCGCCCTCCTGCCCGTCGCCGTCTGAGCTGCCACCCTCCGAGCCCGAAGCCGTTCAAGCTACCCCGCGTCCGTGACCGCCCAGCGCCGACCCGCTTTTGCTTTGCCTCGCCTTTGACTTGTAGATCTCGCGTTCACCGAGCCCTCATTGCGCCACCGAGACTCCCGCAAGCTCGAAGCCCCCGCCTCTTGTCGAGGCCCCCTGTTGTTGGGTCCTCCCTCGCTCCAACGCCCAGCAGATCCGCTCCGAGCCTCCTCCGAGTGAAGCCGCCTTCTGCTCCCTACCCGCGCTCGCGCCCGTGCCGCTCTGACCAGCAACCCGACGCGCGCTTACTCAACCTCCTCACCGCACCCTCCTGCTTGAGCACCAAATCCGCGAGCACCGCGCCACCATTGCCGCGCCCGACTCATCTGCAACCCACGCGTCCGCAACGCCTCCTCCGCCTAAGTGCTGCTTGTCAACCTCGCGCCACCTCGGTTCAACGTTCGCCGTTCTGCTACGTCTCCACGAGCAACCTCGCCCTCCGCCGAACACCGCGCACTGGAACCCCCTTTCCCGTGTCGCTCCCTCAAGCCGTGCCACCACTAATCACACTAGCCGCCGCTCGTTTCTCCCTCACGCAGCCGCCGCCCATCTTCGCAGACCTTGACGTCGCCGCCGCCGCTCGCCGCATCGCCACTGCCACCTGTCAGGTCGCCGTCGCCGTTAAGCCCGTCGCAGCCGTCCTCATCACCGCGAAGAAGCCCCGGAGAAGGAGGGCACGAAATTGGGTCATAGCTAGGTCGGGTGAGCCTCCAAACCGGGTAGAGTTTTTGAGCAATTCGGGCCGAATTTGGGCTGTCCTTGCATGTGGGCTTGTGGATTTATGGGCTTATGGGTTTGTAAGCTTATGGGCTTCTTTTTTTTAAAAAAAAATTTAGATCGGACTGGGCCTGCACATCAAGCCCAGCCCGGCTAGGTCTCACGCGGGCTTAGGAAATAGGTGGGCCTTTTTGACTTTCTTTAGGTCCTAGTTAAAATATATATAAAAAAAAAAGGAATTTTGGGCCCACTCGGGCCTATTGTCGCCGACCGGGCCGAACCCGAGTCCGGTCTCCAACCGGACCCGATCCGAGCCAACCGGGTCGGGTCAAACCGGATCCGACCCAGTTCACCTATTTTTAATTAAAAAATTTTAAAAAATTTCGAAAATAAAAAATGATGGGTTTGATTAGGACTTGCCATGTATTGCCATTTTAGTGTAATTAGATCTTTATTTGCTCGTATATTAATTATGCTGCATGTTATTTGCATATCTAATTATGTTTAATTACACGTGTTTAATTTTACTACAATTAGGACTTTGATAGCTATGATTTTTACTTTAATGATTGCGCACTTGCATAATCGCCTTGTATGTTAGTGGATAAGCATAAAATCAATTCAAGCTGCCTGCCAAAAATTATTTTGATAAAATGAATAATATTAGGTACCGAAATGGCACTAATTAGTCAATTAGTGTAATCAAGTCCCCGACCCTAGATTCTCTAGTTGCGTAGGAAGTGAGGCACGCTCACATGTCTCACTTGGTTTCTAGCTGACCCCAATAGGCTAGTGGCGACTCCTTTTGTGTAAAATTCCTAAAAACATCCAAATGTCACGCAGGGTATGGGCTTGGAAGAGTCTGCGTCTAATCATGGGCCTTAGGCGCACCCTTAGGCAATACCCCTAAACTTGTTCCCTCCCCCCGAGGGTAGGTCGCGACAAACCTCTAAAAAATTCTCAATAATTATGACCAAATCTCTTGGGTTTGCTTTTCATTCCTCTCTCCACTAATGTAAGCTCATTATCCAACCAATCAATAGGACTTTTCTCAGTTTGTAATATAAGGCTGGGCTAACAGTGAGATAATGGTAATTTTAAGCTTAAATCACCCATTAACACGTTAATTTCTAGAATTTAATTAGAGCCAATGTCACTGTCTAATTTCATTCTTTCAAGATAATTTTCTGTCACCATATATCATCATTCTTTTCTCTCTCTCTCTCTCTCTCTCTCTCTCTCTCTCTCTCTCTCTCTCTCTCTCTCTCTCTCTCTCTCTCTCTCTCTCTCTCTCTCTCTCTCTCTCTTTTGAATTGCTTTATGGTGGAGTTTCTTCCAAAGTCTCTCATAATAAAACATGAAAATTTCCAACCCATTGAGTATCCAAAAGGCTCACTCAATTAAAAGTTGAATAAGGAACCATAAAAGCAATTTTTTTTTTTTTTTGATAATACACCCCCAAACAACCATAGCAATCAATTTTTTTTTATACTCCATCATTCCTCCCAAATTTCTATTAAACTCAAACAATTTTTTATCCCAAAAAAAAAAATTAACGTGTTCATAGGACATGAGACAATGAAATAATTTGATAACGGCTAGGCTAAACATATATGGGTGTCAATGAAAAATTGGGTAATAATTAAAGCTCAAAAGGGTAACTAAGGATAAAAAAATAAGGTTAGCTTGAAACGCTCAATCGATCCAAAATTAGCCTAAATCATTTCTCAGTTAGATGTAGCTTAGAATTTCGCCTCAAGAGAAAATCAAACAAATTCTAAGATTTGGGTGAAATCTAAGAAAATTACATACTTCACATGAATTTTTTCCAGATTTATACACAATTCAAAAATTAAGGACTTTTAGTGCTCAGTAAGTGGATCAACATAATCAGAATTAAAATTAACTCACACATCAATTGCAAGTTTAAATAAAATTTAAATTTTCTTAAGAATCGCAAAAATTCACAACAAGGAATGCAATCATGATAGACCCAAAAAAAAAAAAAAAAAGATTTAGCCAAAAATTTTGTCTCCTCCCTAAACTTGAATGAAGCGGTGTCCTCAATGAGAAAAATAGAAATAGGAAGAAGAAAACTCCCTAGTTGTAGGATAAGTTCATAGATGACCTCGATAATTAAACTCTTGAAAGATGATCCCTAAAAAAAAATTAACTTGGATAAAATAGAGAAAAGTTAATCTTTTTTTTTTTTTTTTTTTTTTTTTTGCAAAAAAAAATCAACTTAAAAATAAATGAAAAAAAAAAACATAATTAAAATGCTTGGGTTGTCTCCCAAGAAGCGCTTGCTTTATAGTTTTCAGCCAAACTATCTCAAATGTCGCTATTCTAGAGGATGAAGTTCAATGTTAGTCTTCTACTTGTTGTAACCACCTTCAAAGTCAGGCTCTAAACGTTGACCATTCACCTTGAATGTGCCCTCAGTGTCATGCGCAACTATAACTGTTCTGTATGGGAATATTTGTGTAACTGTGAAAGGACTAGACCATCGAGACTGCAATTTTCCTAGAAAAGTTTAAGACAAGAGTTATAAAATAAGACTTTTTTACCAATTTTGAATTCTCTTTTGAATATATGCTTGTCATGCCATCTTTTTGTACGCTCTTTGTACAACTTAGAATTTTCATAGGTCTCATTGTAAAATTTCTCCAATTCATTCAGTTGCAATAATCTTTCTTTACCTGCAAACTGCATGTCAAAATTCAAAAATTTCAATGCCCAATATTCTTTATGCTCTAATTTCACTAATAAAGTGACTAGCCTTCCCAAACACTAGCCTAAAAGGAGACATCCTAATTAGAGTTTTAAATGCTGTCCTATAGGCCCAAAATGCATCATCAAATTTTCTTGACCAATCTTTCCTAAAGGCATTTACTGTTTTTTCTAAAATTTTCTTAATTTCCCTATTTGAAACCTCTACTTGATCACTAGTTTGAGGATGATAAGGGGTTGCAACCTTATGCGTGACTGCGTACTTACTCAAAAGTGCTTCAAATTGTTTGTTGTAAAAATGTGCCCCCTATCACTTATAATTACCTTAGGAGTGATGAATCGAGTAAAAATATTTTTCTTTAAGAATTTGAATACAACCTTAGTATTATTTGTTAGCAATGCTATAGCTTCTACCCACTTAGACACATACTTCACAGTCACTAAAATGTATAAATTGCCATAAGAATGTGTAAATGGTCCCATGAAATCAATACCCCAAACATCAAATAATTCACACACAATAATATTGTTTAAAGGCATATAATTTTTCTTGAAATATTTCTAGTTCTCTCGACACCTATCACATGAAGTTACATAGGAGTATGTATCTTTAAAAAGTGTGGACCAATAAAATCCAGATTGTAAAATCTTAGCTGCAATTTTGGTGGCACCAAAATGGTCACCTGCCTCTCCATTATGACAATGATGTAGAATGTTTGCCCTCTCTTTGTCTGGAACACATCTCCTTATGACTTGGTCTACACATACTTTAAATAAGAAATGTTCTTCCCAAAAATAACTTTTAACATCATAAAAGAATTTTTTCTTCTGTTGATATGATAATTAAGGAGGAAGAATATTACTTACCAAATAATTTGCAAAGTCGGCATACTAGGGAATTTTTTTGGACTTGATGGAAAAAAATTTCTCATCAGGGAACTCTTCCAAAATTGGTTTTACTTCTTCCTTTGAATTTGGAATTCTTGATAAGTGATATACAATTAGATTTTCAGTTCACTTCTTATCTTTGATTTCCAAATCAAATTCTTGCAACAATAGAATCTACCTGATCAAACAGGGTGTGGCATCCCAAAATTCAAAGCCAAGCCATAAGGTGTGTTAAAGTCTTTAATTAGGTGATAAAGATTTCCATGGCCTATGCTTTAGCCATTAGCCTTTTTAATTAGATGATTTGTGTATATGATTGCGAGAATTTAAATTTGATAGATTAATAAATTATGCTTGGCCATATGATTTATAAATTAAATTTCAATAACCAAAATGCCCCAAGACTTTGGCCAAGATGAAAATTGAAATTGAAAAATATTTATAAAAGAAATTCAAAAAAAAAAAGAGAGGGAAAAATGGGTTAAATTTTGAGTGGGCCTTAAGCCCATTTGGCCTAAGCCTTTAATGGGCCAAGATGAGCGGCCCAAGAGGGGAAGTCGACCGGCCCAATAGAGGCCCAAGAGAGGAGTAGTCGCCGGCCCAAGGAGGGGAGGCCCAAGCCCAAAAGCCCAAGCCCATCTTGCATGTGTGATGACAAGTGGCAAAGGAGAAGGCCATGCATTGGCCATTGGTGAGCCAATCTCATGATTGCAAATGATGAGCTTTAGGGGAAATAAAAGGGAAGGAGAGAGGAGAGAGAATGGCCGGTTAGCCATTCGCCCAAGAGAGAGACACCGTGCGAGAGAGAGAGGTGTGCGAGAGAGAGGAGGAGCGGCCGAGAGAGGAGGGGGAAACCGCCGCCCGTCCGCCGTTCGTTCGCCGTGTACACCGCCCTACGCCGTCGACCGTCCATCCTAGAGGCAAGTGGAAGTCCTCTAGCTTCTCTTGCATGCTTGTATGTCGTTTGCATGTTGGGTTTTTAGGTGTTAGATGAGCAATACCGAAGCATGGATGAGTTGTGTGTGAATGGTATGGCTGTTTGTGTTCGGATCGTGTGAGTCAGTAACTTGTTTGAGCTTGCATGTGTGTTTAGAGTCAGATTTGGGCTTCTATTTCTTCATGAGAGTTGTAGCTAACATCTTGAACTACAATATACTGAAATTTCGTGGAAAATGATGGATATTTGAGGGGTTAAAGTCTTATTCTACGGAGACCTCAGATCTGGAGAGGTTTTACTGACCTCTTGCTGGATTCGTGGTTGCATGTTGGTTTGTGATGAGAATATCACTTCCATTTCTTCATGAACGTTGTAGGAGACATCTTAAAATACAACATACTCAAATTTAAAGTGAAATGAACAAGTATAGCCTAGTAAATCAACTAAATCTTGAAGAAGATGATTCTGGTGATGTATTCCGAGATACCCGAGACTTCATGGACATAGATGATGACTATAATCTTGTTATTTGACCTAGATATCTTCATGAAACTTGTAGAGGATACCTTGATGTATAACATATATAAATTTCAGAGGAAACTAAAGAGAAATGGTAGGTGAATTCTCAATATTTCGGTGATATGTGCACTGGACGATGCGGTAATGGATCCAGAAGCTTCGTGAGGTTGTATAAAATAATATAAAAGGAATATGGCTTTTATTTCTTCATGAAAGTTGTGCGAAAATGTCTTGGCTATCACTCTGTAAAATTACGTAATTTTTGGAGACCGTATGGATATTTTAATCGAATTTCTTCGGAAACTGTGCATTCTGGTTATTATCCGAATATTATGTGTTGTTTTGTGGAAATTGTGAAATTGTGTGAAATTCAATTTGGCCATGAATTTTGCATGAAATTGTCATCCTATTGGTTTGTTTAATGATTGCTTAAATTTTTTTAATTTTGGGAATTTATAGATATTGAATTTAATATTTATTTATTAAAAATAAATAAATAAATAATAAAATAAAATGGATTATTTTATTGGCCATAAATTCCATTAAGTTTATCTTGTTGCATATGATAAAGTTTTGGTATATGTACGACATTGAGTTGTGATGCATGTGTGAATCCTATGCCAAGTATGACTTGTTTGATGTCACGCCACATGCTATGTTAAATTGAGATCAAAATAATGGTAAATGTGGATAATGATAAGTGAGGAAGTGGTTGTGGTGGAGGATGAGGCCGGAATGTACAGAGATGCATTGCCGGATTCCCTAGGAGATCTTTGCCCGAAAGGAATGCCTTGTCGGAGGTCTTTGCCCGGAATGTGGGGGGCCGGAAGCCTTGTCGGAGGTCTTTGCCCGAAAGGAATGCCTTGCGATGCCAGGATTTGGGGTGCGGGATGCTCGGCCAAGGAGTGTAAATGCCGGAAGCCCTGTCGGAGGTTTCTGCCCGAAGGGAATGCCTCGTGATACTAGTTGAGATGCGAGATGCCTGGACTGTGGGGGGCCGGAAGCCCAGTGGCCATGGGATGGCTGGAATGCTGGGAACCCTGTCGGAGGTCTTTGCCCGAGGGGATGATAAAATTGATGAATTGAGAAATGGGTGATGTGGTGATCAAGATTGAAATCCAAAAGTGGAAATTAAATAATGACATGATATGCATGATATGATATGCATGATGATGATGATGATGATATGTGATGTGAAATAATGATGATCACCCATGATATGATATGCATGATGATATGCATGATATGATATGCATGATGATATGTGATGTGAAATAATGATCACCCATGATATGATATGCATGATGATATGCATGATGATAATGATGATGACATGTGATGTGAAATAATGATGATCACCCATGATATGATATGCATGATGATGTGCATGATGATGATAATGATGATGACATATGATATGGCATGTGTAATGAGATGATGTCATGATGATGATGACATGTATGATGTAATGATGCCATGATGATGATGACATGTATGATACGATGATGATACACATGAATGTGTTATGAATTGATATGATGATGCGTGATAGTACGCGGATGGCTTCATGGTAAGTAATGCCTGAAATGCATGTATGATTGCATGATGCATTGAGTTGTTATTGGATTTCCCTATCTGCTGAGTGGTTGTACTCACCCCTTTGGGGAATAACATTTCAGATTAGCAGTATGCCGCTTCTGCCCGTCACGCGGGGGTGTTTACGGTCTACCAGCCGATGTAGAGGTCGAGTGTGCTGAGATAGACTGTCACTCTGTTTCCGGATTGACTTTTATTCGAGTACGCTGTCTAGTGATGTACGACATAGGCCTGGCTGGGGGCCCTGTCATTCAGGAGTTCATATATGTGCACGTTCGTCGGGATGGAGCGATGCGAGGGATGTTGCCGCCGCCGCCGCCTGATGCACCGGGTTGGGTGTGAGACCCGCACGTGCGATGAGTAGGAGCCGGATCTTTTTGATGTAGATAGCCGACACTTTTGATGGGGGTTTATGCTCGTATGATGTTGAGGGTCGAGGGTTTCTTTTTGAGGTTTTAGGCTGGACGTGGCTGAGTCCTAGCTTTTCCTTTTGTTGTACCGACCCGAAGGGAATCCCATCTTGTTATATATGTATGTAAGTAAAGTGTCGAGGCTTGTTTATAAAATGATGGTGAATTAGTGGTGTGTATTTGTATCATGGTTGGTAGGGGGAGAGACGATGATGTTTTAAATTGCTTCCGCTAATGAGTTGTGCTGGGACCATTTTGTTTTTAAAAAAAAATGTGTCTATGAATTAGGACGCATCTTCTTCGAAAGAAAGAAAGGTAATAAGATGTAACATCGGCGCTGGTGACGACCTGCGAAGGGTTCGGGGTGTCACACAGGTTTTGATTCTTTCTTTTCAAGCAGATACTTAAGAGTAGAGTGGTCAAAATAAACTATAATTTCTGAGCCAATTAAATAAGAATGAAATTTATCAAAAGCAAAAACTACCGCCAAAAGTTCATTTTTTGTTGTTGAATAATTCAATTATGCACTTAACAAGGTTGAACTGGCATAGTATATGGTTTGAAAATTTTAATTCTTCTTTTGTCCCAAAACAGCTCCTACTGCAGAATCGCTAGCATCACACATCAGTTCAAAAGGTAAATCCCAATTTGGTGCTGCCATAATCGGTGTTGACATTAACTTCTCCTTTAAAGTGTTAAAAGCTTGCATGCATTCAACATAAATTAAAATGAGTATATTTTTTCAAAAGATTAGAAAGATGTTTAGCAATTTTTGAAAAACCTTTTATAAATCACTTGTAAAATACTATATGCCCTAAAAATCCTCTGACAAGTTTTACAGATGTTGGCGGAGGCAATTTTGCAATGACCTCCACTTTGGCTCGATTGACTTCTATTCCATTTCGAGAAATTTTATGCCCGATAATTATTCCTTCCTGTACCATAAAGTGACACTTCTCCCAATTTAAAACAAAGTTGGTCTCCTCACATCTTTGTAAGACCAAAGCCAAATTATTTAAACAAGAATCAAATGATAAGCCAAAAACGGAAAAATCATCCATGAAAATCTCAATATATTTTTCAACCATATTAGAAAAAATAACCATCATGCATCTCTGAAAAGTAGTTGATGTATTACAAAGACCAAAGGGTATTCTTCTAAAAGCAAAAGTACCATAAAGACAAGTGAAAGTAGTTTTCTCTTGATCTTTTGGTGCAATAGGAATCTGATTATACCCCAAATATCCATCAAGAAAGCAATAAAACTTATGTCCCGCAAGTCTCTCCAACATTTGATCAATAAATGGTAAAGGAAAGTGATCTTTTCTAGTGGCATCATTTAATTTTCTATAATCCATACACACACGCCACTCAGTAATTGTTCTAGTTGGAATCAATTCATTGTTGTCATTTTTCTGAACAGTCATACCGCCTTCCTTTGGCACAATTTGTACAGGACTTACCCAGGAACTATTAGAGATATGATAGATGATACCTATATCAAGTAGTTTAATTACCTCAACTTTTACTACTTCTTGAATCTTCGGGCTCAAATGCCTCTGAGGTTGGATAGTGGGTTTATATTGTTTCTCCATCAAAATTTTGTGCATGCAAATTGAATGACTAATTCCCTTGATATCAACTATTTTCCATCCAATTGCACATTGCACCCTTATGCTCTCTTAATACTCTGAGCAGTTTCTCCTCCATCAAATCTGTCAAAGAAGAAGATATAATTACCGATAAAGAAAAAACTCAATCTATATAAGCATATTTCAAATGAGAAGGTAAGGATTTGAGTTCAAGTATTGGAGGCTCTTCAATTGATGGTTTAGGCTTTGTTATGTGTTGTCCAAATTCCTCAAATTTAATTGCCTTCTACCGTGAAAATGGTGGAATTGCCTGCATGAAATTTGCGTACTCTTTTTATCTTCTCATTTTGAATATCTTTGTCCCTTGGTCGAATCAAACATACTTCAAGTGGATCTTTAAAAAAATTTTCCTAAAAAACCTTATTTACCAACTTGTCAATTGTCTCAACTCTAAAACAAGAATTATCATTAGATGAATATTTCATTACTTTAAAAACATTAAATGAAACAAGATCATCTTAAACTCTAAGAATCAACTTCCCTTGTTGTACATCAATAAGAGCTCTTCCTATATTGCTAGAAAGGGTCGACCTAAAATAAGTGGTACCTCAAAATCTTTCTCCATATCAAGAACTATGAAATCTACAGGAAAGATAGATTTGTCAACTTTTACCAAAACATCTTCACAATACCTCTCGGATATTTAATTGATCGATCAACCAGTTGAAGTGATACTGTGGTTGCTTTTACCTCGCCAAATCCTAATTTCTTGAAAACTAAATAAGGCATTGGATTAATACTTGCACCTAAATCACATAATGCTTTTTCAAAATAAGAATCCCCAATAGTGTAAGGAATAGTAAAACTCCCTAGATCTTTTAATTTCGGAGGTAATTTGTTTTGTAGGATGGCCGAATACTCCTCATTAACTTCAAAGTTTCATAATACTCCAGTTTCCTTTTGTTTGCCAAAATCTTCTTCAAAATTTTTGCATAACTAGGCATTTGTACTAAGGCATCTGCAAAAGAAATGTTAATGTACAATTTTTTAAATACATCAAGAAATTTAAAAAAATTGCTTATTAATTTTGTGCTGCTGGAGTCGCTGAGAGAATGGAATTGGCGGCACATATGGCTTGGGATTATTTGGAAAAAGTTTACTCTTGCTTGTCTTCTTTGATTGTTTATTGATCACATCTTCCTTGTCTCTGAAAATCTCATGTTTGACATCTTCTTCTCCCACTTGTTTACCACTTCTCAGAGTTATAGCCTTTATGTTTTCAATTGGATTTTTCTCAGTGTTGCTCAGCAAAGAACTTTGTTGTGTCCTCACATCATGCTTGCTAACCGACCCACTTGCATCTCTAGATTTTTGATTGAAGCCTCTTGATTTTGAAATCTCACATTCATGCTTTTGATGAAGTATGAGTCGTGTTAGCAAGTTTGGTGACTATATCTTCCAAAATTGACTTTGTCTCTTCTGATTGTTTGAATCCGGTGGTCTCGTCACATTTTGATTATTCCACGAAAAATTTGGATGATTGCGCCATCCTGCATTGTACGTGTTGGAGTAGGGATTATTCAGTGACCTGTTAAAATTCCCAACAAAGTTAGAATTTTCACTAGATTGTTTTAAAGTATTACCTACCTGACACTTTGTGCTAACATATCCTCCACCACAAAAATCACATGTCAAATTCTAAATTTTCATGGCTAAAACACTTATATTATATAGCTTTTTTGTTGAGTGCTTCAAATTGTGCAGCAATTGCAGCAAAAGCATCCACTTCGTGAACTCCGCTAGCTTTTCGAATTAGTAGTCTCTCGGTAGACCACTGATGACTATTAGACACCATCTCCTCTAATAGATTGTAGGCTTCTTCTGGTGTTTTATTATTTAAAGTTCCCCCTGCAGCTGCATCAATCACAAAATGAAGATTTGTACTAGAGCCATTATAAGAAGTTTGTACCCGCATCCATACGGATAGTCAGTGATGTAGGCATCTCCTAAGAAATTCTTTGAATATGTCTCATGCTTCATATAATGATTCATTATCCATCTGCATAAAATAAGTAATATCGTTATGCATCTTCGCAGACTTTGCAGGTGGAAAGAACTTACCAAAAAATTTCTGAGCCATATCATTCCATGTAGTGATTGATCCTGCAGAAGAGAAGAAAGCCAACTCTTAGCTTTGTCTCTAAGAGAGAATGAAAATAATCTCAATCTAATAGCATCATCTGTAACCCTATTATATTTAATGGTGTCACAAATTTCAAGAAAATCATCGATGTGAGCATTTGGATCATCGCTTGGTAGCCCACTGAATTGTGCAATGATTGTTGAAGCATCTGAATGAGTGACGGCTTGATCTCAAAGTTGTTTGCTTGAATTGCAGGTCTTCGATACTTGATGTGGTACCTTGAACTGTTGGTGCAGCATAATCTCTTAAGAGTCTACATGGATTTTCATTCTCATCGTCTGCCATTTTCTTAGCGTGATTTCTCTGTTCTCTCAATCGCCTTTTGAATGTACGCTCGACTTCTAGATCAAGCTCAGCAAGTTTCCCTTGTTGGCTACGTGTCATAAACCGACTTACACCCTGAAAAATAAAACAAAATGAAAGCTAGATTAAAATTAGAATTATCTGGTATCAATATTAATTAGTATTAAACAAACAATCCTCGGCAACGGCGCCAAAAACTTGTTCGTAAAATTCTAAATGCAAGTGAATGTGTCAAACAGGTAATATAATGATAAGAAATAGTATCATCCCACAGAGATCGATGATTAATAAACTAATTAAATACTAAAATAGATTAATTCTAAAATTTATCTAACAGATCAAAATATAATTGAGAATAAATTAAAAAACAAAATTTGGAGACTAAATGCAGTAAATCAATAAGATAAATATGTTAGAGCATCCAATTTCATCATAACCACTAGATATGAATTTCAGATTGTTGTGGGTACAAGAACAATATCAAACATGTGATAGCAGAATTTCCAAATCTATTTACTATTCTATCTCTAGGTATAACAAACCTACTCAGTTTATTAATCCACTATATCTTTATGTGAATTAAAATAAACATAAGTGCATTAAAAATTATGAATATTCCCAACTTACAACGAGTCTTTTGGATCACCTTATCACCGAAAGCTACACAAATAACGCGGTATATCTATATCCACGTTTAATTCATGGTTATATAATATTATTTCTCAGTCTCAAACATGCACATCATATCATTCAAGTGGTGGCCAATCACTCAAAAGCATTACGCACAATAATATATAACTTGCATGAATGAAATCAATTGCAAAACATAAAAATCATGAAATTCACATTATCATGGTTATGCTACATCGTAGCCCTAACAAAAGAAATTTATAACATAGTAGAAGAAGAAATATAAATACAAATGAAATCCAGCATCTTGAATAAAAGAATAAGAATTCTATCACCACTTTTGTCTTCTCTTTAAAATACTTGAAAAATTCTTAGAACAATGAAAAACGATCTAACAAAAACTTAGTTGCTCCCTCAGGCTCTCAATGTTCTCCTATTTATAGGATATATCCAAGATCCTTATCTCCAAGCAATTGCGTATAAAATTATGGAGTAAATCAGAGGATCTCTGATTTGATATCTATCTTCCATTGCTATTTTATTTGAATTCCTGATTTTTTTCATTCTTTTCCTTATTTTCTCCATATCTCATTATTTTGCATAAATAAAGAAAATTCAAATAATCAGAAAGAAATCCAAATAGTTTCTCATAGATATTGCATTATTTGTTACTTAAAATAGGTAAAATAAATCTATTTTTATAGATTTATCAATCGCCTTCACTCGAGCGGTGCCCCACGAAGCCGCCCTAGCTTGGGCGAGGGCAGGCCTCAGCAGAGTTGTCCTCACCCAAGGTAGGTTAGTATCACCCGGGCCAGATCCGACTACACCAGCCCTCACTAGGGCTTGTTCTCACCCGGCCAAGTGAGGCTAGCCTACCTGGCCATGGTTGGTGGCCGGCCCTCACTTGACGACTAGCCACCGCCAAGAGGAAGAAGAAATGGAGGAGAGAAAAAAAGAAAAAAAAAGAAAAAAAAAAAAAAAAAAAAGAAGAGGAAAGAAAATAGAAAGAAAGAAATCAAAAAATAATTTAAAAAAATCAAAAAAATCAAAAAAATCAAAAATTATTAAAATATTATTAAAATTATCCACTTTAGCGCCGTCGGTGCCATGTCAACAAGCCGATGTCTACGTCAGCAAAATCCAGCTAAAATAAGCTAGAATGACTAAACTGGCACCAAACTAAAAGGTTTAAGTCTAAATTGACATTAATTCAAAAGATTTATGACTAAATTAACATCATTAAAAGGTTTATGACTAAATTAGTACAAATGCAAAACGTTTAACACTTTTCTAACACTTTTCCCTCTATTTCTCCCATTTATAATTGAACTATTCTGGCCAATGAAAATTTAATTAAACGGCTAAGCAGAGCAAAATAAAAACCTGACCGCTGTCTCTGATGTAAACAGGCAAACCATATTTCGACCAATAAACAAAAATGAAAAAAAAAAGGACAGGTGGACTATATGTTCATGTGTTTCACGTTGAGCAAGGGCTGTCCGATTTATTTTGGGCAGATGAAAAGCCAGGCCAATAATTGTACATTGTATCCGTAAGGAGGGGGCATGTAGTCATTATTGTTATTGTTACCAACTTTTATCAGCAATTTAATGATGAAATCGACGTGACATCACACGGGCTAGAGCATTATAAAGCGCCTTTTGGTGGTAGGTCTTAATGAAGTTTTGAATCACCAATTTTATTTTTATTTTTATTTATTTATTTATTTATCTTTAATGTGGGTCTTGCCTTAAGAAGAATCGTGTACTCTCGCCTTAATGAAGGGAAATACCTCTTTGATTTTTCTGAAGGCAAGTATAAATTTTCCTTCTACGTTTGCAACCTGCTCGTCCTCTCCACTGTCCGTTTCTTTTTTTCTTTTCCTTTTGTTTTTCATTTTAAGAATTCTTTATAAAATAACCCAAAGCAAATAGTATTTACCACGCACATATTTGCATTCATGAAAACCTTAAACCTAAAGTCCTATTAATTTGGAGAAAATGACACAAATGGTCCATGAATTTTGACCCAATGTGCAATGTGGTTCATGAACTTTTAATGTGTTCAATGTGGTCCATGAACTTTAGCCCAATGTATAATGTGATTTCTAGACTTTTAGTTCGCTCAATGTAATCCTTGAACTTTTGGTACATTATCAATTTAGTCCATAGACTATTTGAAATGTTCAATATTATCTCTAAACTTAAATAAATGGAAGGATAATATTCAATATTTGTATATAGTTCAGGGATTAAATCAAACGAGTATTAAAAGTTTGGGGATCACATTAAACAAATTAAAAGTTCAGAGATCACATTGTACATTGAATCAAAATTTAGGGACCATTTGTGTCATTATCCCTTTAATTTACAAAGGCTCTCCCAAACACACCCTACTTTGGACATGGCTCACTCACCAAACGATGTGAGCCCCCAACTCCCCTTCTATTAGTAATTTCAAGAAAAGGATTATAAGTTGTTCGTCCTTGCCAAGCCTCATTGGATCACAAAGCAAAAATATTACCTATGTGTAAACTAACTAAATATAATCGTCCATTTTTGTAACCCACCTTAAAAGCGTGAATTTAAGGAAAGTGATGGAACAAAATACCACTCTTAAAAAAGAAAAGTATTGTTGTGTACCTACACCACCCAGATGACATATATCAATTGTTATGCTTATCACAGGATATTATATGTTAAAATCAGCTTATAGCAGACTAAAAGTAAGCAGTAAAGTAAGTGGGTCATTTTTAACATGTAATAATACTTCATCACATCATTTAGTATGCCAATTTAGTAACCCAGACTTAGTCAATATTTGTCCATTATTAACAATCCATCCGATCCATGAATTTTGAAATTCTTGTTTCTATTGACCATATTTTTTACATACTATTAACCAACTGCTGAGAGTTGATCGTATGCAGTGTACCGTACCGTTAATAACAAAAAAAATAATGGATCATACCTAGTGAAAAGCATAGGATTGAAGTCACCACGTGTAATGGACTCAAATGTTTATAACAAGCAGCAAAGGCCACATTACCGAAAAAAAATGGTGAAATTGGGTTTAACTTAAAAATGAACTAAAAATCACTTGATAGCTTCTCGCGCTTTCCTTTTAACTAAAAATCACTTGCTGATATATTTGAATGATTAAATTATTCCAGCCTATGAAAATCTAATTAAAAGGCTAAGCGGGGCAAAATAAAAACCCAACTATTCTATGTGATGGAAACGGAGGAATTATATGTACATGCGTTTAGCGCGGAGCATGAGGCGTCCGATTCAAAGCCAGCCCAACAATTGTGTCTTGTACTATGTGTAAGGTGAGCCGCGTTGTTTATCATCCTCATACATTAGTAAATTTACGAAATTGGCCTGACATCTTGGAGGCTAGGATATTATAAAACTCGTTTTGAATCTCGATGTTGGAGTAATCTCTCCTTTGTTCCGATAACACTCGATATTAGAGTACCAATTCTGCTTTGTGAAACCCAAGAAACGCAAGGGCAGTGAAACATAGACCAATTCTACACGAGAAATGGTTTCAATTTTCGACGAAGGCCGCAAATGGCTCTCCCGGTTAAGAAAGCGTGTTTTTACTGCCATGCTCAGCCGACA